>JAUMJJ010000149.1:1800000-2202500 GCA_033556795.1 Tapera naevia | reverse complement strand
TACCTGAGTCAGAAGGGACCAGAAGGACCTCTGAGTCCAACTCCCATCCCTACACAGGACACTCCCAATATTCACACTGTGTGACTGAGGGCATTGTCCAAGTGCTTCATGGAATGTAATCAGTATAATAATTCAAATGTAATCAACAGCCCAACTTTGAGCCTACACATGCCCCAAATCTGCCTGAGCGTGTTCTTCCACCTCAGTTTCTAATGTGCCTGTGTTGCTCCCTGTTATACAAGTGCTCTTGTCTAGACATAACTGTCAACTTGGCTGCAGACACAGTGTGGATGTTTTGCACCCGTACAGCCACCTCTACTTTCTGATGGAAAATTGTGCTGCATACCAGTCTGTGCTGGGTTAACAGAAAAAGCAAGTTTTTCCTCCTCTCTTTGGAGCAGCTCAATCTGTAGCGTGGTGCATGATTTAGCAGCATTTGTGATGGTTCCCTGATTAATTCTTAAACAGGTCTCCTAGCAACAGACGAAGGGAGACCACAAGTACTTTGCCATAGGAGAAACATCTTTGTATTTTTGCGTGGTGTCAAGTATTAGTATTCTTACATTCCCATTTATGAATGTGCACAGAGGTCTCTGGCACACAGTCACTTCTCCATATATATATTCCTGAGATAAGGCACTGGGTTAGGGCAGCTTCTGTAGACACAAATGAAATAAGAAAAGTAAGTAATTTCCTGAAATTCTAGCAACTGGATTTGAAATTCACAGTAATACTTGGTTAAAATATTTCTTAAAGGATGCCAGCTTCAATTTTAGAGATTTTTAGGATATGTTCTCTACACTTCTAGGCAATTCACAGATTAAAAGAGTGAGAAAAGCAAGACGAGACTCTTTTATATGGTATTTCCACACACAGAACAACTGTATTTGCAATTAATTTCCACTGTTTCAGAAACTACATGTAAATATATGTTTAAGCTCCTCTCTGATATGATCACAAAACTTGATATTAGAATGTGTTGCTTATGCATTTTTATACATAAAACTGAACCAAGACCACAAGTGAATAAATGCAGCATTTCCATTATTTCTTTCTGCCTTCCAGCCTATAAAGCCTATTTCTTAAAAATCAGGCACAGTGCCTACTGAAGAAAGTGTCATTAGCAAAAAAGCAGCATGTTTCCACTGAAACACAAAGTATCAGTAGAACTCATCTGTGATTTGAATCAAAATCATACCAAAAGACTGCGGCACTTGTGCATCCTTCTGGAAAAATAAAAGTGGAGCCTCAATGGTAGATTTGTCTTTGCACTCAAGGAAAACTCCCATTGAGCGTGCTAGGAGGAGAAAGCTGGTATTTTCCTAAGGGCAGTAAGACAACAGGAAAAAGAAAGTTGGATAATTGTGAGCTGTTAAATCCTTAATTAAAGGACAAATAAAGGAATCTCAGCAGACACACACAGAACGTATTTGTGTTGTCACCAGTTCTAATAAAATTTTTGTTTCAGTGGATTTATTAATTGACTTCAGGATTAGATGCTTTCCTTAGATGTGTCTTCATCATCTTGGAGAAAAATTAGCATAACCTTAGAATGCAGACACCAAAGTGGGAAAGGAGTTAAAGTGCAAAACAGTTGATAATTAAAGATAAGTGCTTAATTGAGGGGTTTGGACTCTTTAGGAAGTGAAATCTAAGAAAATACTTTTGTTTTTCTATAAATTATATCTGGGGAAGCAGGACTTTATTTGAAATTAATCCTAAATTTAGAGTGAATATTCGGCATGCACGGGTTATTTCTTGTGTAAAGATTTGCAAGATAGAGCTCTCAGCATACACTCCTGGGTCATTACTTTTCAATCAAGTCTTGAAAGCTAAGTAGTGGGTTTGCTGTCGTTTCTGGAGACCTTATGATATTTGCACGAGCAGGAAGCTGGGATGGGCAGATGGACTGAGAGGTCCATTTGAGTTCCTCTGTGCCAGGGAGCGAGGAAGGGATCGTGATGCCTGCAATCCCCTGGCAGGCCCGCAGGGATGCTTTTCCATCCTGCATCCAGAGCTCAGCACTGTTTCCAACTCCACTTGTCCTTCAGTTTGGTGCCTCCTAAGGCAGATATGTTCAAAGGTATGAAGACTCAGTATCCTTGTCTCCAGTTCTCAGCTCTCTGCTCCTCTGCGCTGCGAGCAAGCAGCTCTCTCTGCTCAGAAACAGCTTGACAATTTAAAGAAGTGTATAAGGCTATCAATCATTAATATGAAGCCTTAAAAGTATGCTTAATTTTGTTGTCTTTGGGAAACCAGCAGACTAAAATTCCAGCTGCTCAAAATATGTCAGCATTAAGTGCAACTGCAGGGCTTTGATAGCAAATCGTAGAAGCCGCGCTGATTTATACGTCTGGCTGCTTCTGCGGTGCAAATCTCCCTCTCTGCTTTTGTCATTGGTTCATTCTTGCTGCATCCCTCCATACTTGTTTGATTTTATTTATTATTAGATTGGGGCAACTCAAAATGCAGGGCCAGTGCCTGAAGAAGGTGCTGTTTTCAGAGAGGTTGAACCCTATCAACTCAACCCAGTTACAATTTCCTTGCCTCATGCCAAAAGGATGCCCTTCCAAAGAAACACTTTTACAGCATTAACACCCCACTTCTCCCAAGAAAGGCATTTCAGAAAATAAAGGGTAGCGTGGTTTCTGTATCCTTTCAGCAGATGGCATCGATTAATCCGTCTTTTAACTCAAAGTGTTAATATTTTATAAGAATGAGAGAACATTCACTTATTTTATTCCCCTTCTTACAGGCGTGCACTTAAAAAATATTTCCTAACTTATCTTAATTCACATCTCCTATTTCATAATTACCATTTTACTGTATTTTCTCGCCCTGTCGTAGCATAGTTGTGTTGTTTGAAATTTAATCAACTAATAATTAAATTCTGAGAGTAACACCTCTGGTTATCACTTCATAATTAAACTTTACTCTTTTTCTTCAGAAATATTTGAAAGGAAAAGGCAATTGCTTGTAAGAACGCGTGCAATACCATTTGTGTGTGAGTTTGATGGCTAAAGTGACTTTGGCAGGGAATTCAGAGGACTTGTACTTAATGCATTCAGATACTGCATTTTGGAATTTTTCACTTGGGGTTGTTTAGCTAGTTTCAAGAAGTCTCAGATACATGTCTAACACAAAACCCAGGAGATTTGTTTTCTTAAATATTGTTTTTACTGAGCAAGGTGGGCAAAACAAATTGTTCTCTTTTTCACTTTCCCTCACGGGCAGACTGAGTTACTGTTTAATATAACTCGAAATTCTTTCCTAGACGTGTTCAAGGAGGACCTATCAATATTTGCATTACAGGGCACTGGATTTCCCCTAAAAACCTAGGGCAAAATCCAAGTCTTGCTTTGCTGAAGAGGAGTGGGATAGACTGCTGTTAATATGGTGAAGGCCATGCCCAGGCACCGTTCTGCGGAGGCAACGATCTTTCTTTGCTTGAGGCAAGGGTTACTCGGCACCTGAGATTCACAAAGAAAAAAACCTCCACAGCATAACCTTCTCAATATTTCAGAGTTTACATTGACAAAACTGTTCTTAATATTTCATTGGACTCACTGGGCAGCTTGAGGGCATTTTCCTCAAAATAAATAATGGTCAAGATCAAAAGTAATAGCTTTTTATTCTGCAATTATTTACAGTCCCATGATTAAGTCATGAAACTGCAGAATATGCAAAGAGGTGATTATAGCTCTGTCGGTGTCAAGCAAGGTGTCTGACAAGAGTTAGCTGGGCGAGTACACCCCCAGCTGTGACAGATGTGGTGGTGAATAGATAGAACACAGTTTTAGTCTATCAGTGATGGAAAGCGAGATTTGAAATGTGCTGTCAGAGAAGAAGAGGGAAAATAATGATGATAGAGAAGGTGATGCTGGTTTCCCCAAATCTGACCTTACCGGAGGGTAAAGAGAAGGAACGCTAAAAAATAACGAGTGCGTGTGTTACAGGCAAAATGATGTGTTTGTTCTTACTTGTGTTGAACAATTCTGGAAGTGAAATGGGCTGTTTCACATTGCACATCATTACTTATTAGATTACCAGTTTTTACAGCAGTCTCTC
Organism: Tapera naevia; assembly: GCA_033556795.1. NCBI lineage: Eukaryota > Metazoa > Chordata > Aves > Cuculiformes > Neomorphidae > Tapera > Tapera naevia. Next base: position 2,198,432 of record JAUMJJ010000149.1, on the reverse strand, counting down.
AGAACCTGACAACAGCTCAGAGTCCCTCTCCTTACACAAACCTTGATGACTATACATTTTAAATTTAATTACTTTGGCTGAAACTGTTCCTTGTGCAAAGGTTGTTTTCAAATTAATTAATCTGCTTCCTCCATATGTCACAATTCTCTTTTGTATCCTTCATGTTCTTTCAGACATGGAGAAAACTCATCTGATATCCATATGTCTATATATTTGCTGTTGTTCTGCATTTGTACCTGATAATTTTTTTTATTTAAACTTTCATTAAGAAGTTACTTTTAACAATAATAAAAAGCTCTTCAGAATGTCATCTAATCATAATATACTTTTTTATTACCTAAGAAACCATTATCCTTGATATGAACATTAATCTCATTCATGTAACAACTGCATAAGGAAACTACAGGGACATTTGGCCTTTTAATGCAAACGACAAGCTGGAATAACTTAAGCTCATAGATAACCAGCAGGAACTCTGCAGATCACTGTCTGGTTGTCCACAGACCATAGAGCTAACTGCTAATATTTTAGAGCTGTTATTCCCTAATCTAATTAGTTTCCTTGGGGAAAAAAAAATTGAGAGCACTCTCTCCCGGGTTTATAATGTCTAATTTTTAATCCCGTAATTAGCATTGCAGTGGCTTATCCTGGTAGCATGAGATATTCAAAGTTATCAGTTTTGCTACCTAAATTAGAACTCTCAGTCTCTCCCAGTTCAAATTATCTCAAAATAATTATAATAATAAGTATATTTTTTTAAAGAAAAAAAAGGAATCTCATTGCTGTCTTGTGTCCTCACACACTGCGCTTGCTGACAAAAAGAGCCCCTCATTATTTTCCAGGGATTCTCAGAGGCTGGGCTGGGAGAGGACAATCCACTGGCATCCTCACATTTTTCTGTGCAAAATCCAAGTAGAAGTTCTCCGAGTCTGGGAAGCCTCTGGGTTGAGGAAGCGCAGCTGCGCCTGAGGGAATGGGGAGTGCTTGAAGAAATGCTGCTCCCAGCTGCAGTGGTGGCAACCATCCCCATTCTGGATCAGGAAAATATTCACTTACAGCAGTCACAAACATTAGAAAACCATGAACAGGTTCTCCCCAACTCTTTCCAATCATGAGTTTTGTTATCAGAAAGCTGAAAAAGAAAATCGATTATTTTTCTCCACCTTAATTTTCTTACTCCTTAGGATTAAAAAACCCAAAACAATTGATTGCCTAAATAATGATGTCTGATCTAGAGCCTTATGGAATTTTGTTAGCTTAAATCAAAAACAAAAAAAGGGTGGTAACATCAACAGTCAGCTGTTGTCACCATCATCATTGGTCTGCTACAAGAAAGCCAAGAAATCTTAAATCTTCTGCTGATCTTGTGCCTTCTGTGTCATGAATTTCTTTATTTTTAGATCAATGGCTCTTGAGTGCAAAGCTGTGTTTTGCATTTGTTAATATAATGGTGAAAGTCTTTAAGAGAGGCTGGCAAGGTAGACAGAAGGGAGCTCTTGTTATGACTTTTTTGAGGGTCAGAACATGAAGCTGGGATTTTTCTGGATCCTGCTTAATCTTTTTCAGATATTGCCAAAGGAACAGAGCTCCATCTTCAAGAGATGAAGGCACTGGAGTAGGGCAGGAGCAGGGCATGTATTAACAGTGACACACCAGGTCTTGAGTTCAGTCACTTTGTTAGGGAATCCGCTGCTTAAAAAATTATTGGTTTGGTAGATTATAACAACATAGTAGCTGCTAAATAAAAAAAAAAAAAAAAATAGCCAAATTCTACTCAAGGTTTTCCTTTCCTTTCCTTTCCTTTCCTTTCCTTTCCTTTCCTTTCCTTTCCTTTCCTTTCCCTTTCCTTTCCTTTCCTTTCCTTTCCTTTCCTTTCCTTTCCTTTCCTTTCCTTTCCTTTCCTTTCCTTTCCTTTCCTTTCCTTTCCTTTCCTTTCCTTTCCTTTCCTTTCCTTTCCTTTCCTTTCCTTTCCTTTCCTTTCCTTTCCTTTCCTTTCCTTTCCTTTCCTTTCCTCCCCTCCCCTCCCCTCCCCTTCCCCTCTCCCCCTCTCCCCTTTCTCCTCTCCCCCTCTCCCTCTCTCCCCCCCCCTCCCCCCTCTTTCCTTTCCCTCTTTCCCTTCCCTTCCCTTCTTTATTTTTCTTTCCCATATTAAGGGCTGATAACAAAAAGTACATGGTTTTCACTTCAGATTTTACTGTGTAATTCTGAGAACACCTTAAACCATGAAGGATGAGGTGTGGAAATACTAAGCATTTTCCATGCTGCAGGAAAGAGGAGGTGGTGTCAGCATAGTTTGGTTCACAGCTCTTCTTTACAAACAACAGCAAACACAGAGGAAGATGATGAAAAAGGAAGATGGTTTATTACTGGAAAAACTGCAAATCTGGTTGCCTAAAACAAGACTCAAAATGTGACAATTTAAATATGTGGAATTCCAGAGGTTTAGGAACACTATTCTGAATATCTTATTGAAACACAGAGCATGATGATCTGCCACTAAAGCGGGGCCATTTAATTTTAAGGCAATTTTAAAATCAAAGTGAACACATCTCTCCCTCCAAATGAATGAGGCTTGGCAGGCCCTTTACAGATGAGAAGACCTGGTGCAGACTGTAAAGTTGTGGTTCATAGAGGTAGAAACTACAGAAGGGAAAAATATCCCTAGCATCTATGACTGAGGGGAGAATTATGCCCCTGAAAATCAGAAAGGAAATCAGAAGAGTAATTTCTGTGGGAATTTTTATCTCCAGATCAAAGGATTTGGAGCAAGGCAGGCTGTTTATGTAAAAAAAAAAAAAGCCTCTTTAAAGCATGGAGAAGAGAACAAGATAACAAGCATAAGGGAGTATTTGCTCTAAGAAGTCAACAAAAAGTAAGTATTCATTACTAGAGAGGAAACATTTGCAGAGTTCAGCAAACAGCCATTGAGCAACAGAGGAAAAGGCAGAAAGAGCAAGAAATTTTGAGAGTGATCCCAAGAAAGGAGTTTAATAATCTTGAACTCACATATGAATGAATGGGGTTGTAACTCAGTTTGGGCCATCAATGTCAATGAGACAAATAATTTGATATACAGGAGAAAAACAGGTTAAGCTCTGCAACAGTGCCTTGTGATTGGATCTGTGAAGTTACTGAAGGGACTAAACATGTACAGAGGAATTGAAGAGGTTTTTTGAAAACACCTAAATATTTCTACATACTCTTGGCCCCTACTCACGTTTTCAAAATGACCTGGGGTCAGATTTGTGAAGTAATTCAACAACCTAAAATATATACCTAAATACTAATGGGACCTGAATAATTGCTTAACTAATTCAATGGCTGGATTCTGTTAAAAATTTCAATTAATGTATTCCACTGGGCTTTGAAAAGAAATTGTAAATGCTGAGAATTAATTCATTAAGATTTCATCCTTATCATCTGGTATTTAAAAATAACGATTTTAGATGCTGTTTGCTGGCATCAGTTGTATCTTTTAACCACCTAAATCCAAGCAGTCTGTAGTCAGCTTCAGTACTCTAGATTATTCACTATGACTTTATCAAACATGGCAAGACAATTTCACTATTATTTCTCCTAATCTAAAATCTGAGGTTTCGATTCAGATGTGTGTTTGACACCATCTGCACTTGCCACTTGCTAGGTAAAATTAATTGGAACCACATTTACCACAATCAACTTAAAATTATGTAAGAATATTAAACTGGGGGGATGTGCCTCTTTATGGAGAGTTAAACAGAGATTTTTCCTGTTCTTTCCAGGCTACAATTTTTTTTCTGTTCACCTTTATACCCAAAGAACTAGAAAATAATTCAGCATAATATTCTTCTTTTTTTTCTCTCTATTACCAGTTAAAAAAACACTATCCGTGCAGTCTTTTTCATTTTAAAACACAAATGGAAGAATTATTATCTTCTATTTTTTAAAAAGGATACCATTTTGAAAATATATAGGGAAAATGATTAATAAAAAATGGAGCACCAGCACTGATTGAACACAACTGTACATGCTCAGCCACTAAGCTGGTCATGGTAAGATATGCTTTATGCTCAGAACATGGTGCTCATTCAGCATGACAAAGTTAGTGTAAAACTATCTGAGAACTTCTGAACGTAGATGAGTTTCTTACAGTTTCAGTTTCACAGTATCATAAGGTTGGAAAGGACCTCTGAGATCATCAAGTCCAACCTATAACCCAACACTAACACCAACACTAACACCAACCATCATCTAAACCATGGCACTCAGTGCCTCATCCAGTCTTAGGGATATGGTTTAGTAGGGAGACAGGCACGGTTGGACTCGATCTCAGAGGTCTCTTCCAACCTTATGATTCTATGAACTGGTGACTAAGTTCCATCATCTGCGACAGAAAGGGAAAGCAATTGTCATCCACTTGCTCCCAATATAATCCAGGAAAGGAATGCTTTGCCTTCCCTTCTTTATATGCATAGAAATGGCATCAGTTTTAATTTGTTTCTTGCTGAGGATCCTGAAGCTGTGTTCCTGAATCACTTTTAGCTGTTTATTTTGTGTTCACTAACAAGGTAGGAAGAAGAATGAAAATTGAGGAAGAAAAAAAACCTCTAAAAATATGTCAACATTTAATCTGCAGATCATCTCTGCCCACAGTGCTGCTACCTTGATACCCTACATTAAATTGCACTTCTGAGGGTTCTCTCTAACCTTGAGTTAGAGGTCCATCTTCATCCCTCCTCTTTTAAGCAAATTTTTCAGGCTGAGTTCTTAAGAATGAAAAAAAAGACTTTATTTTCCACTTTTATTTTTAGAAGACAATCCATTTCTAAAATACTTTCAATTAGTAGAATGTGACAATGTAATTATCTATATTATTGATCTGATGTATTTCTCCGAAGCACTACCTTTCTGTTTATCATCAAGGACCACATAACCATGACAAACTTTTCAACATGAGTGAAAAGGTTAAAAACATCCCCTCTGAGCTTGAGTTCAAACATTCTGCACGTTCTGAAATATCCCCCTTCACCAACTGATTTTCTGAGGCCACATCTTTCACTCTTACTCTGGTGCTAAGGTTGCTGTGTCTTCAGATATTGTGATAGCGTATGAGAAAACCCTAAATAACAGTGCATTGCGAGTGCTGACTTCATAACTAACAAAATGAGAGTTTTACTGAACCACACAAAAGATCCATGTTTCCTTCCATTTAACGAGCTGCTCAAAGACCTGTAATTTAGATAGCAGGAACTAAGAACTTCTGTGCTCTAAGTAGGGAAGAGATAAAGGGTTATAAGGCAGAGGAAGGGAAAAGATAAAGAGCACCGCTGCAAGATCCATTTTTGATACTATCAATCCCTTTTAGCCATCCCTTTTAGCTGAAAGGTTTGTTTATGCCACCCTGGGTTTTTATTCCAAATGTCAAAGTGACAGGAACGATATGAAAAACATAGATTAGAAAGCAATTGTCCAAGTGCAATGTCCTCTGAAGTAGAGCAGGGAGTTGCTTTAGAGAAGGGAGTTGCTTTATGAAGGCTGGGACAGAGGGAACGCAGTAGTTCTTCCGTACTCCAGGCTACGAGACTGCAACAATACTGCTAAAATCCAAGATCTCCCTAAGTCCCTGCTCAGATTAATTTGCAATTGCTGCCTATACTTTGCCAACCACACTGGTTCCTGGCAGTTCCCTTCAATGAAGGAAGGGAAAATTGCTTCTGTCTGTCTTGGCAGATCGCGTTAAGGAGAGAGCACTGACCTTCAGGCCAAAACAGGTTGGTAACAACACTCTCAGAGCGTGCAGAGCTGTTGTTCCTTGGGACACACTGACCAGGTCGAAGTTGTGGAGCACTTGGCTTGCATTCCCATGGTTTGTGTATGTCTCGTGGAGCCAAACAGGTATCATGGAAATAAACTAGGTTGCACAAAACGTGGACTGCCCAGGGAGCAGGTTTTAGAGTGAAGCGGGAAACAAGCCAGGAAGTCAATGTAAGGTTGGATTCTTTTTGGAGGAGGGAAAATAAGTATTTGCAAAAGCCTTCTGTGTTGCCTCAAACACCTGTATACACTGGGCCAGTGTAAAACTGGCTCTGGTATATGGGATAATTATTTATGCAAGGAAATGGGCACTTAGTTCTTGATATGAAAATCCAATACTTTATGCTACTTCAAAATAGAAAAAAAAAAGTTCTAAAACTGGTGGGATTCTTCTGAGAAAGCATTTAAAATAGTAGTTTGCGTAGATATATAACTTATTTTAAATGCATGGAAAAACACCAATGAATTCTTTACATCATGTCTCAATACTAGATTTTGCAGCAGCTCTACTCGCAAAGTCCAGCTCATTTGGGAACACAAAACAATTCCGATTGCTTCTCTTTCAGAGGTTCTGTGTGGCAATGTTTCATTACATACGGCTTTCACTGAGCTTCAAAAGGAGTTCATGCATTATAGGGGGGACTCAGCATCTATAATATTTGACCACTGCAGGGGGTGGCTAAAGTAATCAAAGAGGCTGCATTAATACGGTAAATTTAGCCAAGACATGTCCATTTAAGAGCAGCTTCGTGATTTTATTGTGCCCAAGTCAGTACTTGAGTTCACAGCGTGCGTGTCCACACAGTTCAAGAAGTAACCCCGAGCTCCAGAAGAGATGATAGGAGCAAAGCAGCGTGCACGCAGGGTGGACAGGCAGGAGTCCAGGGCTTTGCAGTGAATTGGGAAGCAAACAACTGCTAAGCTACAGCTTGAGTGGAAATGAAGACATCGGACAGGATTATCGGAAAGTGGTAACGCAGCTGCTCTCCCTGTTCTTGCACAGAGAGGGTAATGGCAGCTCTGAGAGCCCTCTCCGTTTGGGCTGTGCCCTGGGCTTCTTTCTGGCTGCAGTGCAATGATTGACTGTGTAAGTGATGTCAGTCCAGCTCAGTGCCAAGGTGAACAGAGCAGTTTAGACCGTTCTTCAGCCGTCATTTAAATTAAACTGAACTGAAACAGGAACAGCCCTTTACAGTCACAATACCTACAGCTGAGGAGAGCTTTAAAAAGAGGTCCTTGACACCTCTTAGCTTTCAGTTATTCTTATCTCCTTGTTTCTTTATGTCTCTGTCATTCAATTCACTGTCCAAGCTGCATCTTGCTCAGAAACAGCTCAGGCCAATTCTCTGGTTTCCACAGGGAAAAAAAAAAGATAGCTAAAGAACAGAGAGTGTCTGACAGAGGGACCAGGAGACTTGGCAGCAAAGGAGGACAGTGGGAGGAAGGCTGGACGAAACTGCAGCTGTTCTTCCTCCTGTCCTCTGTAAGAGCAGGTGAGGTCTGAGACTGATTTCTAGTTGAAAAACTCCATCTTTTTGATCCAAGACAGACAGAGCGACTCCTGGAGATGAATAGCAACTGCAGATATTCTGGTGCTATGGTGAAAGTTATTAGCAACACTCTTAGTAACCACTGTAAGAATTAGATTGACATTTTTCCTTCTAACTTTGGTCTGCTCGCTCCTTTTTGTATGAATCAAGCGCCACGCAATCATCTTTTCTTTAAGGAACATCTACAACATTGTGGGTAGGCCTGAAGTAGATTTAATAATATTTTACATATATTCCACCCCAAATTTAGATTCAGAGCTCTATCTTAAATCTGTCTGCAATCCCTTATACCCTTAATCAGGTTTTCATGAATCATAAATTCTTTCAAAATATTTCACCGTAAATCACACACAATCCCTTGTTATCATTGTGGTGGATTATAGAGGGGCTTAATCTGATGGTCCACATGGCAGTGCACCCACAAGGAGCTGTGCTCCTGCCTGCAGGTCATTCTGAGTGCTCTCTGTCTTACTGATCACATCCCATGCACATATACACTTTATTGCCTTGATTATCTACTCAGATTTACTCTGCAGTAATAATATGCAATAAAAAAATTGTAATTTTGCCCAAATGCAATATCATGGATATATTGTTTGATCTGCTCTTGTCTCTTCTTTGGCTGGTTTGGGTTGAAGAGAGCTGTATTTGGCACAGATGTAACAGAGGAACAGGGCTGGTGTGGTGCCCACTTTCTTATTCAAGCAACAATGAAGCACAGATTAGAGCAAGTCCTGATGCTCCCAGAGCACTGAAATGCTCAAGAAACCAGAGTGGGATCAGTGAAGGCAATACTCAGATATCCTTTTTAATCAGGTGTTCCTCTCGAGCTTTCAAATCCTGAATGGAAGAAATAGGTAGAAACAGCACAAGAGACACAACCCAATGTGGGCATATAATTAAAAAACAGCAGCATAATTAAAATGATAACAGAGGCAGAAAAGTAACCAATCTGCAAAGGTGATTTGAAAAAGCACCAAGGTGAAATGGGATTTTTGCCATTAACTTAGCTAGGGCTGGGCTGCAAATTTAACACCTTCCTTGAAGTCCTACCTGGTTTTTGTACTTATTAGGAGCTACACAGATGAAAATCAAGCAAATAATTTTCATTGTGTCGCATTTTAAAAAAAATTGTGGTAGAAAGTTGTCCCCTAGAAAAATAATATTTTAATTTTAGACTGTAACATTTAGTTGATAGCTCAGTGCACAGTTCCAGCATTTCCTTTCACATGAAATAATATGTATGCAGCATGATGATAAAGAAAGGCATTATCAAACACATTTCATGAAGTTCAATTGCACATAATGGCTTCTATTGCCAATGTATAAGTGTATACACAGCATAAGTTTTAGTTCAGAAAAAGAAAGAAGTGGAAATTTGCAGTATTTGTTACACTTATCAGGCAAGAACACCTTTAAAAGGTTTCTTCTGAAAGATGTTTCTATGTGACCAAAAGCAGTTAATAGTAGCTTCTTGTTGAAGACCTCAAGCTATCTTTCTATAAAAGACATACTGTGAAGTCCTCTATATCTATTTCTGCTGTGGTTTATGAAAAATCCAGTTGCACTGCAGAAGAAGGAGTTGTGCTCGTGCAGTCGGTTTTGTGTAGAAGGGCTATGCTATGCATCTTGTCTGTGTTTCCACAACAATCTGCCACTGCTTAATAACAATCCATAATCGCCCAAAAATAATAAGCCTAGGTGGTCTGGAAAAATAGGAAATGGAAATCCTGTCACATTTATCCAGAGGGAATTGATACATTTTGTTTTGCTCTATTCCCTAAAGGGTACAGCAGATGTACAGGTGCTAGGCTAGAAATTGTTATAATTACAAAACCTGTATTCTGTTCCTCAGAGAGCTTTGAAATTTTCAACATACAGTAGAAACTCGAGCTTTGAAGAGAAAAAAAAATCCATATGCCTGAAGAACAATAGAGTACAGGATGATTTCCTGAATTATTTACTGCAGCAAGTCGATCATTAAGAAATACAGCACAACAAACAAAACTCAGAAGCAACACTGTAAATCTAAAAAATATCAAACCCAAAATTGTTGGCCCAAAAAGAGTTTTTATATATATTTATTTTATATGTATACACACACAGAGAACTTTTGTTTTAGACTTCCTGCTTCAATGGAGTGGTTATATAAGGGTCTATACAGACTGGCATCACTCCTCACCCTGTCTCTGCTGCCTGTGAGTTGCAGCTATTGGTTTTCTGTGAGAAGAAAAGTCTGTATGACAACTAACACTGGAAAATGAGTTCTGGATATTCCTATGCAGCTGCAAAAAAAACCAAACCCAGAAGTATTACTTACTATTTACTTGCAAAAACTGATGATGGAAAAGAGTAAAGGTTTTCAGGTCCTTGCTTATGATTGCCTTGTGTTTCTGGGTACCACACCATTCTCTTAAGTCCAAGAAGCCACAGGTAAATCCAGTTTCTCAGGTAGGTTCAAAACTGCCATCAGTATGAGGTTCATAGCCTGTCATTAGTACTGCTGGGACATTCATAGGTTCCATCTAAATCAACATATATAATTTATGGATATCTTCTGGAGACTGGAGCGTTTTATGTAGATCTCTCCCAATTATGTGGCAATCTGCATTGTTCAAATATCATCCCTTCTTTGTATCATTTGAAATTCATATGGAAATTGAAATGCACTGTAAGATGGTTTCAAATTCCTCCTGGGAACTTGGCAAAAGTGGAGTTTCCTTGTGTTTGGCATTTTAACCCTTGCTTGTATTTACCTGCAGCCACTTTGCTACAGGGGAACACAGGATCCGTCTGCGGGGAGAAGCTCAGAGTATTTGGTGCCTGAAGCATTTGGTGACTGGCATAGCACCAAACTACTGCTACAGTGATAACAGCTTTAAATCAGGTCCTTCAATGTACATCATTTTCCTTTTAATCACTGAGTGGTTTTCTGCTAATGACAGTCACAGCTTTTGTTTAACTTCGTAGGTCTGGGAGATTGTGCTTGGGCAGTAAGAGTGATGCAGGGGAAAGAAGAATGGATGAGTGGTGTGAAGGGAGGGAGGTGAGGGCAGAAGGCTCAGGGCAATGGCTCAGGATGATTAGGACATGGATCTGTTGGAGTGAGCCCAGAGGAGGCCGCGAGGATGATCAGAGGGCTGGAGCAGCTCCTGTACAAGGACAGGCTGAGAGAGCTGGGACCTTATAGCATCCTCCTAGTACTTGAAGGCTACAGGAAAGCTGGGGAGGGGCTCTTGATCAGGGAGTGCAGGGACAAGATGAGGGGAAATGGCTTTAAGATTAAAGAGAAGAGTTTTAGATTAGATGTTAGGAAGAAATATTTTCCTGTGAGGCTGTTGAGGCCCTGGCCCAGGTTGCCCAGCGACGCAGTGTCTGCCCCATCCTTGGAGGTGTTCAAGCCCAGGGAAGTCACCATGATGCCTTCTGAGAAGACATGAACTCGTGCACTTGTACCCCCAAACAGAATGAAGCAGGAATTGTGGGTTTTGTACTTTTTCCATTTTGATTTCTAGCCTGTTTGCAGCTCATGTGTTATGTGCTACACCTTACTTAGCATGGTTTATAAATAACAGCCCAATACCAACCATTTCTACAATTATTTGATAAATCATCTGTTACACTAGCAAAACTCAGTCTCATTGAAAACCTGAGAGCTATTACACAATGGATTTTTGGCAGTCTCAGTGGAGCCCACTCCAATAAAATCTATGGGGAAATCACTCCCTGCATTGCTGTTCTCATTACACGGCTTTTTAGGCAATAGGCTCACTATTGCTAAATGGAAAATGTTTACTGTTCTTCCTCTGTGCAAGAGCAACTTTATTCTTTGCTGGTTTTCACATAAAAAAACCCCAAACACAAACAAATAAAGGAATTATCATTTAGCTATTGCTGTCACTTCTGTGGTACCTTATAGAGTAGGACCTTTTGGGTTCCTTCCAACTCGGGTAATTCTATGGTTCTATGATTCTTTGAACTTTCCATTCTGGAACTAAGACTGAAAAAGTCTTTGCTCTTCTGTTCACCCTGAAGACAGCATCATGTTCGAATGGACTTCACCAGCTGAGCTCCATCAGCAGACACAGAAGGAGTGCCATGTCACAGTTATTTTTGTGTGTGTTTTGAGTTGTTATAGCTATTTCTGTTATGGAAATGTGTCTTCCAAGTCTGCAAGATCTGTGTTCTCCGATACAGAATAGCATGAATTCAATAGCATTTTCTGCATCCTGAGGTGCCCTGACTTGAGAAACAAAGCAGGAACCTGTCTTTTAGACTTTTACATACAAAATGTATGAAATTGGAAACTGAAAATCTCTGTAAGCAGATTCATTCTGTGAGCTTTATAGCCTTCTTAAGTATGTGGTAAATTGAGCTAGCATGGCTGATCAACAGAGTCATTTAAAAGAAGAATATTTCAGGGCTTTTTTTTTAAAAAAAAAGAAACAAAACACCTCAGACAACTAAAAAATAATCCCCAGAGAATATACTGGCACTTATGTTTCTCACAATTAAGCTCCAAGCAAGAGATTTTTCTCGACTTTGAAGGACATATCTGCAGCAACTTTCCAAATTTTGCAAAAAAGCAAAAAGATGAACTAGAGTCGCATCACATTGTGTTTCATCTGGTGCCACAAAATATCTTCCTGTAACATAGCAACAGTTTCAGCATCCGTGCAGATTTAGAATCATCAAAACATTGTAGTTTGGTCTAAATCATATGGATCCCTTCCGTATTCTGTGCGTTGTGTAATGTGTAGGTATAGTATTTACAAACAGATGTTTCCCCTCCCACAGCAAAAGAGAAGAATAATGAAACAATGTGAATGGATACTGCATCTGATGCTTGAAATCCCTATGAGGCATCTGAGATATCTCAGAAAGGAAAAAGCACCTGACTTAAGGGGATATCCTTCTGGATATTTCATAGCAACACGTTAACGATCAAAATAACTCGATAGCAATAAATAAAATGGAAATGCTAGAATGAAGAAAGATGTATTTCTTACAGAATGTGTGTTTTCTCATGCAATTCACTGAGTTATTGAATAGCTTTCAAATAGATACTCAGTGTACAATGTTATGTTACCAACAAAGAGTGGACAAATTGATCCAGTGACAAATGCCAGACCCTGGGATGTACCTTCATGAGCAGAAGCTTGCACATAGAGTGCAGTTTAGCCACTTAAATAGACTCTACAATCAGGCTCTAAGTATACTTGTAAGGTTGCATATTTAAATAAGGAAATGTGTAGGATTAACTTTCTAAGGAGCTGGTTACTTGTTTGAGTTTTTTTCCCTTCAACTATATTACAGCATAGTATGATTTCCAAGAAGGAATATTGGAAGTCTAAGTTTTGGAGGTTGTTTTTAAACTAGATTGAATAAAACCTAGAACTTATAGTTTCCCAGAAAACCTAGAAAATGCAGTTTTTCCATCAGTCAAGGCAAAACTGCCTCCACAGTCTGGTATGACTTTGCCAGTATACACATATCTTCTTATTTTACTGTAGTTTGTTAAAGGATGTGAACATGAGGTATCTTTAATCTGTGGAGCAGTAGCAGCCAGTGGTTTATAATTGGTGCCAAGTGCTATTGTTACACTTAAGTGCATATAAACACTTACGTGTGTGTGTGTATAAAATATATGTGGGTGAATACAGCTTGAGTAGAAAACCTTTCTTATGAAAGGAAACTTCTTTCTCACCATCTCTCTCTGTTTATGCTCCAAAACTCTGACCACAGGGAGTTTTTCTTCCTAGCAGAAACTCTACAATCAGAGCAGGGGGAAGGAGCAGCTACACAGTGGAACGGACCCCTCAGTGGGATGATGCATTAAATGTCTCTTGATCACACTGAGATAAAATCAAGACTTCCAGAACGTGAAGTGAAGACCACGCTGGTCTGAAAACACTGAAGGATGTTATTAAAACACAAAAATCCCTCCTGCAGTTGAGTTTGCTGACTTGAAATTTAGAATGAGCATCCTTGCATTCAAATAGGAATAGCCGTACGTGTCTGTGTAAGATACTGCACAGAGATGCCACCAGGCTCTGCTCCCAGCCCAGGAGGCTGCCTGGGCACTGGGCCACGATGCATCTCACTACCCTGCACTAGGAAATGAGCTGATGTGCACCTGGCCAGCAGGGAGAAAAGCAGAGGGAGCTGGTGCACTGCACAAAGTGGCCTCTCACCACAGCCATGGAGCCCCAGCGTGCTGTTTCTATGGGGTCTCCCTCTCTGTCTGAAGCAGAGCTGCAGCTAATATGACATTCCCATTTCACTTTCCAGTGTCCATTGAGATGGTCAGCAATTAGCTCATTCTATGCAGTTTCTGGAAAGGTCTCACTTTTCTTCTCATACAATAACCCCAGCAAATAATGGTGAACTCAAAGATGGATGTCAACATTACAAGATCTACATACTAAAAATTCATTGGTGGTGCCTGACTTCATCTTTAGTAAAGAGCACATTGTAAGAGTAGGAGAAAATGCAATTGAAATAATATTGTTTAAAAACAAATACAAAATATTAGGGGAAATATTGTCCTTAATGAGGTCTGCTAGGTGTTGCAAATTATCTCATTACAACTAGGACTTCATGCAAACAGTAGATAGCAATATTAACTAACTCTGATGGTAACACTTGCCACAGCTGGAGGTCATGAGAACTTAAGGGCATTTTCCAGCCCTCTTCCCTGAGCACCACTTTCACAAGGAATAATTATACAGAGTGAAAGCTGATGGATTGTTCTGATATCAGTGAAGCCTTCATGTCTTTTCGCCAGATGTAAAGTGTAATCAGAATTTTGCAGAAGTACTTCAGAATGTCATTTTTACGGTTTTCTTGGCAGCTTTTTCGAATCCATTTCCTGTCATACATGGAGGTACAAAGAGGCAGAATTTTAAAAATGCTGCTTTTCTTTTCCTTTTCTCCTAAGCAGAGGAAATCTAATGACAAGAAATAAGAGGATGGAATCAATATCAGATGTGCAACACTCTGGGAAATTCAGTAGCCCTGTAAGCTGGCTGTGGTTTTTTTTTCCACAGTCTGGTAGTGCCAGGTTACCTATTATCCCAACTTTTGTTTTGCAATTAAACCATCTTTAGTCAGAAGTGTCACTGTACTCTTTCTGAGTGAACATTTCAGATCGTCCCCATCCCTTGCCAAACACGTCGTGCACGCTGCGCCTGGCACCTGGACCGTGTGGGTTACAGCATCCTCTACTGCAAAGAGGAAATATTTGGATTGCAACTCAGGGCTCACAATGGCAAAGCAGAGCTAATAAGGAAGTGTTGTGGTTTGTTGCTGTGCCAATGGCAACAGCAGATCAGAGCAGGCAAGGGCTTAGCAGAAAATTGCTCCATTATTTTTATAGACAATTTACCTACCTGGCCAAACCATGGAGAAGCCTGTGGGCAGTCACCACCCTACTTTCATTACCAGACCTTTAATTAAAGTCTATTACTTCTGATTGCTGATATTGCACAGTTAATTTAGGGTTGGTAGATCAACTGTATGGACTGTTGTTGTGGACATTTGCAAATCTGCAGTGCAGGTCATGATAAGATTGGCAGCAAGCAGTAATACTGAGAATGTTGCACCTGTAAAGCTGTCAGACTGTAGATAATACACATACTCATTGTCTTACAAAACAGAGAAAATGTTATCAACAAGAAAGGGTTGTACTGCCTGACTGCCCCAGATTGAACAGAAAAATCCATATTAGCAAGGTATTTATCAATTTAAGGCTTTTTTTCTGGAATCAGCAAGGGTATTTTTGCTTCTCAGACTTCCTTCTGGAAGAATCAGCTTAGTCTTTGCTTCCCTTCTCTGTTTTGCTTCATTGGGGGCATTTGTATATGTGTGGACACATATGTTTCAACTGGGGGTTATTTCAGGAAATATGAATGCATAATAAGGGTCCAAACCCTGACAGCTCTTATCTTTTTTAGTACTGTGCAATAAGTCCACATTTCTGAAAGTTTGAGGGAGAAAGTGTTGCTCAGGGAACAAAAAAGTGCAGGCAGCTGCTGTGACACACCATGGCCAGCTAGAAAAGGTACCTCCAGAAAACATTTTGGTGAAATAAAGCCAGGAAAGTTATGGGTTTTTAATTTGATGACATGACTTCAGTAGCAAGGACTATTTGAAACTATGTTAGGTTTGATCTTGTTAGGAGTTAAATCAATGGGGTGGTGACTGACTGCAGGAGCTGCTCTCTCATGATGCCTTTCACACAAGAACAAAAAAAAAGTCATATTACACATCACATGAGCAAAATCAGGAACAATGCCACTCAAGAAGAACAGTTGGCCTTCAGCATGGTTAATTAGCCCAGTAAAGGATTGCAAAGTTGGAGACTAAACGATGCTCTGCAGCTTTTGCTCAATCATCTGCGTGATGTGGTTGAGCTGTGATATTATGCTTGAGCTTGGAAACAAATGTGGTCTAAACCAGCTGTCGGCCTGTGCATCCTATGCATAATGCAAGCTCCATGAGCTGTTTTTCATTACTACTCACTTCTATCTGAGTCTGCTAAATTTGCCTTCCTGTTCCTTCTCTCATCATTCTGGTCCTGTTTTAAGATGGATTTGCCGTTCCCTGAAGCATCTTATTTACCTTGTTTGTTTTTTCTCTGAAAGGCTTGGCAGCTTTCTGCAGATAGGTTTGCTATTGAACACGAAGTATTTCAATGCCAAAGTAGTCAGAAAGAAATTTAACTAATTGTTATCCAAATATTAGTATCCGTGCCAAAAGTGCTAATGTTGTTTTTATGATGAATTAGCATGCTTATTCTAAATCTCCTTTCAAATTTTCTTCAGGGTGGTGAGATGTTTTCCAGTACAGCGCGCCTTTGTCCCAGCCTGCTGCACTGGTGGTGTGTGTCTGATAGGTACACAGAGCAGGTGAGCATGAGCAGGAGAGGCTAATAATGAACATCAATAACCACAAGCTATATTTAACTTGGAAATGTTATAATCCCTGAGGCAAAGGAGATAAGGCTTAGGGGTCTGGTACCAGCTGACAATCAAGACATGCAATGCCGTCACCAGCAATATAAGGTTTATTTCTATTCCTATAATTTCAAGTAGGTCTTGAGTAGAATCTAATTGTCTCTTATGTTTGCTACCTGCACAGCTGTGAATGTCATCAAGCTTTGATATAGTTCTTACTTGTTTAAAGAAAGAGCTTCTAAAGCAGCAAAGAGTTGGTGTCTCTCCAGAAACACAGCAAAAACAACTTCTCTAGGTATCAAGTGTCTCCAACTCTGCTTCTTATGGCTTCGTGCGACACAGACCATCATAACCTTCTCCCACACACCCAAAAAGAAGGATGTTTTCTCTTAAAAGAAGTTTTTAACTTCTCTTTGCTGTCCCCCAGGTGCTTATATAACACAAGTCATCCAACCTTGAAGACAACTTATCCAGTCTTGATTTTTTCCAGGCCCACATGCCAATATGAAAAGAAATACTGTCTCAAAGTCAATACATTTATGTATGCATTCAGGAAGATTTAAGACTGTGTCAAATGCAACTACTTGCTTTCACTTTTAACTAAGTACAATCAAAACTCTTGTCACATACAAGTCTTTAATTAGATTAATTTTTTTCCATGCTACTTCTACAGTAGCTTGTATAAAACCTGTGAGAACTTGTAATATCATTCTTCTTGCGGCATATTTACACTCCAACAAGCTGTTGTGTCCATAAATGCACCCAGAGAGCATCATTTGCCACCATTCCAATGCCAAAAGCCAAAACAGAAGAAAAAGCTGTCAGTATATCTTCCAACTAAAGAAAAAGAGTCAGTCATGAGAGCAAAATGATTGTCACTCTATGAGAGATAAGAAGATTGCAGCTGCAGAACGCAAAAGAATTTCATTGACCCGTTGTTGGTTTGAAAATATGAAAGGCTCTTTCTAGAAATGCTTTAAAAATGCATATACACATGTACATACACACACAGAAAGTTAATAGAAAGCTAAGAAACTTCAGCTGCAAGCAGTGTTTAAAAGTTATGCCAGCAGGGCTATTATCTCTTCATGTGACTGTGGATGCATTGTAGTTGTCTCATTGCTTGTCAAGGAGCTTCTGAATGTCTTGAAAAAGAAGAGAAATCCCAGTTAATTAAAGCTGAGAATGGGAGAAATGAATCAGTAAGAAATAAAGGGAGGGATGTAATCAATAAGGAAGGAGGATCCTGCTGGTAGGATGCAATTAGACTTGAAAGAAAAGGACACGGTGCGATTGATCATATGAAAGCTCCCTGGCTATCGTGAAATATTTCTCTTCACTCACTGTGAAAACACAAAAGTGGTAATTGTGTCACTCTTGCAGGCTAAGTTCAGAAACAACAGAAAGTTGACACACATAAATATAGTGACAAAAAGTAAAAATCAAAAAAAAGTCCCCCCAACAAGTATTGAGAATCAGAGCATCTTTCCATCAGATATTGGGAAAGAAAGAAAAACTGAAAAACAAGCCTATTGCACTGATAACAATTTGGTCTCAATAATTAACTCTGATATGCATAAATAAAAGGATGATCTTACATAATAAAGCCCAGAAGAACTGTGGGCAAAAATTCTCTTAGCAAGACTGGTAGTAGCAGGAATTAGTTTTGATTAAAAGCAAAAGAATGAGTAAATACATAAAATAAAGAGAATCTCATAAGAAATAGAAAAGCAAGTGGGATTTCCTTTTCTATAAGAACCTCAAGGCTGTAGCTGAGGTGGATATCTCCCTTTGTGGTTGCTGTTGGAAGAGATCTTTGATATTGGTGTGCCATGGAGTGAGGGATGGACCCTTGTGAAAGTCTAGGTGAAACATTTAAACCCCAAATCTCATCCTATTGTTTGAGCTCACATTTTAATACTGAATTTTATTCTGGCCCTGGTAGGGGGTCAGGATGCCACTGTGGTAATGCCTGTCAAATTCGTATTAGATGGGGTGGTCTCAACAGATTTCTTGTTTATTAATACCTAATCCAGGTCCTATACTTTTTATAGAAAATTGGATTAATCTGATTATCAACTTGAATCAACCCAGTATGCCTTCTAGATTATTCACATAGTCTCTGTATATATATATATATGTATAATTTTTTTCCTTCCCCAAAATCCTTCAATTCCATATGACAGATGCCCCAAAAAGGCAAGCTCTCAGGGGCACAGGGTGGACTGGGGTAGGATATTACAGGACATAAACAGAGAGAAGAAGCTATAAATTCCTAATCTGCTGACTACCTTCCTTACCCTCACCACAGGGCTCTCAGGATATATTGCTTCCATTGAGGAAGTCACCTCTGAAACCGCAATGGAGAAATGGCAAGCGCTGTGTTCTTCCTGCAAGGTATTTTCTCAGAGGTGTTTGTTTGTCTTTCTAGCAGGGGAGTCACAGCAGATCATTCTGTTTTCTTCTCCTTGAAATTAACGTTGTGAGCAAGTGGAAAAAGTCACCTAAAATAATTCCCCATCTGTAAAAATGGGGATAATAAAGCCTTCCTCACAGGGGTGTTGTACATCCCAATTAAGTGTTAAGGCATTCCCTGGGTGTAAGAGTTGGCCTGGAGAACAGTATTTGTCTCAACATCACCATCAGAGATGTGGAGAGATACCAAGAAGCAATCACCCTGAGAGGAAGAGCCGTGTGGTACAGGGAGTGCTGTGCTGCTCTCCGATACCCGGGACCGCGAGGAACGCCTGAGATAAGGCCACAGAGCTGCTCTCCAGAAGAGGGATTTTACCTGCTGCCTCAGCAAAACTTGAACCTTTGGTGAACTTTTCCTCATTATAATGTAAAAACACACCTCTTGGTCAAAAGCTGCCCACCTTGTGCCCACCTCTGAGGCAAACTCCTCCCAAGAGCACACCCACCGGGCCTGCGCGGGTCAGCATTGGCGAGCGAAGCAAAGCAGAGATTGGCCACAATCCAGGGGACACAGGAGGTGCAAGGTGTGTTGTTTAGCATAAAAGATGACCCCTTAGCAACAGAGCTCTGAAGATCTTCCCCTTCAAGAATCACGATGATTGGAAGGACCATCAGGATGCTGCCTGGACCTGGGAACATAGGGATGCCTTGGACCCGTGGTGGTAGCTATCATCCTCTTTCCTCCCTTTACCTTTTCTTTCCCTTCCCATCACTCTTCCTGTCTATTGCACGCTGCTTTATGGGCAGAACAATAAAGTTCCACTGTCTAATTGAAGCATAACCCCTTGGCATGGTCACCTTGATTTTGGCACTTCCACATCACAGTAAATGAACCACCGTGTCCACCGAGTGGACACTGAGCTATCCTGTGTCTCTGCATGGCTTGCTCAGATCTTAGATCCCCACCTGTGTGTTCACACAGGAGCTGATCCTCTGCAACATCTCAGATGTTCTGATTTTCTTTAAAGCTAGCAACCAAAATTCATAGCTCATCTTCCAAATTTTTAGTCTCTAACCCTGTAGATCTGGAGTTTTACTCTGATACAGACTTCAGGAGAACCCACTGAAATATCATCTGTGCTGGATGACCATTGAAGAGACTTTTTGTAATAATATGCTCTAAATGATGTAAAGCCTCTGGGTACATCTATTCAGGGCTGGCCAAGGTGGGTGAGATGCAACATTCACTCCTGGAGCTGAGGGACCATATCCAGATGAGGCCCTAGAGAGTGTGCTGCCTGCAGCATTGCATTCAAAACAGCCACCCTTCATGCAACTTTATGAACACTATTTGAAACATAACTTCCATTTTGTCTCAGATTCAAGCTGATGTGAATTTGGATATGGGATTTTTCAGGTTGGATTCTTCCTTTCCTGCATATAATGTGACATCTGTTGACAGCTGGTGATAATTCTTTGACAGGAAGGGGTGGTTTTGAGGGGAGGGTGGTGGGAATCAAATCTGGCAACTATGAAATATTTCAAAACTTTACTTTTGGACTCTCTGAGGAGCATGTACTGAAAAAATGTATAAAAAGCAGTTAGATTTGCATTGTACTTTGCAACGTAAAAATAATACCTTAGTGAGTGCTACTGTTGTGCAGTGGAAGTGCATATGGCCAAAACTTATTTAATGCAAACAATTTTTAAAGATGCTAAATCAAAGATTTTTTAAAAAAATTACTTCTTACAGCAATCATCTCCTTGAATAAGAGTGCTTTCTTAAAAAATATTTAAAATTAAATATTCTCCATCATCAAAGGCTACAGCCAGCTGCAGTTCAGGCTGAAGACAAGAGTTTTTCTTTAAAACTTAGTAAAAGAGGGGATCATTTCTCCCTACCTTGTAAGCACATTGAAGCCTTTCCAGGGCCACCACGTAAAGGCAGTATTGGCAGAAGAGTAAAACAAAAATAATAAAATGTTCATTAATAAATGCAATGGGAAATTGGAAGAGTTTTAACTATTGCAGGAGTAAAGTTATGGAAACATCTTTAGATTTAGGTCCACATATCCTTTCCTGTCCGCTCTTTCTGCCCACCACTGGAAATGCCACTCAGTGAAAGGAGGTGGAGATACAGGTTTCTGATTTATAAACATTTTTCTTATTCAGGGATCTGAGCTCGACCAGCCTTCACTGGTGTAAACCACAACTAAACATGCAGAGATCTTTGGGGTAAAAGCAGCCTAAGGAAGGGAAGAATTAGATCCCTGTCTCTGAGGAGTATCTTGTAACATGCTTTTGCCTGTGGCAATGGTTTACTTTTGAGGTCACCTTTCTACAAAATGTTCTTTCAACAACTTTGTGCTGTTTTCCAAGTATATGGAATTTATTTGCAGTAGTTTTGGGGGGAGTCAGGACTCTGAAAAAGCAAGTGAGACACTTATACCATCTTTGAACATCACAGTTCAAATATTCTTTTTTTCTGCCCAATTGCATATGTATGGGCACTTTAAAGAGGACAGATTTATCACTAAACTTATACATTTTTCAAAATTAAACATTAGGCCCGGTTTCACAATACACAGTGTGAGGGATGTGGGTGGTAGTGGTGTAAGATCACTTCACACCCACATGCTTTCTCCTTCCAGGGGGGGTCTCAGTGCTGTGCTGAGACCCAGCTGCAGCCCCCCTGCATGGCACTGCCCTCCCACCGACTGCTGCTCCTGCCAGTGCTTCCTGAGCGCTGCCTCCAGAGCATCTCTGCTGCAGGTTCCTCCTCCTGACAAATGTGAGCGCCTCTGGGAATGTCAGGCCAGCCCTGTCGGGATGAAAACCCTCAAAAAAAAGATGATGATTACAGACTCATTAGGCAAACCCACAGTGAAAGTGCTGCGACCAAATGTTCAGTACTTACAGTGCCATAAATTTTCCTAAATGGTTAAGCAGTGTTTTAAGCAGGCTTGCACTTATTCTGGGTCAGGGTCATTAGGGAATGATTCCCTCCTGCTCTAACTTATGTGGCAGGAACAGAGGTTGTATATTTTGGGGTCGCTTCATTTTTACTTTTAAGAGATGGTCTCAAGCCAAAAGCCTTGATTTGAACTCAAGCTCTGACTCCAGGCTTGCCCGATGAAAGCATCCCTCTAACAAGCAAGAAACACAGAATCATAGAATCATCTGGCTGGAAAACACCTTTGAGATCATCGAGTCTAATGGTACCTATCCACTACTAAATCATGTGCCTAAGAAGATCATCCACCCATCAAGAGCAGTGGAGCATGGGAAACCCTTTGGATTTCAGTTTCAAACCTCCAGTTGAAAGATCTGGATCCTTGATTCTCTGGCCCGCTGAAACATACAGTATCTGTACACAGAATAGCAAGGCTGGTTTGCATCTCTTCTACATTTGGGGATCATAGATTGTTTTACAAAGAAAGAGAAGTCTACTATGTTCACAGCAGCAATTAATAATAAACAAGCTGTATAGATGATTGATGGCGATGATGACTGTGTAAGTTAACTCTGGGGTTTGTTTTTCTTGGAGGAGTTTGTGTATTTTGTCCAAAATTGATTAGTTGCTTTGCCTTGACTTTATCACACTGTACTGAACTCACTGGCACTGAACCCACTGCACCTGTGTCTTTGTAGGAATGAGTAATGCAACCTCCATGAAGTGTCAGATGAAGGAAATGGCAATCTGGACAGAGAAACAGAGTTATTGATGTCTCTCTTGCAGTAAGTTAAAACAAGGCTTGCTGCAACCTCTGCTGAGTCCTCCAGTACCACTCTGATATTGTTTTGAAGGAACACCCAAATCTTGGCCTTCTACAAGAAACTATGGGTAATTAAATAAGGAATTAGTCTTTGGGTACAATTTCACCACGATTAATAGTAGAAATGGTAAAAATACTTTTCATAATAGTCCATGGGATTGCTGAGGCTGACACAAGTGAACCTGAATTTTAAATGTGGTCATTTTTTTCTGACTACTGCAGTTCACTCTTGGCTGTATCAGGAGCTGCTGTTTAGCTCTGGTCAGCAGAGGGACAAGCAAAACAAGCTGAGCAATAATAGAAAAATTCATGCAATTTCTACATTTGCTTTTTTTGAGTGACAAGTGGCAGGAAGCTAACTTCTAAGCTAGTGTTTGGAAAGAAGGGATGAGTTCATTGTGCTCTTGTTCAAAGCGTGCCCACGGGAAACCGAGTGGAACAATTTACTACTGCTGAAAGGCTGAGAGGGGACATCAGCTCCTTTCTGAATACAGCATGGAGCTTAACAGTGGGGAGGAAGAAATGCTGCTTCACCTAAAGGCAATGTTGGCAGAAGAGTAAAACAAAAACTATAAAATGTTCATTAATAAAAGGAATGGGAAAATTGGAAGGGTTTTAACCATTGCAGGCGTAGAGTCATGGAAACATCTTTAGATTTAGGTCCACATATCAGCAGAATGTCATTCCTAGAGATGACCCCACAGTATTTATCTGAGTTCTTTCATTCTTCTCTTGAAAAAGAAGATGAAAAAATGACTCACAGAAATCCTCTATTGACATAGTGTCAGTCCCATGAGCCTGCAGTATTCTGCAGGGAACCAGCTATAGCCTTGCACTTATCCACCTGGATTCTACTGTTAGATTTCAACATTTGCTCTCTCTTTTTTCTTTCTTTACTTATACTTTGGTATGCAATATCTTTTAAAGATTAAATAAATTACTCTTCAAAAGACAACTTTATAATTCTATTCATACTCCCAGGTTCTTCACTGAAACTCAGTGCTACAAGGTAGCACTGACAAGTGAAAGAACTTCATTTTTCATAAAATATGTTAATAAAGAAAGACTTTTGAAGGGGAAGGAACTTGCTCTATTGTTATATAGTCCATAAAAAGGTACCACAGTAGCTTGCCTTGCTGACAGTGCATACATCTACCTGTTTTTTTGGACTTGAAGACATACAGGGAGGAATGAATTAAACTTAGGGAGGAATGAATTAAACTATCAGGCATTCCACAAAATGATTCTGAAGAAAAATTAAGCTTCACCTGTGAATTTCTCTGAGGTACAGTCATTTGTGTACATACATGAAGCAAAGTGCACTTTGGTTCATTATATAGAATGGTTTCCCGCCAAATAAATACTCAACAAATGGGCACTTTTGCTGGTTTTATTGCTTGAAGGATTATCCTACTTACTCTTCTTCATACCCTGTGAATTATTACTTGCCTGAAGAACCTGGTAGCTTGTGTAGGTATTTCAGCTGGGGATGTTGAAAAGGAATTCAGTGTCTTGGTGCTGCGCTGCTGTGGCTACAAAGCTTTCTGAATCTGCTTTAGTGAGGACACGAACCCAGAGCAGGATTTGCCCCACACAGGATTTATTAGATCCAAACTGCTCCAGCTGCTGGGCATCTCTGGGACCTGCAGGAATGCAAAGGGGATGGACTGCAGAGAGAGGCAGCAGTCTCAGCCCTTCCATATACTGCCACTATATTCCCCTCTACCTCCGTCAACAAACGTAATATCCTTTACATACTTTACTCACTAGGGATTTTTTTTCTTTAATGAACCACCTTTTCTTAAAAAAAAAATCAGACTCACACAGCTACACACATACACAGTGATATTAATCAGGCAAGATATTGCATATGCTCCGAGCCAAGGAAACTTTGTAGTCTCCAAAGACAGTTACAGAAGCTGTAATCATTATTAAAGGGGAGAAAAAAAAAAAAAAAGCAAACAACAAGAACCTCAAACTGTCAAACTTTCCAAAAAACATTTTCTGAAGCTTTCTGGAGTTCTCTGAAAAGCAATGAGGAGCACTGTACCCACAGGTCCCAACAACTGGGCTTCTCTGCACCGCGCTACGCGGCAGCGAACGGCACTGAGGGACGACAGCTGGCTACGGGCAACATCATTCCCCTGAATTTCAACGACTCTTTTGCTTTGGAACAAAGATTGCAAATACATTTTTAGATCTCCTTTCCGCTGCCTTCTCTCAGAAGGGAACAGCACAACACAGCTCCGGGTGGATCCTCTCTAGTCTGTGTTTGGCACACAAGACTGAAGGAAGGCAGAGCTTTGCACTGCAAGCTGGTGCCCACAGTGCTTCCTCCTGGGACTCAGAGAGGGGCAGGGGAGGCATAGAATGAATTGGGGAAAAAAAAAATCAACCCTTTCCAATCCTTGTACCATGCCTTTACTTTGTTTTAAGAAAACTGCACACTGCCAAAAAGAGATAAGAAACATCCTAATTTCCTCATTTTTAACAGTTATTTTTTGAGTACTGTTTGATGCTACATTTATTTTTTTCACATTTTACAGTTTTTTAATTAAAATTATTTCTTCTAAAGTACGGTTTACTTTTTCTATCATTTTAAAGGTATTGAAATTTAGAGGAGAAAAAGCAGTAAACATGAGATCTCGGGGCGAGTGGGTGAAATAAAGCAAGGCAAGAGCCTGTAACAAGGTATTACAACTGGAATACACATCAGACAGATGCATCATCCCTGAGAAGTCAGTGAGAGCGGAGAAATGACAGGACAAATTAGGTTCTATAAATTAAAATGTAGAGAAACTCTGACTAAGCATCTTGAATGCCTCATGAAATAAAGGGTCACTAAAAGATTGTTCTTGCTTGTGTCAACAGAATCCTTTCAAAAACAAACGTCTGCCTTGTGCTGGTAGAAGGATGCATCTATTCCTCCCTTGCTAACTTCTCCATTTTTGTGTTGTGTCTCTGTCAAACACTGAACACAGCATCTTTTCTCATTACCTTATAAATCTACTGTAGCAACCTAGATGTCATAAAATTGCCAACGTGTATTTAAGGAGTAGGTGTATTTTATCAGGGCTTTTTCTTCTGTTCCATTTAGTGGCAGCAGACTGATACCTACAGAAATTCAGAAACATTTTGTATAAATAGATGTTTATTTTGTTGTTACTTGAATATATGAGACTGTACTATATGTGTTACTCCTGATACTTACATGCAAATTCCTTTTTAAAAAACGACTAAACCAATTTAAACTGAATGTAAAGGAAATATTTCTTTGCCAAGACTTGCATGTCAAATTCCAGCCAGAAAGAATTTTAATACAGAACCCTTAGACCTACAAACCCCTCAGAAACAATATTTATAATGGAAATTTTGACAGCACCTTCAGTACAACAGTGAAAATAAAACCACCGTAATGAAAAAGAAATTGTGATAAACAGAATATATTATAAAGTGGGGTCTAATAAATTCACAGCTTTTACTTTTGTCACCAAGCTGGCAACAGGCACTGAAATACAAAACAAGCCTTAGTTTTTAAATAAGAGCAGCCTAAGCAATATCAGGGCTTCTGTAAAATAGATTAAGAAAATATAATACCATACTTACTGCATAAAGTACTATTTTCATTAGAAACCATAATTCACAAATTAACATTAAGAGCACTTAGAAGTGAAGAGGTAAAGAATGTGGCTGTCATTTTGGTAGCACATTTTCTTCAAAAAGCTGTTCTTATTACATTTTCCAAGCAGGTTTGTTAATGCTTTTTTGTTTAAATATTCATACGTGGGCTTTTGAGTCTGACAGAGCCTGGGAGCTCCTGCTGAAGCTGCTCAGAGATGCAGTCCAGGGCCCGACAGGGTGACAGCACTGGGTGGATAAACTGCCCTCCTTCCCATGGGTCCCTGGTGGCTGCCCTGTGTCAGAACACACATCAATATGTGCCTACATACACACAAATGGGCTACTCCAGAGACTGGATCACACTAGAATTTGAAAGAAAATCACTGGAATAATCCTCTCGCCACATTTTTCTAAGTATATTTCTGCATTACATCTTCCAAAGACAGCGGCAGAGGGTCAGTTCCAGCAGTGGCACGTTGTGGGGCCAGGGAAGGAGAACTTCCCCTGCCTAACGCAACATCTCCATGTGGAGGCAAGATGAAAGCACTCCCATAGCAACAAACATGACCTTTTTTTGGCATGAATACAATTATTACCTTTCAAAATGAGTCTGCATGCGCGACAATATGTTAAACGTGGTATCAACCGTTCCTCTGTTGGTGGAAAAATATAAATTTGGTGGAAATGGAGATCTACAATAGAATTTAGACTTCATTAATATGTAAAAGGTAAAAGACGTAACCCAGACACTACTTGGTTTCCATATTTAACTGATCTAATGGAATGCAATATTTAAAAAATAAAATGCAAGACAAATACTTTAGAACAATGATGCCCAACCTCTCTACTTTGCATTTTCTATGTAAATCAGATGCTCCTGAGCTTACAGTGTATTTCATTTTCCATTCAAGACAAATACCAAGATTAAAACCCTAGAAATATATATAATTTCAGCTCTCTCACCTAATTTCACTGCAAAACATTGCAATTTCTTGCCTAAAATGAGTCGAGGTCTTTAAAGCAATTAAATCAGTAACATCCTATATATTGTTGAAATGATCTTTACAAGAGATGTGTTTCTTTAACTGGACATGCTCAGATACACAGAGATGTCATCTCATGCATATCTATTGTTGTCCTCCATCCACTACCACATTTGAGAGGCCAAGGTGTAATTTACCTGCTCTGCACAGAAGATCTCTTGCTTTTTTAGTGGTTGCTATAAACAAGGAATCTGTCCTGACATTTGCATTAATTTATCCTCATGTCTCTTTGGGTATCATTCCCTTCAGGATCCAACCCAGCAAGTATTCTTTCTACACCCAGCACAATCACGTAGGGAAGCTGCTTATTGTGTCACCTCACCTCCCAATGGGCATATGAGGATGACAATTGCATGATACAAACTATAACAAAGCAATTACCTTATCCTCTGCTTTATATGATTTGTTAAAGTGTGAGAGATTAAACCAGAAGGCAGGTTGGTTTGTTCTGTATTTCTCAAAGATGGACCTTGAGACTTGACTGAGGTCTTGGAATATTTAACTCACATAAAAAAGTGATAAATACTGGTAGTTAATTAAATCTTGGTTTTCTGCTAAGAGAATATTATTTTATGTTCTTTTCCTGGAAAACCCTTTGCACAAGTATCCTGTGTACACCAGTTCATTAGAAAATGTGATGCATAAGGTAAAGAGAATTTTTTTCAGCCATTATTTTGACTTTGAAGAATAATGTTCACTCACCACTTGAAGGCAGTCTTGTATCTCAATTTCTATAATGCCCCTCTCTAGTATGCTGGAAATACATATAGTAACCAGATAAGCCATCTTTACATCTCTCCATTAATTTACTCCTGAGGAGTGTCCTCTTTGCATTCACAGCTCTGTCCTTCAGATTTTCTGAATTTCATGCATACTCCATCCTATGTGGAATATCTATGGACTTGACCCCCACTCTATACATCAATGTAACCTTGGCAAGGTACTTCTAGCACTTCAAAGTGCTGCATTATCTGTCCTATCCATGCATTTAAATAAAATCACCTGCATTGCTATTTTTGGCCAAGGCAAGACAGCACAGAAGATAAGGCACCAGGGCAGTGATGCTGGGCCAAGGTGACATCCAGGCTGCTGAAGGCCACAGCCAGGCAGGGGAGAGTGATGAGCATCTGCCCCTCGGGTTCAGACACTCCGCTTGCACAGGGATGGTGCCTCCTCCTCTACCCGTGGCACTGGGACCAGGCTGGGCCAAGCAACCACTTTTGCAGTGATTTTGTAACAGAATAGATGATAGGCAGCAAAACCTGGGTCTATAAATTCCACTTCCCATGCTCTCTCAGCAGCTGACAAATGCATCATCCATTCATTAGCGTGTGCCTGGAAAACAACACACCCTTCACATTTTGGTTGCTGTTTCCTTTGGCATGAACCCCATTAGCCACATGTTACATCCTGCCACTAATTTTGTAATAACACATAACACATTCTGGCCTCATATGACTGAATCTGAACACATGCTTCATTTGAACAAAAAGCTTTCTTCTCATGAGCACTGTGGACAACACCATCGTGCTGTGCTTTCATCAGTTTCTAGCTCTTCTTCAGATAAAACCTTGCAAGCATTTTCTGCTCTGCGTGTCTAGGATGTGTAAGCATTATAAATATCAAAACAGTCAGAAAATAACCCAGGCTTTCTTCACCATGAATCACCATCTCTTCAGGTTCTGCAGTACTCCTCTCTCTGGCATTATCAATACATGCCTGCCTCGAGCAGGATGATGTTCTTAATGCTCTGTCTCACACGTATCACTCCTCCTGCTTCCTCTGCCGTGTCAAACACAAACTTCTGGTTTCCTCCTCCAAAGTCATCCTCTACCCCCACCTCTGGCCAGATCATCCTGTTGAGCTCCATTTTTAAAATGTTCATTTTTCAAATTGGCACTTTCATGCTTTCTCCCATACTATCACTCCCTCTTTGCAGGAGCTCCTCATAAACATAAGAAAAAATAACTACTCCTCCTCCAGAATGTCCCT
Source organism: Tapera naevia (assembly GCA_033556795.1). Lineage (NCBI taxonomy): Eukaryota > Metazoa > Chordata > Aves > Cuculiformes > Neomorphidae > Tapera > Tapera naevia. Next base: position 2,169,285 of record JAUMJJ010000149.1, on the reverse strand, counting down.
CAGACCTCTCTTTGCTTCAAATGACTTTGTTTTTCCTTGTCTATGGGCACACTGAGATGTACTACATACCATGTTAATCAATATTACCTCATTGCCTTCTTATATTTGCCCATTCTTTTTATTTATTTCTGTATTACTGCCTGTCTTACTCTGAGATTAGAAAATCATCTTTTAGTCATGCATGTTCACCTTATTTAAACAGCTGCCCACCCCTATGATGAGGCTTCTTAGGCAATATAGTGACACTGAAAATAAAGAGTTATAGGCATATAAAGATGTCTGCAAATCAGAAGCATTCGCCCAAAGGGAGCGGAGTGGAAATTTACTGGTGAACGTTAAATCTCAATCGTTCTTTGATTTTAAAAAGATGATGCACCCGGACTTGGATGGAGACATACTGGTGAGCAGCATGTGGTTTCTCATTAAATACACAGATACACCTTGAGTTATAGCTGTGCCTTTGCTCATTTTTTACAGGAGAAAAGTACAGCTCTTCGACAGGACTTACCTCTCGGTACATCAGCCTCCCAGGCTCCGTGGGACCAGCATTTCGCAGTCTGCCCCAGCAAGGGGTCCTATTTGGTGTTTATTTCTGGAAGCAGACAAGGAAGCAAATTCTGACACTCCTTTTTTTTCCTTCTTCTTCAAGACAGATGTTTTCTGGTTCAGTAATGCACATAACATAGCATATGTACTTGAATATGCAGGAACAAGAGGTACAAGGCTCCCCACCTTTTACCAGTCACTGTCTGCAAACATAATGATGAAAAATGGTAGTTGTTTTCCCATCTTACACTGCTCTTCATAATAACTAGCACAGGAAAGGTATGACAGGAGGCACAGGATGCATCACTGTAATACTTTTTAGAGACAAAAACTTTACACTATATTATTCACTAAAAGGCTCTTGTTGATATGGCGATGATGCCACCTCTTCTTTTTCTCTTAAAGACAAAAAAAGCAGTTAGCTCCAATATTTTTTAATACTCCTTTACATGTGCAGATGATGAAATGCCAACAAAAATCATGCAAACAAAACTTTCATCAGCCTGTCCTGGAGGCCAGCCAGAGACTAGATAATTTGGACAGGACCATGATGGGCCGAGTGAATGAGTGGGAATGAGTTACTGCTTCCAGGCTTCGTAAAACTGCTGTGGGCGGTCTGTCCCTCTTTAACATGCTCTTATCTTTTTTCTTTCAGAGTAAAAACAAAGGCCAGCACTTTTGCCTTGTTCGTTTGAAAATAAAGTCTTGAGAAGAAGAGGGAGAGAATCCATGTTTTGCTGTAACAGTGCTATCCAATTCAGTCATAATCTTATGGCACAAAAAGGACACCACTTAAGAGTTTGCTTTTTAAGAGCTGCCAAGATTTTTAACCTTTTCTCAAAATACATGAAAGACCTCTTAAATGTATTGCCTTAGTACATTGCAAATCTATTCATTTAGCAGTTGTATCAGATATATTTCTGTGTCAGCTACCCATTTAAGAAGGGATAATCTTAAAAGGCACTGACATAAATTGTTGTGTGGAAGATCGATTAGTTTAAAAGGTTTTTCCTTTTAACAGATCAGATAGCTATTACATCTCACCATTCGGTATATGGAATTTTCATTGAACAATTTCAGTATTTAATGACTTCTTTAAACACATATTCGTTTTAAACCATTTCATCCAGATTCCATGATCATGAGTTACTTAAATGGGTTTTCCACTTGGGCGTTGTCTTGAATGGATGTGACCAAATGACCAGGAGATTCTTCAACCAGTTGAATTAGCTAGGAGAGGCTTTTGATGCAAAAAGATACATGTTATTCAGCTGAAGCAAGTAAATGCAGCTTTTATGAGCTAGGTCATAAATTATCAAAGTTTTGTTAAGAATTGGCAAGCATACAGGTGAGTGTAGCATATCTCCAGCAGTCACAGCAGGGGTGGTTTGTTGAATTCCTTCCTCCTCAGCCTAAATTGCTGAATTAATTCCTACAGGTGTGTAAAGAAGTGCACATGAACTGTTGCTATTCACTGTTCTGAAAATCTCACTTTTTGACAGATTGTTATTGTTTCTTGAAATTAGTTCATAAGAAAGATACTGGAAACAGCAATCTGGTAAATAACTTTAATTGAATTCTAAGGGCAAAATTCTGCCAATCATTATTCCCATTGGGTAACACTTTTCTCTGCAATTAGTCTATTGATTTTGTCAAGATTGCTGTTGAGGTTCACGTTAGGTAGCACACAAGTTAATGACAGAGTAGAACTCCACCGTTGCATTGAAACATGGCAAGGATGTTTCCTTTTTGGGGTCTTTCTATCCTGCTCAGGCTGATGGACTTCACTCCCTATCCTGTGCCACCATTGTTTATCCTATAGCAGGAATTATATAGGTCAGATCATAGAATCATGGAATGGTCTGGGTTGGAAAGGACCTTACAGATCATCCAGTTCCAACTCCCCTGTCATGGGCAGACAGAGTAAGAGCCTTTCTCACATCCAGTGGCCACGACCCATTTCTTCTCTGGAAGATGAGCCTAGAATGTCCATACAGTCATCCCTTTTTTAATATCAGCTTGGATATAATAAATAACGTATAAGGGAAGCATAAAGTTTCAGTGGGAGACTTCAATTATGTGTTTTATTCTGTATGAATCCCAATGATTTAATCTTTTTCCTTGACCTGATACAAAAAAACGTTTGACAGCTCCACAAACTTTAGACTCACTGAGAATTAAATAAACTAACTGCAGCAGAACTATGATCTCATCAGCCTCCTACGCATTTACTTTTGTGTTGTACTCATTTATATTGCATGCCTAATTAATCAGGGGAGTTGACAATTACAAAACTAAACTACCAATAGATTTTCTTATGTTTTTTTATAGCTTTGGAAAAGGAAACAGAATCAAAAAGAAAGGATTATGAATCAGAAACTTGCTGGAAGTGGTATAACCAAAATCCTTCATATTTAGAAATCATACAGCTATCTTTTCAAGCCTACCAATGAAATTCAGGCTAAATCTCACAGCAAACCCAGATTTATGCCACTGCTGAGGGATTTTTTTATTATTTATGGTTTGTTTTCTTGTGGAAGCTGCATAGAGCAAAAAAATGTTTTCATCTTTATTCCTTTTTTTAAGCATACTTCCATAATCTCAACAGGAACAAGAAGATGTCACATTTCAGATGAGTTTATACAGATTCATGGAGTTTTGGAGTCAAGACTATCTCCATATGAATGGCATTTCAAACCCAAATTCAAACATTATGCTGTAATTCCCTCTGAAGATTCTCTTTCGCATACAACACACTGAACGACAACCTGAAAGGACTCAAACAAACTGTTTTTTTTTATAGTGGTAGCTATTTACAGAGAAGCTGCTCACTCCACATACAATACACTGACTTTCTGATTGCCCCTGAACCTCTTTTCTCTGATAACCTGTGCTCTTGTTTAAGCTCCTTCTTGGCTGATACAAATTCCTTCTTAACGTTTGCTGTTTGTATTTGACACAAACATCTGTTGGGGGCAGAACTTGTGTAACTCAATGAAGATTCATTTTCTAAAACTGCTGACCTCCTGGCTGACAGGAGGGACAATTGTTTCTAAAATCATTGGTTTCTTCACTCCTGAAAATTATTTTTGTATCTATAAACTTTTTCAGGTTGCATCATTATGCTCATGCAATTGTGGTTGTACCAAATCCATCCGGAGAGGAGGAAGGAACTGGACTCCTTACATGTTTTTGTGTCTATTTTCTGGACTCCTAGCACTGCCCTTCAGAAGTCAGCAGATGTCCTGCATAGGAAAACTCTTTAAGAATCAAAGGATTTTTTATTATATTCTTATATTATATTCCACTCTCCTTACAGTAATAACGACACTAACTGTAATTCGAAATACAATGGGAGTAGAAGTGCTCCAAGCTCAGAGCTTCTATAAGGGCCACAGAGATGATCCGAGGGCTGGAGCACCTCCCTTGCAAGGACAGGTTGAGGGAGTGGGGTTGTTCAGCCTGGAGAAGCAAAGGCTCTGGGGAGACCTTGTAGCAACCTTCCAGTACTGAAAGGGGGTACAAAAAAGCAGAGGAGGGAACCTTTACTAGGGAGTGCAGAGACAGGATTAGTGGCAATGTCTCTAAGCTGAAAAAGTGTAGATGTAGATGTGATGTTAGGAAGAAATCTTTTACTATGAGGGTGGTAAGGAACTGGCCCAGGTTGCCCAGAGAAGTCGTGGCTGTCCCATCCTTGGATGTGTTCAAGGTCACATTGGATGGGCCTTTGAGCTCCCTGATCCAGTGGGTGGTGTTCATGTTATTTTATGGTGCAGATATTCTTGACACGAGTATCTGCCAGTGTGTCTAGCTTTTCACCAAGTATTCTAGCCATGAGCACAGAAACTAACTTGCTGAAATATTTTCCAGACATTCCCTTTCTCGGTTTCTCTTGAAGCACCACTTACAAAAAATTAGAAAGAACCAACAGCAATCTATCAGGAAAAAAAGACCAAATTTAGTTGGACAAAAAACCTCATTATTGGAGACATTTTTATCAATGCTAGGGCTTTAGTCATGTACCCTGGCAGAGTGCATGACCTAGGAAAGCAGATAAAGCAGTGACATTTTGAATTAGTTCATTCAGATAACAATTTCTGTTGGAACATGCAATGAGTTACTTGGTATTTCTGCCATACTGGTGGTGAGCAGCACTTTCATGTACACAAACAAGGTGTTTTTGCAAAACAGATTCATGACATGGGAATGTGAGAATGTAGCATTAGAGTTTCATCTCTAACCACACTGAACCTACGTTGTAGGACACTTTTTCAAAATATGCATTAGTATCCTCTCCTATATCCTCTCTGTTTACTAGCCAAAAGTATGTAAGAGCTCCCAATCACACAGAACGAAGAATCTCTTGAATAATCAAAGATTTGTGACCACTTAGTATTTCAGAGTTGTTTCTAACCAGGGGAAAGCACTAAGAGCCTCTCAGGAAATGGTGGCATATTGTAACACACAGGCAAGGTAAAGATTCATATCTGGTTTTAAATATATATAAGAACAACTGCAGATAACATAAGAATTCAAACATTTCATGTATTATGTTTGAGGGCATTCAAACTCCTAGTCAATAGGTGCAACAAGGACTTTCCCATTTAGCTATTCTATTGTTGTGCTGTATAGGGTTTTTCTGTCTTTCTCTGAAGCATCTGGTATGGGTTATTGTTAAAACCCTACTTTGAGCATCACTTTGGCTTAACATAGTAATTTCTATGCTGCTGAAACTGGGACATTCTAATTATCCTTCAACATTACAGCACTGTGCTCCTAAACCCACTTTAATCTATAATAATGATAGAAAAGAATCATAAGCCAAAAGGCTGTTTACAAGTTGACACAAATGACCTAATCTTTGTGAAGAGCCATAGTGGAAAAAGTGTGAAAAACGTACTTCACAGAAGTATCCTTGGCAGAAGAAGTGAATTCAGTGAAAAGGTTTCATACATTTTAATGGAAGCCTGAATTGGATGACAGAGCTATAAGAAGTCTGTCTTGTACCGAAAGAGTGGCCAGAAAAGAGCTTGGAAAATATAGTACATTTCTCCTATGTTGCTGAGCTCAGTTTAAAATAGCAGCTATAATAAACAGAGAAATGACAGGAACACACCTAAACACAACAAACTAACCCATCCAAGATTCTTCAGTGTTTTATCCCTTTGCATATGACCTGTGATTTGAATGTATATCAATATTCTTTTAGCAGTTGTATAGATCCATTAGCCAAATGCTATTCTTCAAAACAAAACCATTATAAATATATGGCCACAAAGTGCTTCTGGCCTGATTCCAGCTGATCCCATATTTCAGCAAGCTATTTCAATACAGGGAAAAGAGAAAGGGATATCTTTTTTTTGAGCATGTCATATCTCCAAATCTAATAATGTGTAGTGGGACAGAGCAGGCAGATTTCTGCATTGTTCAAAAGTTATAAGTTAAACTTGGGGCAGACTGTTTTAATGAAGTATGAGTGCTACTTGGCTTCAGCATAATATGAAACCATGATGTTAACCTCAACACTGCTGTCTCAACAGCATTTAGTTTTCTTTATGGAAAGAGAAGTGTGATTTGCAATTCCATACTCAAAGAAGTGCTTAGTATTTTTGCAATCTAGAAGAAAACAAATAGAAATAATGGTTTTTATAAAGTCTTATCAAGAATATTATTATTTTATTTTAATTTTATTTAAGTAAGTGAAGTGAGAAAAAGTATTGTCACTTCACCCTGTGCTCACAGCAGTGCTAAAGCAAGTCCAACACAGTTCACCAATACTTTATCTCTGAGGATCGATCTTTGCAAAATAAAGAGGAGGGCTGTCTCAGACAACATCTGTCATGGCACAGCCATAAGTGCTGGAAGGAGAAAAGTTAATGTGGGTAAAGCAAAAGGCCAAGGCCACATTTTCTTCACTATCATTTCCTAGATTTATTGTTGTGCCCTAGCGTAGATTCCTTAATTTTTACTTTGCCTCATCTTCCACATCTATAAACTCGGCATGATTTTCTTTAGCTGCTTTACAAATCTATTCAATCTGATTCATGTCCATTGAGCACCCAGGGTACAGAGAGATGATTACTATCAAGAGAATTCTTCTCTTCTCATCTGCTATTGTTTTGTCACTCACTATTGTGTTGTTTTCTCATTTCCACAGGAATTGCATACAGTGGCCTAATGGTAGCAAGGCTTTTGGGTGAGAAAACCCTCTGCTACTTTAAAAGAAATCTGACAAATTCAAGCTAAGGAAAATATTTATTTTCTCATATTAACTAACATATGTTAACATTCTACCATAAGCAAAATGCAGTTCTAATTGTGGACTTGTTAAAGTAAAATATATTTATGTGGGTTTTGGTTGGGTATTTTTTTTAGAACACACAAGGTACAATGTGAGATCAAGTAATTCCAGTAATGTTAATGGAATCATAAACAATCAACTGATCTACCCTTGGGATTTTACCCATGCTGAGGATGTCAGGTGTAGTATGGATTAAGGCAGAAAAGTGTTAGCAAGATGCAAGGTTTCATGAAAGCATGTAGATACCATGTAATATAATGATAAACAGATGTAAAATAAAACAGTCAAAACATGAAGATATTAAAAATCAGACATCCTGACACTTAGTGCCACAATAATGAGAGTTCTAAAAACTGAGAACTTCTTGGAAAAGTTACTTGAAAACTCCCTAATTCCTTTTCTATTTCTGTAGCTCCTATGTTTGTCCTCCCTCTCCCCAAGAAAGCTGAAAAAGACCAGTACACATACAGAAAAATCCTGCACAAATACAAACAGTGCAGATGAAAAAAATAACTCAAGGGATTGAATTCTATCTTATATAGTTGGAGCAAAGAACAAATTCCATGGTTCAGTTCAGCAACAAAAGGTAGGTATCAGCCAGGGCTTAGTTAGTTCCATCCAAGACAAAGACACTTTAGCCAGAGGTCTCAGAATAATGAGAGATTCCACAGAAGCAATCACTGGAAGTAAACAAATATTTGAGCCTGTAGTAAAAAAGGACTTTGCATACATGCCTGACAAGAAATCCAATGAATAAACAAATTACATATAAATGCTGCAAAAGCCCTCAGCTCTGCAGACAAAGTTCTGAAGAAATTTGTTTCTACAAAAATATTTAGAGAGCCGGAGAGATTCAGGGCCAAGAGATCTTTCCCTGTCCCAGCTTGAAAGGTAGTTTGGCACTGGGAAAACAAGGCTCATGGTTGCTAATGACCAAAAGAGGCTGCAGGTCAGTTGTCAGCTTGGTAACTAGCTAATTTATGTTAACTCCATGGCAAAAGAAAGCCAAATAAGCCCTGTCTGGAGAGTTCCTGATGTTCCTGACATAGTCCTTCCTCTGACACAAGCATCGTGGTACTGGGTTTTATGCAGTGTAGATCTCTTCTTTTCAACGCTGCCTTCCAGCAAACCAAATACTGCAGCAAAAACCAAAAGCAAATGTGCTCACACAAGGGCCCCAAACTACAAATCCTCACCAAGTGCTGAGAGGAACTGTTAGGGTTTCTGGCAAAAGTCCGTTTTGACTGTCTGAACCATCAGGTCACAGTTATCTTGTCAAGGCACGAATGTATGAGGGAACTAGGAAAAAAAATACGTGTTCATTTCAGTTCATGATTTTGCAATTTTTAATCTGTTTCTAACGATTTCTCATCGATAGCATATTCCCTAATTTTTCCACTGTCTGAACCTGTCAGACAGCTCTGAACCAAAGCCAGACCACAGCTACTGTCTGAACTTAATGAAAAAGCAAAATAAGGACAGTTCTATTTCAAGTAAATTGAACAAGAAAGCTCTGTTGCAAGTAAACCAAATACACAAACAAAACCCAAGCAAGCTGAATCCACCCTTAACAGTTTCTGAGAATCACGTTTGAAGAAAAAGGCACATTTCTCAAGGAATATTTCAGACTTATCAAAAAGACAATCAAATGCTTTGGGGCCCCAATCCCACGCTCCATTGTGGCATTGGGAAGTTGTATTCCCAACAGCAGGTTCAGCTGTGGGGACTCAGCCACGTCACATGATACGAGTGGGCCTTCACACCAGCTGAAGATAAAGCTCACTTCAAGAGGCATTTATTTTTTCCTTTAGAAATCCATGAAAAAGTGATACTTGGATTGAAACACTCATCTCGAGAAACAGCTCTTCCTTTCAAATCTGTAAATGTTATTTGGGTACTGCGTACTTTCCCGTCCTTCATATTTAATGGCCACAATAATTCCACTGTATGGTTGTCATCAAACATAACACACCCTTCCAACCTTTGAATCACCACTAGAAGCCATTATGAGCAATTCATACACCAATCTTGATGCCCAGAAGAGGCTCAGGCACAGGTTTTTTGTAGTCTCTCCTTTTAAAATGTCCAGACATGCTTTGTATCAAAATAGAAAGTAATACACTTGTGAAGTACTTACCATTGATTACAAATATCAGTAACAAAATTAAGTTGGTAGAAGGTTCTTTTATGCCCCAGAAACTTTAAAGAATTGCCAAAAGCTGAAATCTGTCAGATATTTTAAGTAGGTTTATAACAGAATATTGTATCTTTAGCTTTAGCATATCGTGAGGATAAAGTTAAACTGACAGAATTAAAGCTATTCATACTGGAAAAAAAAACAGTGTAGTTATCAGACTCCAGGAATAATATGCATAATAAAAGAAGTCTTGTGATGAGAAGGGAATTAAAGAAAAAATTTGGAGGTAAAACTCATTAAAGGAGAGATCCTCACTGTTGATATGTTATCAGCACATGTGATGTTCACCTTTCCAGACCAAAACCTAAAAGCATTAGATGCTTCAGATGCCTTTCATAATCAGATACAGGTATCCTGTACTTCACTCGTCTGTATGAACCATATGCTTTATGCAGGATTTTGACAGTGGGAAGTTCTATGAATTATATTTAATAATTAGCCTTTTTTATAAAGCCTTTACTGTTGCTTTTGTACCCTTTGCAACGGGTTTTGACTTTTTTTAGTATTTCTCCTCTGATCCACCTACCAAACCCCCTTTAACACATTTATTCTAAAGAACACTGTAGCAGTATCTGCTGTTTATATGAACAAGCATGGCTCTCTTGAGCATCTTGAGCTCTTTTGCAGACTCCACATCTTATTCACTGAGCACCAGAAGCAGGATGGGCATTGATGCCTGTGCATTAGGCTTTACGCACTGCTTGCAGGATCCCTTTTGTATTAGGGGACAGTGAGATGGTCCCCACGGGCTTATGCTTTGAGACAGCACGAGATACAAGCATGAGAATAAAGTAGTCAGAAGAGCCAAAATGCCACTGTGCTCTGCATATTTTATGTGGTTTAATTGTATTATATTGATTTGAGTCCATTATAGCCTGGTTTGTTACTCTAATAAATTACATTGTTCTTTAAAACAATGATGGCTTAAGACTGAAATATTATATTAAGTCTTACAAATGAATGGCAAGCTTCAAATTTGATATTTGCCACTGGCTGTGGAAAAAGTAATCCCTGAAACGTTTCCATTCCTTGAACAAAATAAATAAGAAAATAGAAAGAGTCCCCAAACATTGTTTAGAGTGGGAGAAGAAGAGCGGAAGGAAGAGTTATTTTTCAGACCAAGATTTACAAACAGAATATATAAACAAAAGAAAAGGAATACCTTCTCATTTAGATCTGAGGAAAATAAAAGTTTTAGCTTTTATTCCCCAAATAAAGCTTTATTATAATAATTTATCTCAAATCCTAGAGCTTTTTTTTGGATATATCTTAAGTTGAGGCTTTGGAAGAGTTAATTAGTGAAAGAAAAACAACTTTACAAAAACATATCTGCATATAAATAGGTCATTTATTACAGATTGTATGCTGTATGTGGCAGCATATGAAATTTCATATGAAATCTGAAACTAGAAGGATGTGCATTTGAGCATCTAAAAATTAATGATTTGTATGACTGGGCTTGATTTTTATTAAAAACAAAACTGAAAGTGAACATTTTCAAAGTAGATACCAAAAAAAAAAGACTGAGAAGTTATTTTTTTATAAAACCTGGTAGGCACCACACATTCCAAACATTCAGTGCATTCTTCTGGAAGTGTGTATTTTCTTTATGTGAAGTGAAAGGAAAAGGAGGTATTGCTGGAATGGAAAAGAGTGTAAACAGGAGCTCAGAGTATATTAAGAAAAAGAAAATTTGTGACATCAAGTACACTTAAAAGATGAAGCTGAGTCATCAACATGAGCTGAATACCTTATCTTTCAAGCCCTATGGGACTCCTCTTTGATGAGCAGCAGCATAGTCACTGCAGGTGGAAGCATCTTGAGAGGCAAAATGCTGCATTGCACTAATTCTCTCTGCCAGAAATTCCCACTGTGGCATTGAGGTGAAATTCCGGCAGGATTTATCTCCTGGGATGCAGCACGTCTGGTGATGGCACCCTGCAGAAGTGGACACTGTTACTTAAAAAAATGTGTCTTTACAGCCCAGATAAAGTACTGAATGCTACCTTCAGACACGCAGAGTTTAGAACTTTACGTAAATTTGTTCCCAAAAGTGAACTTCTATTACAATTCTCACACACTTCTTTTAAAAATATCATTAAAAAAACCAGAAATGGCATTTTTGTGGTCGCATTCAAACTTGTTCACATTTTGGGGCTTATTTTGAAAGTGTAGGTATAATATACTTCATTGATTATTATTACTATTGATTACGATTATTATTATTATTGATTACTATTGCTATTACTATTGCTAAACTATTGCTATTACTGTTACTGTCACTATGACTATGACAATTACTATCATTCTTGCTACTGCTATTATGATTACTATTACTATTACTACTACTACTATTACTATGCTGATTGCCTTCTGAGTCTGACCAACACATCACCTGACAGCAGGTCTAAAAGCAGCTCTACGTGCTCTCTCTGAATTGGACAGAGTGGCACTAGATGACCTGCTCCAGGTGCCTCCACTTTCAACTGAAACTCTCCTGGAGCTGCAGAGGTCTGAGTCCCTGTGCCACACAGACAAGAGGAGGTGGTGGCTGTGGTCCCTCCTGGTCCTCTCCCCAGCCAGGCTTGCAGACAGCCCCGGGGCCTGGCGGGTTGTGCCATTGCTGGAATTACCACTGGGACTGACATTAGAGAATTGGTCATTCATCACGTTTGACACCAGGGCTATTTCAGAAAGTACTGCTTTGGCACATTCAGGAATAATTATATCAAAGCTGGTGCCGCGCGTTGCTTCAGAGGGAGGTCATGCAGACAATAATAATGCATCATGGTTTTCTCTCTATTGTAATGCTTACCTATGTCTTTTATATGTCTGCCTGTAACCTTCCAGTCAATGTGCCAGGGCTGGCTGCCTTCAGAGAGAGCCTGCTTGCAGATATCAGTCAAATAGCAAAGAAACACAGAGGACAATACAGATGAAAACAAGAAGAAATAAGCAAAAACAAAAAGCATTTGGAAAAAAAGTAGGATTCTTGTACAAAATAATATACGTTAAATGTATTCAAGAGAATTCATAAGAAAAGTCAATGTGACTTGCATAAATCTAAAACTTACAGAACAATATGCAAGCTGCCATTATGGGTACAAAACAACATATTATGTTTCATTTATAAAGGCGCATTTCTCAGATGTAGGAATAGACACTACAAAATGATCTGATTTACACAAAGTAGAATATACACAAACCAAATTATAAATATAAATCAGAATATTTTAAATCCAATCAAAATGTCTGTCTGTACACCTTCCATACTAATAGACAGATTGTGTTTCCAGTAGGCATAAGATTGGTTCATAATGGCCTAATTCCACCAGAGTTACTTACCTTGGCATAGTCTGATATCAGTCTTATGAATAATTCTACAGCTGTCAGGAAAGATGCAGCTGTTACAATGGTAAGCCAGGCCTGATCATCAGATTCGCCTGAAAATAGTGACTTAAAAAAGCTATGTTTCTCACAATTGACTTCTGATGTTAAACCTTTGGGTCGCTGAGATATCTTCCTCCACCAAAACGTACAATTAGGATTCCTTCTTTCTTTCTCATTGTCTTCTCTTTTCAAAAGTACAGTTTTCACCACTAACTGTATCTCATAAAAGAGATTTAAGGGAAATATCAACCAAGACAAGATTCACAATAAAGAAGCAAGAATCAAGATTCACAATAAAGAAGCAAGAATCAGTAACATGGAGTTTGCAAGACGTTTTTTCATTGACTGAGTACTGTGTTAAGGAGACACAGACTACTCATCACCACACAAATAGCAATATTCCATCTTTTCATGTAAGTACAAAGTGAACTTCAAGCTCAAGAAACCATATTTATCGAGTTACATTATGTCCTGTTCACAAAGATTACTAAATTGACAACCAGATCAGCAGAATACAGACGATTTCAGTCCCTGCAAGCATACGGTTCCTTGGTTTTAACACTCAGTGTGCACCACAAACAGAACACCTTAAAACACAGTTAATTAAATCCACTGCTGCGTGCTCCAGGTGATACAAAAATATAAATCTGTTTATTAGGAAAAGCACTAGGACTTTGACCTACTGGCAGTTTACACTGAAAATAAAGGATCAAATAATTCTCTAAACATTTAAAGATCAGATTTTCTCATGTCAGATAAGAGCAACATTAAAAGAGCTGGTTATTATTTATCTTCTTTATAATGATGGTAAAAACAGGACATGAAAATAGTTCCAAAAAAAACCCCTAAGAATAATCCTTATGCATTCTATTTTTGCAGCTGTAGATTACATATTGAGCATTTCATCATTACTGTCCTTGATTTCTTATAAGCAAAGCACTCCCAGGAGTCAAACTGCACACAAAAACCTAACGACTGTACTTGCTTTCACTGCACTGGAATGTTTTCATAAAGGACTTTTTTTACCCTACAGAGTTATGGCTGAAAATACCCCACTGTAACATAAAGTTGTGTTTTATCATTTTAACCACAACACAAATATTATTTCTGAGATGAGAGCCACAGGAAACTTGTCTGGAAAATGCAGAGTATCGGCTGATAATGAGGATAATTCTTTGTCATAGGCACTAGAATCTCTGAAAGAGGAGATGCAAAGATAGGGCTGTTAATGACAGCAGCAGGGAGAACTGGGAATGAGAGGAAAGGTAATGTCTGAGGATGAGGAAGGAGGAGGCGATACAGGAGCGCAGATAAGAATCAACCCTTGTCCAATAAGCATGCTCCTCCGGAAGCCTATGCCCAAAAGGATAACCATTTCATTTTAATATAGGAAAATTAAAGAATTCCAAATGGAGAAAATATGACTATCTTTTTGAGACCCCAGGGAAACTGAGCATGATTGAGTTCACCAGCTAGAAAATGTAGGAAGTCAGCCCCTCAATGTCCTCTTGTGCTGAGGGGCCCAGAACTGACCCCAGCACTCGAGGGGTGGCCTCACCAGTGCTGAGCACAGGGGCACAATCCCTGCCCTGATCCTGCTGCCCACGCTGTGTCTGACACAGCCCAAGATGCCATTGGCCCTCTTGGCCACCTGGGTCACTGTTGGCTCCTGTTCAGCCACTGCCAACCAACACCCCCAGGCCCTTCTCCTCCAGGCTGCTCTCCAGCCACTCTGCCCCTGCATGGGGTTGTTGTGTCCCAATTACAACCATACTTGGAGAAAAACACGAAGTCAAGATCAACAAACCAATCTCTATCCTACATCTAAATCATTAACTGAAAAACAATCTCATCCTTAAACAGCCATTTCTTCCCCATTTCTGGTGTCAGGAAGCAATCTGCCAAACTTGCTATCTGGCTCCCTTGCCTCCAACTGACTGCAGCAGTCAGCTGAAGGTGTGCCTGCACCCATCTGTTCCTGACTTTTTTAAGACCCTGTGTTGCTTTGACAAAATAAGAGGCTTTTACATTTTTTTTTTTTGACAAAATTTGAGGGTAATTATCCTCAGATAAAGGAAAGGTGAAATTCAAATCTGTTCTCTTGTTTTGAGACTTAACGTACACTCCTAGGTATCAACTGTGGGCACACTGAAGTACATCACACGATAAACGCACAGCATAGCAGTGATGATACTTGGCAGGGATCAGATTTCCAGCCAAAGTTACACATCCCAGAGCTTGTTAGAACCTTATAAAACTAAATCAAACACAACTGATTCAAGTATTATGTAAGAATCCTTTTAACTACTAAAAACTCTCCTAAAATACTAAGAAAAGTACTATGTAAAATTTTCATTTAAAATAAGGGTGATTTTTTTTTTTTGTCTATCATTACCTACAAGGAAAACCCAAAGCAAGCCTCAGATTTGCACTTCTGAAAATAAGCCCATACCTTGGATTGAAACTCTGAGGAAAATATTAATATTTAGAAAGACAAGGAGTCCGTTTTGGGTAAATTCTCTTCTTCCCCAATAGCCATTAAGAAAGGGAAAGGAAAGATTTTGGAACATAAAGGATACTATAAGTTTTCTTGGAATAAAACTGAAAACTTTATATTTGATGAGCGCAAGAAACTAATTTCTATGTGGAGTCATTCTTTTCAGCTCTCACGTCCAAAAAAACAAAAAAAAGAGGAATTCTGGCATAAAATGCTCCAATAATTTACTGAGACACTCTTTATTTATTCAAGATGTACCAAGCAGGGAACCAGTGATTTTGCTGGAAAAAATGAGTACATGTATTGAATAGTAATGCAAGGAATTAATTTGGTTTAAATGCTAATACATTGAGTAAGCATTGCTGTATACAGAAAGGAGTTTTTACAGATAGGTATTCTGGCTTGTACATTTGCCAGAGTTACCATAAAGCACCATAAATTGCATCTGTAGCCTGGAATTACCCTGTTTTACCTATGATATTACACTCACAAAATTAGAATATAATTTTGGATTTCTTGCCCTTACACTAATTGAGCTGACATATCTCAGTTAAAATGCAAACAGTCTAACAACACCATTTCAATGGATGGGAAATACATTTGCTTGTTTTTCTTAAAAGACAAGGAGGGAGAAAAAGGTATTTTGGGGTTGGTTAAGCATCTATTCCCAACCCATAAGAAGGTTGTTATCAACCAGAAAAGGCTATTAAGCTAGAAAATGAATACTGAAAGCTTTTTAATTAAACACTTTCCATGGTACTGAAAGAGCAGAGAAGGAGATGCTGGTGCTGATACTCTATTAGTCATTGTATCACTCACATCACATGGTTGTAATCAGCTTTTGGGACAATGGACACGAATAGCTCAGGCGCTCCAGCCGTGCTGCAATTTGTAACTGGAAATATATTTGGATAATAGGTGTCTCCTCAGTTGTTTTCTCTCCTTGTCATATATTTATTAATGTTATGTGATTTATAATCGAGATTTTTATTAACTCTTACAGAATTGCATTTTTAAAAACTTTACGTTGGAGCCTGCCAAGCCACTCTGTGCTGATTTTACCTGGGATGATGTGGAGTATCTTCATGGAAATACAGGTCCTGTGCCTCTGAAGCAGCTGGCAGGATTAGGACTACAAGCTTTTTATTCTTTGAGGAGGAATATTATTTTCATACCCACCCACAAAGATTCCCACAATGAGCCCGATGTTGGTATGAAGTTATTCTAATAGCAACAGAGCTAAACCAGCAGCAGCATTCCCTTTGTCAGACAGAGATCTCATACCACTTCTCACTAAAATGTTATGTAGCAGAGGATGAAATCAGTTGCAAAGATTTCACAACATTGGAAGAGTAATGCAATATTCAAAAATGCCACTAACAAGAAGTATAACCTTTGCCACCGCTGCCAATAAGTTCATGATTCTACACACCTAGTTCGTTTAACGTGTAGCAATGACTTTTGTCATTAGGAGACATCCAAGAAAGGAGGAGGGTTTGGTGGTCAGCCTGATAAAAAAGAGGCTTGAGAAATGCAGAAATTAAATTTGATCTGAAGAGAAGGTTAAAAATCATCGCATCTCAGCATAAAAACTGTTGGTATGCTGTAGATTCAGAGCACAGTCACAGTGAAATCCGTAATATTTCAACTTACATGTTTTATTTCCTTCATATTTTTAATCAGATCTGCCACAAACTTTTCATGGGCTTTAGCAAGACACAGCACAAGCCTACGCAACAAATGATCTTGATTGAAACACCAAATTCACGATAGCTTTAATGTTGAGGAGCACATGGCACACTGCAGCACAGCGGCCTGAAGGGAGAGGAGGATTTAGAGAAGCTCCTGTTTGTTAAGGTTCTTCCAAATTCCCTTCTGAGAATGGTTGTTCAGTTTTAGGAATGTGACTGTACTTGCTAACTGTTTATTCTCTTGGTTTTTTTCCCCCACGGTCAATTGCAATTGTCTAAGTACATATAGCAAGGAAGGACAATAGGAGGGGCTCCTTTTTGGACACAGAAGAAGAGGAGGTGGAATTGGCTGTGGTAGATGTGGATTATGGTGATTGCTGGTTTTTTTTTAGATTTTAGGCAATGGTTTGGTTTTGGCTTGCAAGGAACAGTGGCTGTCTGGTAGTGCTGCCCTGCGGAGAAGGCTGTTTGTGTCACCAGCCTTCCTTGGCTGATCAACTACAGGGTGATGTGTGAAAACAGTCCAGCTTTTAATGGCACTCTCCTGTGGGGGAGATGACTGGGGATTGTTCAATCCAAGCCTTAGGGCTTCCTCACTCGGTTTTGCTGGCCTGGCTCCTTTTCTTCACCCCCTCTGTGCTTGGTTCCACCGAGACACACATCTAATATTGCCTTATGCTGTACAGTGGCACGAGCTGCCCAAAGAATTGCACTCACTAGTCAAACGATTTCTGTGAGGCCATGCAGCTAATTCTTGTTCTACATTCTACTGTCATCACACCCAAGGTCACTTTCTCCATCCCCACGAATCAATCTGCAAATGGGAACCAAAATACATCGCAGTGGCCCAAAATTTTAGATCTAAATTGCAAATGAGCAAGGAAAGGACCATCTCAGCTCTTTAATTGTTGGTAAAATACAGAAACCTAAAATATTTCCCTTAGATGTAAATTCTGCAGTGTTTGACAGTGCAAAATCTTCCTTCCCTGGGAGTTTGGGAATTTAGTTAACCATGCAAACATGTGGTCATTTATTCTAATGAATAAGAATACATTTGCATTTGCAGATCTATCAGCTTTTGCAAGCTCAGAAATGGCCCACAGAGGTTTCACACAGAGCACACAGGTGGAGCTCAGGACACACAGACTGGTGCATTGCAGGCACCCAGTGCTGGAAGCCCCAGATCTCCTCACCCTGATTGCAGATGAGCTCCATGTCTTAGGTAGTATAAAGAGCTTTTGAGGCACATTGCACTCCCCTCATCTGGAGAGCACACACATGCACACTGCTCACCTGGTTTTCGTATCAAGATGCTTGGCAATCCTACAGGTTAGACCAGTAGAGCACTGAGCTGGGCAGTAGCATCTCACAAAATTCACCCTTTGCAGCAGGAGAACCTGGGTCTTTAGTGGCAACGGAACTGATGTGATAATAAAAATTATTTAAATGTATATTATATTATATATTTATTAATTAATAAATAAATATATAATATATTTCTGGTCTCTTCATGGTAGAAAAATAAATTAACTGATCAGAAGATGAGCTGAAAGAACAACTGTCTAGAAGGGAGGTGGAAGGACAAAGTGGTGGGTTTGAAGAGTGGACATCAACTTGAAAGAAACATCAGTGAAGCTCCGTTCTCAGAGGTTAAAGAGGAAGGATTTGTGCAATGGAGAAGGCTGAAATAGCCTGCAGAGGCAGCACACAAGAGCAGCTCTAGGAACAGTTACAGCAGCTGGTCATCCTTAAAAATCATCAATGAGGACAAGCTGGTAGGTGGTATGAATTTGATATAAAAATTATATAAACTGTTGTAACATAATGAGGCTTCCTATGCAGTTACTATGTACTTCCTACGCACTTACTATATATTTCCTGTGTACTCTTCTCTCAAGAGATGTTTCCCAACATCTCTGACCCATGAGAGACTGAACTTAGTGGATAACTGCAGTGGAAACCTTTTGTTCTGACAGAGACAGATACCAGAAACTTGACTTAATTCTTCACATTTAAAAAAAAATAAAAATCAAATACCTAGATGAGCCTCCTCGAACCTGCATAAATTAGAGCTGGCCCATTCCTTTGTGCTTTGTTCCCACTTGCTGCTACTTTCTTCTGCAGACACGATTTTATTTTGGAAGTCACAAGTTCTTAGTTAAAACAGGTTTAACTATTTAGCATCAGATTCACCCACCTACAGAACACCCTCCAACTGTTGAAGTTGTTAAAGGGACACTGTCAATTTTAAAGCTGCACGTCTGTTTAAAAATCTTTTACCTTCTGTTGTCAGGAGTGAGACCTCAGGTTGTGTGCTTGAAAGGCATTAGAGAGAAAATATCTCCTTTGACAGTAATTTGGGTGTGATCCATTTCTTCCTAACTCGATGAGGACAGATCCTACACCGACGTGCACTGCTGTCTCCATTCCACTCAGGCTGGAGTGGAACTGCTCTAGCTTTAAACACATTTTCCTAAGTGGTTGCCTGTTGAGGTGATACCTTTCTGTGAGTTCAAATACAGGATAAACTGTAGTGCAAGCATTCAGTAGTATCAGCTGAAAAGATCTGCAGGAGGCAAAGAGTTAACTTCAATATTTCACCCCTTCGCCTGTCATCTCACCCTCTCTGAGTCCCCCTGGCCCTTGACCAACAGCTCCACATCTTCTGGTACTCATTAAGAATTAATTCTTCTGATGAACTACAGAGGGAGAGGAGATTTCAATGATTTCAGGGATGTGTGGAAGAAACAAGGAGAGAAAAGTAGGGGTGCATGAAGAAGTAATAAGATTTAAGGACAGGTGAGATAAGGCAAAGACTAACACTGTGAAGAGGAGAGGGAGAGGTTCTGTGGAAAAAGGTACAAAAAGCTGTTATTGAGGACAATATATTTCATATGCAGAAGGAGGTTTAGTTTGGCATGAGGCAGCAAGGTTTTTTATGGCATTTCCAAACTTCTAAGTGTTAGATTTTGCTAACTTAACATTCTTTTAATGTATTTTTTTATATGTAATATCAAGATTTGGAATGTTTTATTTTTTATGAATGTAATGTATAATTCTGGCTGACTCAGCTCTTCATTCAATTTCCTCTTCATGGTTCAGATGAGAGGACTTACATGGAGCTGTACAAAATAAGGGAACTTTCTATCCTTTAACTGCAAAGGCGTGGGAGATTTGGGTAAATACAGCTTTCATAGAGCTTTAGCTCTGGCAGAATAACTGGAAACAAGGAAGAGAAACACTGAGGAGACACTAGCAAGTGGTTGAAACTCCCAGCTCAAACTCTCTCAAAGGCTGATCTCCATATGTTTGCAGACTGATGCATGCAGAAGGGCAGAGAAAGCTTTGTTGCTTTCTTGAGAAGCAGAACTGGCTCCCAACGCATTATAGATGTTGTGTAAATTAACTACATAAACCCACGTTGTCCTCATGTCATCCTTTGAATGTTCCTAAATAACCAAACCTCTGTGCTGCAGCAGTCATGGCTTGGGATGAAGCCTAAGTGGGTGCACATCCTTGTGCTCCTGTTCTGTGAGAGGAGGAATATTCAGAAAAAGAGGAAAAAAGAGCATTTGGTTGCTTTCTTGTCTTTCTAGGATGTTCTGTCTTTCTACAGGTTTATATTTTAAGCATTATAAATTGCAATGAAGAATAATGTTCTCCTCCACTTCTTGATTTTAACTAAAGGAGATAAGAGTAAACTAAGCTGGATTCTGATAGGCAGGTGGATATAATGGTTATTTAGAGGGACAAGAGAGAGAAATAAACACACGTTCACAATCGTAATTCACTGTCAGTAAACTTACCTGAATAAATGCAAGCATTTAATGGGAATGCTCATCTGCATAGAGTTACTTTGTACAAACACCCAAAGAACAGGGGTATCAGCTACCTGATATTTCTCTTGAGCACAGTCACAAGGGACACTCACTCTGATTTCACCATCCCAGTCTAAACTTTTTGTCAATATCACAATGTTTTTCTAAATGACCCGATTTTAAAGATGAACTATGCAGATGAACTACTAGAAATGCAGAGAAAAGGAAGGCTTAGTGTCTCTATGAAGAATTTTTGCTTATATTCTGGCATAAGCAAGAATAGTAACAAATTTTCTGAGTGAAGTTCTGTATTAGATGACGTTCATTTTCCCAAAAGATATAACTGCTTTACTTAATGCCTGATCTAAAGCCCTGTGAAATTTTACTCACTTCATTGTACTCCCATCTTCTCTGTGGAAGACATATTTGGTCAAACAGCTAGCAATTAATTAAGTAAATTAAATACTTTGGCCCCAAATTCTTTCCAGTAAGACTTGAATAATAATAGTGATATCAGTGCGTGACATATGTGCAATGAAGTCAGCATTTGACATAATGCATCTAAAGAAAATTTCAGTGAAGTATTAATGATGATAAAGCTAAGAGAATAGGCTTAAAAATCTCATTCTCTTACTTAGCAGCTCTGATCCTGATGATCACTGGGAATCTGTCAGAGAGATGTTTGACTCCAAAACATATGTGGCTCTCAGTTGCCGGAAGATAATAAAAAAAAATGTTTAATGGCATTTTTTTCACAGTACATTTTCACAGGGACTTCAATGAGAGTGAGGCAAGTTTATGGGAATGGGGAAGTTAAGGAGTTATCACCACTTAAACAAGCTAAATTATTAGTGCAAAGGGAAAAGAGTAGCAGAAAAAGCCTCATAGAAGTGTCCAAGAACAACAAGTGAGAGACATTCTGGATAAAAGAGAGAGAAAGAGACAGAGAAAAGTATTTTCTGAGCTGTAATATGAATGAGAAATATTCTAAATGGTCCAGAGAGAGTTGGAAAGAATTGTGTTGCTTTGGTTGTTATCATTTTCAATTTGAATAAGATTTATGTATTTGTAAATTAAAATAGATAGAGATGATTTGAACATTCTTTTTTTCCCTGTTGTAGCTTTAGGATGATAACTGCTTTACTGGTGAAAAAGCCAAACCTGCCCTGGAGGTTTGCTTAAGAGCCATTAGTGTATACAGTAATTTACAGCTACTCAGAACCATGCATTGAGTTTCTAATTGATTGCTAATGTTGATGTGCTTGATTGAATGTCAAATTATGGGTAAAATTTATTGAAAATAATTTTGTTTCTCTCCTCTCTCTACAACTAAAGGGACTAAATTGAGACAGATATGCAGCATAGTTAGATATATCTGTCTCATCAGGCCTGCTCTGTTATAGAGCCTCCCTCTAGCTAAGAGCTTTTCAGATTATACAGTTACTAAGAATACACAAAATATAATATTCCTGTGCCCTCTTTTCCCCCACTATTTCTCACAAAGACGTGAGAAATGTCAATAGCAGCCAGTGCCAGAGGAACTATTCCGACATTTCAAATCACATTTGATTTAATAACAGCATAATGAAAAGTCAAAAAAAAAAAATTGCAGCACAATCATTTCATATTAATTTCTCTTTTGTTTTTCTTCTTGGGTTTTAAGTGAAAAAAGAGTAAAATGTGCGGAGCATTTAATTCAGAGACCCAGCAGGATTAATGAAAGGTGTCTGAGGTCCCCATGACTGGAGTTTCTGCTTTAAAAAAGCCAGCAAACTGGCTTCTAGATTTCCATTGACCTGCCTTCAAGGTGCTGCCTTACCTGGGCGAGCAGGTTTGACCTACTGCACTGTGACATCACCGGGAACATTACCTGGGATGCTTCTCCCTCCTGAGAGAGCTGCTCAGCCTCCCCACGGCCTTTTAAAGAGGGAGCTACAGGTGGTGAATTACCCAATCAACACGTTAAAAGCGACAGGTCTGAGCTCTGTCAGCTGCTCGGGAGGCAGGGAGGATGACACCCCAGGGAGAATGCAAACCTGAGCAGCAGAGGCACTGCAGATGTTTGTGCACCATGTGCAGTGATTTCTGTTTTTGCATGTGTTTCAGGACATCCTCAAAATGACCCAACTGAGCAAAAGATTTCTGTAATCCCAAAAGAAATTGCAGCTATTAATGAATATATATTGACTCACCAGTTGGCAGGCAGCTCAGGATCAAAACATCTGAATGTTTACTTTCTTTCTAAGCAGTAGAAGGGGGGGAAAAAAATATATTTTCAGGCATTTTCCAATAGTATTTATCAGTTGCTGAGCATTGCAGTAGCACTCCTACCCACCTAATAAAAGGGGTGGCTTTGAAAAGGCTGGTCCAGAGGAGAGGGACCCAGTATTTGTGACAACATTGGTGCAGAAGCATCCACAGCACAGTTTGCATTCAAGGCCTCAGAGACTGTATATTTGTGGAACAGTGTAATTTTAATCTATAAGGATGCAAAAGTACAAGAAAATTTTGACGGTGTTTGCAATAGTTTTTTTCCCTTCCATTCCAAGGATAGGGTTGGATAGAGAAGAATAACTCATGAAAAATAATGTAGGAGGGAGAACAGATTTGATCAAAGTGGATAAAAAGTGCCCTATCTTGGAGGAGAGATGTGGGGTGATCTGACCAATACTTTGTTTTAAAGATTAGCTGAAAGAGGTACTTGTCAAAAGAATTAAAATTACTAAACAAAACTTCTTAAAATCCATGACATGAAGATATTAATATTTCTTTTGAGGACTTTTTTTAATGTCCCTCCTGAGAGAGCATCAGTATCTTGCAACAGCAACCTGCTTCCCAGGAGACCCCCCAAAGGAGAAGCCAAACCACCCTGGAAAGCCTGATTTAAGACTTAAATTTTAGTTTGCATTTAAAATGTGTTTTGTTGAAGGGATAAGTAATACACAATTGTATTACTTACATACAGAAACTTAAGGACAGACTTAAAGACACAAAAGCTCAAAGACAGTAACTTTATAGAATTAGGAGCCATGTCTGTAATTTATTCTTTTAAAACCAATTGCAATACTTTAAATGGATATTTTGAATAAAATATTTTACCAGTTATTGCTGCAGTATTTTGATGTCTAAACATCCTATTCTGTACTGTCATTCTGTTCATTTTTCAGCTGTCAATGGCAAAGATATGCAAATAGCAAAACAGTGGCATGTCCAAATTAGCTTGTATAACCATGAGTAGAGCAGAGTAAATGATTTAACAGGAACAATGTATCCGGAAAACAGAGCTTAGGTTTGGGTTTTTTTATGGAGTACATTGAAAGAAGTTCAGAATTTACTTAATTCGCATTCTGATTTTGTATGAAGACTATTTTAGCTTGCTGTCTCATCTTGAATACCTCTTTGTTAGGTTTTAATAATCCACATCTGAAAAGACAATTGCCCCAGCTAAATGCTGCTGCATGGGAACTGGGAGAGCAGCAGCACATCTGGGAGGGATTTGCCCTTAATGTCTCTGTGCCTCTAATACCCACCTGAAACACAATTAGAATAACACAGGCTTTGTCAGAAGCACAAATGAAGCTTCTTCCCTTGCAAAACAAGAAAAAATGCTGTGAAAGTGACTGTCTATGCTTTATATTCTTGGGTTCCACCTAGTGGCATCAACTTGATTAACCAAGGTTGTAACTAATTTACAGATCACTCCAGAGCTTGGTTTCCATGATTCTGAGGTCAAGTTTAAGTCCATAATAACTGACCTTTTCAGTCTGTATAGAAAGACCAAAAATAACTTCAGGAACCCACAGGAAAGAACTAGGGCAGATACTCACAGACATTACACAGCAATATTCATTCCAATCTAATCACAACAACCCATGCCCATCACTTCATTATAGCAGTCACTGTGATTAATCTAAGTCTTTTCCCTTAAAATGCAACTGATTTAATAGCAGTGGAGTGACTTTAAGATCATTTGTACCAGTTTACTCCTGCAGACAGGCTGTTATTATTCTCATGGAGAATAACAATTCTAACAGGAGGAGCACACCAGACTCCTTCTGTGGGTCTGATGGTTCATCCACCAGCAGGACAAACCATTTGCAGACAATGCAAAATGCCTTAATTTTATAGATTCTTCCCCCAGCATCCTGAATGAAATGCATATCACTAACCTATTAAGTATAAATCGTTTAAAAATGTAAATTTTTTATGACTTGCTAAATGTTAATGTATGACTTGTAAAATGTTAAAGTAGTAAATAGCTTCTTTGAGCCCATATACAATAAATTTCATTTGGTAGCCCTAAGCATTTAAGGTAACAGTCACAGGATATTAGTCAGAGAGATTTCCATAATCCTCATTGACTTTAATTTATTATTGTTAAAAAAATACGATAATTAAGAGTTAATGTCAGTAGAATAGAAAAATAGGCCATTGTCAAAGGATAATGGTCTCCCACTAATAGGAGACTGTTGAGACATTCACTGAGAATAAATGTTATGAAATATGAAACACATGATACAATACCACAATGTGTAATTATAGCTTTTTCATGTCAGCTGTTCTGAACAACTCTAGAAGACATTATCAAAATCTGATTAATGTTTCTACATTTGATACTTTTTTGATTTACTGATGTAATAGGCAGCTGAGAAGGACTTCTCACAACCCAAATTTATTTAAAGTTTGCCACAGAAGGTCATATACACCCTGCTTTCCATCTGCTAGAATATTTCCTATATTTAGAATAATATATGTGTATAAATGAAAGCCACCAAGTGGAATTTGTTCTGGCTGAAAATATCAGGGTCTGATATGGCTATTTGTTGAGAAGGGAGGAAGCCACTTCCCAGAGAATATTGATGAATGGTTTCCAGACATGCAGCAAAGAGCTAAATTCAGAGGTGTGAAATTAAGGTGACTGCACCTGTGCAAACCAGCCATGAATTTGGTGCAAAATGATATGAATATGTGGAGATAGCAAAGATATTGAGGGCCTTGGAAAACATAATGCAGTAAATCATGAAGATCCTAGCATTAGGAAAAAAAAGAAAGGCTGTTGCTCTTTATCCCCCCTTTGCTTAACTATGTTGAAGTTATCTGGATATTTAGCACCAGATTTTGATTCTGTCATTCATGGAATTTTTTAATTCTCAGGAACTGTTTAGGAATTGGTTCTTGCTATCAGTACAGGTTTTCCCTTCAGGTCCTAAGTGAGCAGATATGCTAAATACTTCCATCTTCTGGAATAAAGATCATTCTGTTTCAATATTAATAACGTTTTGAGATCTAATCCAAACGTGATTAACTTAAGCAAAAATCAATAGGTTTAGCTGCTTCTTTTGAATCATTTAGGGCAACAGTTTTTCATTGGCTCTTCATCAAGGGCCAAATTCCGACCTGATTTATGCTCTGATTTACACTCCAATGCGTTGACTTTAGAGGATTTGCACATTGCATAAATTAGCACGGATTTGACTCCAGGGATCTTTGGTAAGCGGCATAAATTAAGAACAGGGAAATTCTGCTCTCTTTTAAAACCCCATAAAGGTCAATACAGAATTGCGAACAAGACACAGCCTCGAGTCCCTTAGTTAAAATGTATTAAAACGTTTCACGAAGCCCTTTTATCCTCCCTATCACAATCTGCCCTGCTTTTCCCGTCCCGCGGAGTCTCATTTCACACCCACCACGCTCGTACGCTGAGAATAATGTGAGTCAGGTTTTGCCCCCAAGAGAAGCACATTTCGCGTAATGTGTTGACTTCTAAATCGGACGATAGCACCTGGCACCAGCTGGAGCAAAGGTGACAGTGGCTGTGACAATCCTTTTTCATCGCCCGCCATCCCACAGGCTGAAACTTCCAGCCAAGGAAAGGGTTTATGCAATTGCTAATCTGAGCATTTCATTACAAGTATTAATATTTGAGGACATTTGAGACGTTCTCCGCAAGACACCTGCATAAAAAATTCAGCAGTACCAAGGAGCCTTGTTTTATTTGGGGCTTTTTTTTTTGCAGAAGACTCCCTTCTGGCAGGAGCACTTTCTCTCTCCTGTACCTCACAGCACACAGGGAAACAGGTATTTGTGGCCAGTGCCTGATATGACACCCTCTCTGGGTAAACAATCACTTCCCCTCGGTCACCAAGATGGCCAGGGCAGGTTGTCCACTGCCATTTGTGCTGACAGGGGCATTCTGGCAGAAGTAGAAAAGCTCCTGAAGGAGGTGAGATGTGCTCCTTTCAAACTGCACAGCACATAAGCAGAACAAAATCTGTGTATTGGAATTTTTGAGGTTTTTCCTAACACTCTTTCCTTGTAAGACATCGAGTCTCTTTTCCAACAGTCACTAATGGTCAAAGCAACGCTCAGCTGTAGTCTATCCACTATTTTTATGAGAACGACCAGATAAAGGCCACTCTGCAGCTGTGAGGAGCAGTAATCTCACAGAGTCTGACTCCAGACCTTGTCCTAAGTTTATGGGCCCTGTGAAAATACGTCCTACCAGAACATTTCACATGAAGCTGTAGGTTGTGGCTTAGCTTAGAATGATAGAATCATAGAATCATCTGGGTTGGAAGAGACCTCCAAGATCATCAAGTCCAACCCTTTGTCCAACGTCCTCATGATTACTAGACCATGGCACTAATTGCCACATCCAGTCTTATTTTAAAAACCTCCAGGGATGGTGACTCCACCCCCTCTCTGGACAGGCCATTCCAGTGCCTGATTACTCGCTCTGGGAAGAACTTTTTTCTGATATCCAGCCTAAACCTTCCCTGGCAGAGTCTAAGCTCGTGCCCTCTTGTTCTGTTGCTGGCTGCCTGGGAGAAGAGACCGACCCCCACCTGACTACAACCTCCTTTCAGATAGTTGTAGAGAGCAATGAGGTCACCCTGAGCCTCCTCTTCTCCAGGCTAAACAACCCCAGCTCCCTCAGCCTCTCTTCATAGGACTTGTGCTCAAGTCCCTTCACCAGTTTCGTCACTCTTCTCTGGACCCACTCCAACACCTCAATATCTTTCTTAAACTGGGGGCCCAGAGCTGAACACAATACACAATATCTTTCACCTTTTCCTTCTGAGGGTGGAAGCGGTGGCCGTGCTGTACGTCATGAGATCCCATCAACAGCATTAATGGGATGAAGAAAATATTTTGGCCAGTGTATAAAAACAAGAACTATGGGTCCAGATATCAAATCCAAAATAATAATTCAATTTACTCACAAGGTGGCAGAGAATTAGACTTTCTGATGTATAAACAAGCGTAGAAAATAGTCCTGAGGGACTGAGCTCTTTAATGTATCGTGGACAGAGTTAATCATCACAAGGAGAGGATTTTTGTGCATTAGATGAATTCAGAGAGTGATGAATTCTAATAGTGTGCTAAGGGGAACTTTTGTTACACTGTTGAGAGAAGCACAGGACTTATTACTCATATGATAAGTGATGCAAATTAATGCAAATATTTTGTGTGGGCCATATTAGAAAGAATATTACCTTTTAAAGAATATGATAAATTCCCATTTAAGCCCAGACACGCAGCTACGTTTAAGCATCCAAAGCATTCAGTATATTGACAGGTTCACAAATGCCAGACCCCCAAACAGTCCATGTAGTTCTCAAAAGTTACCTCCAGTAATGAAATTCAACTTTCAAATGGAATTGAGAACTTTTGCCCTTCCTGAATCACACTTAACACTTCAACCTGCGTGGCTTTGCAGGAACCAGCCTTCAAAAATGATTTGGTGGGTGTAGAGATCCTTTGTAGCTATGGTTTCTAGCATTTGATGTATGAAGCACCCTGTTCTTCTGCAAACATTAGTCAACAGTAAGAACTGCAAACATCTTGCTGTAATACTTGAGCAGTGGATCTATGAAAATTGCATATTACATCTACATTTGGACCAAATGCATTTGTAATGAGTGTTCTCGTTCGGGTGAATAGCAAAACAATGAACTGTGATTAACCTCTTCTTGTGAAGTGTTGCCATCAATTTTGGCATTTACTATGGAAATACTTTAAAAATTTTACAAGAGATTTGAATAATTCTATTGATATTTTCCTGGGCTTTTTTTGAGTACTGAGAAATTAATTATCTGAACATTTTAAAGTCATGAATATACAAGAGATGAGGAAATGTGACAATGTATATCAAAACGTTCTATCTACTTCATTAAAATCAGCTTTAAGTCACAGGACATAGGGAATTAAAAAGCTGGTCTGGCTAAACTATTTATAACTATCTGATACTCTTTCAATCACTTTAGTTAACATTAGGCTATTTTGACAAAGACATAAAATAAAATCCTCATGACACTTAAATTCCTGGACTTCAAAAGCTTCAGCTATTTTTAATGAATAACAATTGAGCGAGAGATTAATTAATTAATTCTAATTCAGCTGTTCGTTTATACAAATACTTCATCTCATTTCAGAGAGTTTCCCAAGCTTCCCAGGCTCAACCAGAGTGGACTTTAAAGGTCCCCTACTTAGATGAATTAGACACTAGTTAATATTGGCTACTGGATGAATGCAGTAGCAGTTAGGTCTCACATATTTAGAAAAGTATGACAACATTTCTTGTCTGCACTTACAGATGGAATTAAGAATTAAGTTATTTGTTTCTAATTTCAATGAATGTAAATTTCTATAAGTTTATGCCTTGTTGCTGTATTTCAGCAAAAAAACACTAAAAATAATATTATCTAGAGTATAATTCAACAAGATAGAAAATTCCAGTGTTAAATAAATATTTATGACAACATATAGCATTTTATTCAGTTAAGAAAAATGTGGATTTCTTCATAGCACTCTTAATTTACTCATACAAGGTAAAGGTCCTTTTGCCCTCATGAGTTCAAATGTATGTCAGATGTTTCAGATGGAGGAACAAGCCCCCAAGACAAAATAATAATAATAAAAAGGACGCTAAATAGATCAAATTTGACGGGAAATAAAGAATCAAAAAGCAATGAGCACATCTCTACAAAACAAACAGCAATCAGGAAGAAGTTGTCAACATACTTTACAGTCATCTTGTGTTCTTCAGAGACCCAGTGACCTATGCAGGTGAACTGGAGGCACGGGGGGGGACAAAGAGCTGACAGTGGCAGTGATGGGCCACCAGCCACAGCTCCCCTGAGTAGGCAAGGAGAGAGAGACCTCCTGAGCAGGTCTTCAGAGGCTCCAGCTTTCAGAGGAGTTCTGCCTCCAGGCTGATAACCCCAGAGTAGATTACCCAGAGCAGCTGAAATAGCAGTGTGGGGAAAACAGTTGATCATCATAGATTAATCTGAGTGTGAGGGTCAGTTTAAATTTCTACATAAATTGAGTTATAATTTAATAGGTCAGATAGCTAGGAAGAAGCAACTCCTGACTTTGTCCTAAAGCCCAGTGAGTAACGGGAAGTTTAGCTATATTAAGGTACCAGCAACATTTTTTAATTAATAAATCAACCTAAAATTTATGCAGTAATTTTCAAATTAACATATGATACAAAGAAAACTATAGTAAGTTGAGAAAACCTTTTAAAAAGTTGCTAAGAGAAGAAGTTAAAGAGATGAAACATTTGCAGTAGCAAAAAAACCCACCTTGTTTTTGGCTTAAGGCAAACTCTCCTCAAAAATACCTTTAGAAAGGTCATAAAAAAAATAATCATGGGGCTTAGCTAAAGAACACTGCATAGGAGATAATTAGAAAGAATAAGGCATCCTTTAAAAAGTTAAAGCCAAATAAAGGAAATAGAAAACAGTATGAGCTCAGTCAATTTAAATGTAAAAGCAGAGTGGAACAAACCTGAGCTGTACAAACGCCTTCTGCAAGGGGCAGTGAAAGGATTTCACAGGGCTGAGTAACGCAGCAATAAAATGGCTAAAAAAATTATAGGTGTAGAAGTGTTATGGAAAGTCACTCACTCAAAGTCAGAGAAGCAAACAAAATGCCAGGATGTGTTAGGGAAGTCACAGAAGCTGTAGTCACACAGCATCGTGTTACTGAACAAATCCATGGTACGCGCACAGCCTGAACAAATAGAATAAAGGCAAAGCAGAATGGAAGAGTTCAAACAGGAGTGGATATTTTTTAAACAATGGCTGCTGTATGAAGACCAACAAAATGGAATGGTACCTGTGGTCTAGCCAAAAACTCCATTTTTTCCTTTTCTTCTCATGACAAAGGACAGCAGCACAGTCTCATTTGTAGTGTTGGCACTGTTCTTTGATATTTTTTGTGTGCGTGATGCCAAATCATTGAACATACATAAACGAAGGTGATGAGTGGGAAATTTCAATATTTTATATAATAGCTTGAGCTACTATATCAATTCATCTGATTCATGACTCAAGGAGCCCTTACATCATCAGTTGGCCTCTGTGGTCTGAATTTATGTTTTTCATACTTGCACGTCATTAACAAACAGTGAGATCATAGAATCATAGAATGGTTTGGGTTGGAAGGGACCTTGAAGATCATCCAGTTCCATTCCCCCTGCAACGGGCAGGGACACTTCCCACTGAATCAGGGTGCTCAAAGCCCCATCCAACCTGGCCTCAAACACCTTGAGC
Organism: Tapera naevia; assembly: GCA_033556795.1. Classification (NCBI taxonomy): domain Eukaryota; kingdom Metazoa; phylum Chordata; class Aves; order Cuculiformes; family Neomorphidae; genus Tapera; species Tapera naevia. The sequence goes on along the minus strand of JAUMJJ010000149.1, from coordinate 2,138,283 downwards.
CACAACTACTCTGGGCAACCTGTGCCTCCCCACCCTCACAGGAAAACATTTCTTCCTATTATCTCAGTCTCCCCACTTTCAGCTTAAAACCATTCCCCTCATCCCATCCCTCACTCCCTGATAAAGAGCCACTTTCCGGAGCCCTTTTCAGTACTGGGAGGCTACTCTGAGGTATCCCTGGAGATCTTTCTCTTCTCCAGGTGAACAACTCCAACTCTCTCAGCCTGTCCTCATAGCAGAGGTGCTCCAGTCCTTGGATCATCTTTGTGGCCCCCTCTGGACTCGCTCTAATAGATCCAAGTTCTTCCTGTGCTGAGGACTCCAGAACTGGACACAGGGATCCAGGTGGGGTCTCACAAGAATGGAGCAGAGGGGCAGAATCCCCTCCCCTGACCTGCTGGCCGCGATTCTTTTCACAGAGTCATAGAATCTTCCAGCTGGAAAAGACCTTTGAGATCATCGAGTCCAGCTGCAGCCATCATCCGCTAAACCATGTCCCTCAAAAGCTCATCTACTCTCTCATCCATCCTTTTGATGTAGGCCAGGATACCATTGGCTTTCTGGGCTGCGAGTGCACATTGCTGGCTCGTGTTGAGCTTCCCATTCCCAGCTCCTCTGCGTTGTTCACTTTGAGATTAGACTCCCATGAAGTGCTCCACATGCAAATGCACCTTCAGTTTCCTTGGCAGTCGACTGAGTTGCAGAAGACACGTGTGCTTCTAAGTGATACCAGTGTTTTGCAAGTTTTTCTAATGGCTTCTGGCTTAGACCTGGGGTTGAATTCTGTCACCTATTGATTCCTGAATGCCACATGATCTGCCTCTAGGAAAGGTTGCATCTCATCCTTAGCACTCTCTTGTCAAGGATAGAAACATCTTCAAAAGTCATTTCAAGTGGTCACATTCAAAGAAGAACTTTCTAATAATTCCCACATTTATGAACATTTAATGTACCCAGATTTCATTTTTCAAAGGTAACAGAAAGCATGTTCTAACACTGATGCCCTTGACTGGTTTGTGTTTCCCAAAGTAATGTTGTTACCAGAAAGATATTCCAGTGTTATTTCATTCTGTGCTCAATTTGCAAACCAGGATATTTTGCCTAATGTAAATTAAATTGCAGGTTACCCTGAAAAGATGTTAAACAACTAACAGAATAACATTTTTATAACTCCATCTATTCACTGACAGAATAAACTTTTTAAAGCTAACCTCTAAACTGCCCTTTGATTACACATTCCTAGGTCCCTGTCACACATTAATCAGAGTAGCAGCAGTGAAACCTGGACCATATTTGACCCTTACACACAATATCGGTGCACTGTGATTTGTTGTTTCAAACCTGTAGGAGAAAAAGCTGTATTTTAGTAAAAAAAATTAGTAAACTCATCACTTTCTGAATAACATTAAGTAATCGAATGAGAAACAGAAATGATATGATTAAGCCAGAGGAGGTAACACTTTGCAAGCCGCAAGTTCTTTCTTTTAATAGCTTTTACAAGGCTTCATTTTAATTTTGTTTTCAAAAAGCAATAAAGGAGAAGTTGTTTTCACAAAGCAGACAGAAAATTGATTCACTAAATGTTGATCATTTTGCAAAGGCAGTTCAGAATTTCTAAACTCTTGCATATTTAATAGTAATTTTGGTTTTGTTTTAAATAAAAATCTCAGTAAATACATTACTGGATAACTTGCTTGTGATGTACACGTTGATATGCGTTATTGTTTCTGATACAATTATCCCTTATATTCTTCTATTTACTCATATTTAAAAGTCAGACTTGGAACACTTTTGTCCTTTTTTTACATTGGTTGCTCTTTTTGCTCACCTCAAGTAAACTACTTTATAGCTGAAAATAAGAATCTGAATATAATAACCCATTGCAAGCAATTTACTGCTTCTACTGCTCATTTCAACTTTTTTTTTCAGTTCTATGACAGGAATGCAATTTGCATTTTCTTATTAATACTGATAAGAAGCTGGACATTACAGTTATATATAACACAAGTCCATTTGGTTTGCCCTTCAAACAAAACACTCCTCTGTTACGAGATTTGGCAGCTCTGCTTTGAAAGATTGATAGGTCTGAATGCTGAATTCTGTGTAACTGAAAGTTTACCGAGAGAGACTATTCATACTAAAGCCAGGAGAGAATCTGAGGCCACCTGAAGGAAGATTAAAAAATATTTAAATATATGAATATGCAGCTGTATTTTGATTCTAAAGGTTTTTCTGAACCAAAAGTGAATTTCAACCAGTGCATTCAGTGTGCAAGAGAGTGTAATATTGAAGAGTTATTAGAGACACAGTAAAATAAAAAGTAGAAATGAACAAGGTACAAGAACAACACACAAAACCTGTATAAGGGAAGGGAATTTTTTTTTATGCAGTTCAGATTCTAAGTTTTTTATAGCCAAGGTTATAGATGATGAAACTAGTGCCAAGCAGATAATGGGCTGCTCCGCTCAGAATGTTTGTTTTTCAGAAAAATTTAAAGTATAATGGTTCCACTTCTCTTGCCAAGAAACTGGATGTTTTATTTGGAAAATTTTAAAAGAAAAAGACACAATTTTTTTTGTATAGGAAGCCTTTCTTTTTAGACCATATCTATTGACCTAACTTGGTTCAGAAGTAATATTCAGTTAGGCTTCTTAATGTGTTGTTTGGGGTTTTTTTGTAGATTGAAATCTTAAGAATAGTATTTTTCATGTCTAAAAAAAAACTGAGGGGGAAGAGGGAAGAGCAGAAGAGATCACGAGAGAATGAGAGAAAACTGAAGCTGACCATTAAAATATTTTTCTTTGTCCTCTCTTTTTATTTTCATTATTATTATTTTTTCCACCTTAAACTTAGGGTGATGAAATATTGGAACAAATATTCACTGCAGAAAAAATACCGCTTTGCCCTTTCAAGACATTCTTCTGTTTAGGTTGGTTGGTTGTTGTGTTTTTTTTCTGCATACAAAGCAAGTGTAACACAAGCAGTGGTCGAAGCCCATTTCCAGTACAGGTCTCGCTGCTGAGGTTTTAGGATTTGAGTTTTGCAGGATTGTCTGCATAAGCTGTTGGAAGTATCACTCAGTGGGGGAATCAGGGGTGACAACTGAGTGGCTGAGGCTTTGCACTTGCTTACGACATATGAGCAGGTCATTTATTAGAGTTTAGCCTGGGCTGTGCTTCACCACACAGAGAATGCCTTTATTGATAAAAGATGCTCTTTTTATTTAGGTGCTTGCCCCTGGCAAATGACAAAACAAAAAGAAGAGATGCCACACCATTCCTTTGACGCTGAAAATAGAGTTTGCTTCTAACTTTATAGAAACACATCAGGCTGGGGGATCATACAACACCAATTTGATTTATATAAACTAACTCCACTGCTTTCCTTTGTAGGTTGTACTGACTTCAAGGACAGTTTTCATGTTGGAATGACAGAATGGCAGGATTCAAATAAACAGAACAGTCAGGGGTTTTTATTGTGTTCTCCTATTTAATATAATTGCTATTTTTTTTTTTCCTCAGAGTGACCCTGAAAGTCACCCCAGTGCTAATGAAATCGAGTTGCATAAACAAAGCTGTCTGATTTGAAAAAAAAAATTAAGGTCTGCTAAGGGGCCCTTCGCAGACTGACAATTTGGTTTTAAATTGACCATATTTGTTTTTAAATTGACCATCTCCAACAGAATGTATGCCTTTATCACAAAAAGACTACTCTTTTCTTGATTAGTGGTTATAAAAGAGAGAAATATATCTTGATCTAGCATGTTTAGTTAACTTAATATGCTTTCTAACTTAACGCTCTCCAAGTTCACCCCTCCCTCTCATCTGCCAAGCCAGGCAAACCAGGCCTTGTCCTATTTATTGATCAGTGTAGTGAGGCTCCTGCTCCCTCTGTCCATGAGACATAGAGGAGATGTTAAGAAGGTTTGAATCTACCACACTGCATCCAACATCCTGAGTTTAAGTAACACAGCCAGTTTGCTTTCGGGTGACTTGTCCAAATTCTAACTGTAGGTGCTACACATGCCATTTCCTCAACACAAACCCATACCCACCAGTTGCTTCTGTGTTAAGTTTCACCCAATAATGATTTTTTTCCAATATCAATCAAAGCCACAAAGCAGAATGGATAGCTAGAAATAGGAGACAAGATTTTGATTGACAGTGAATAGCAAACAATATTTCCAGCTTAATAAATGTCAGTGAGCTTTTGATAAGCAAGATAAACTATAATAATCTCCAGAGTAGAACATAGTGCAAAAATAGTAAAAAAAAAAAAGAATCTAAAAAATTTAATTTAGGTGAAAGAAGCAAACCCAGCTATTTGAAATGTTGTGATCGTTTCTGCAAACTGTGGTTCACAATTCCACACGAACGGATGTATTTGGAAAAAGGAAAGGTAAAGAGCTTGTTTTCATTAATTCTGTAGATACAATTAAATGACCCAAAAGAAAGGCAGCAATATAAAGGGAAAAAAGGTTAGTTTTGTACACCTGAAATTAATGTTCACTTCTTATACCCAAACTATTAAAAGAGTAAGTTTAATCACCACATTGAATACTGTAGCCTGTCTAAATACAATAAAGCACATAATAGGAATCTTTAAGGGTCATTCTCAAAAGCTATACAGAAAAAAATACAAAATAAAAGAAACAGTAGAAAATCTTTTCAAGCTGTGCATGAAAACTCCCTTTCTGTTCGTTTGGTGCAGTTGACTAAGCTTACACGTGGATATATTTGTGCTCTCTGGACATCCATTACCATTGTGCTTATATTATAATGTCTCCAAAACTTGTTAGTGCTGAGTATTGTCAACTACATAATTTTTCTTCCCTTTTGGGGCAGGGGAGAGGAGAAACACAGAGCATTGATTTCTTGTGCTTGGAAGTCACCATGTCATCCTCTCATTAATCAGGGATATGTCCAGTCATAGACGCTTACAAATTTTGTAGTCCATCCTCATATTTTCAGTCTCTAGAGCTCTTTCCAGGGCGCATGGCAAATCAGCAGTCAATATTTGGACTTAGGTAGACCTACATTAATAAACAGGGGATCTCTCTGCTTTCTGAAACCTGTCATGCTGCGCCATAACTTGCTTCAATAACTCTGAACAAAAAATAAAAACCACTTCAAAATTTTAAAGCAATTCTAAATCTTGAACTTCTACATGATTCCGCACATTTATTTGTAAACCCTGGGTTTAAGTACTGGATTCACATCTTATTCTCAGCTGAACGACTCTTTATGTTTTTTTCCAACATGCCATAAGAGATTGCAGACAGGAAAGTTTCGGAGAATATTCTGTGCCTATGAGGTGGGAGGAGGTAAGGTGTGTTTGACTGAGAACTGTTTTTTGATGTGTAGTAACTTGTATAGATGTTTTAAAGGTAAGAATACATTATTTTTTTCCTGCTGGAATATTTTCACACAGTGCAAACAACACTATGATTTATTTGTCTGGTCAAAGTCTAGTGGACATAAAAATCAATGATGAAACAATGTCAATTAGCCTTCTAATGACATATTATTATTTTGGTAGATTCAGGATTGTGATGGATCTAGAGCAAGGCTTAAAAGGGTGTTTCGGGGCTTTTTGCATCAAATATTTCATTTTCTATTACAAAATGTCAACACTTTAAAAAGAATTTTTTCTCAGACACAGATTGCAGCTATTTAGGAAGCTGCAGACCTTCTGAATCATGAATAACCTCCTAAGATCTTGGTAGCTGCACATGACTTTGACCCACATAGGTTGATAATGTGCCATAGACCCATACTGTAGACCTCTTTCAGCCTCATTTGGTGCATTGCTTTCATCTGGGCCTGGTTTGTGTTTAATCCTGTCAACATCTCTGTGAAACAGAAGTGCGTTAAAGCCCTTTATCAAAACTCAATTATAAAGGCGAAGATCTTCAACGCTGCAAAGTGTTCACTGATTTCCAGTGCCTCCGTTTTGGGAGGTGGAGAGGGATAGGCACTCATTAGAGGCATATAAAACTCATTCAGAGATGTAAAAATTACTATAATCAGCCTCTACTCATAATCAGGTTCAATGAGTAAATATTCATCTAATCTAAAAATTGATCTCAAGAGCGTCTCTAGCTGCATGTTCACGTGGGACCCAGAAAGAGGGAGCACTTTTAGGACTCTGGCCAGAGGTAGCAATAGAGGCTTTGGTAGCACTGGGAATCAACCTGTCCTAGTCCAGTCTCATTCTGTATCAAACCCTCTGCCTCAGTTCAAACCGATTTACTTCTGAACCAACTGCTCCACTACAGAGATTTCCTCTTGGTCATCACGGCAGGTTAACACAGGTAGGGCCACTAATCACATGAATAACTCTGGGGAAGAGGGTGCATTTTCAGTTGGGGTTCTGCACCCAGCACCAGGTGTTTACCCAGTTCGTTTTCATCTGGAGAGAGCAGGACAAACTGGAACTTTCCCTCTAACCAGATCATAGGAGATCTGATAGTCTGGTAAATGCCTGGTATATTTTTTTTCCCCACTTGCTAAAATGTCACAGTTTTAACCAAATTACCATATTCGGTCTCTTATCTTTTCACTGTCCCCACCTTACCTCAAAATAAAATTAAGAACTCTAACAATTGGGATTCAATGTCTGGGAATGTTATTGCCTTGACTGAGAGCCCTGGAAATGGCACTGTCATTTCACTACAAAGAATAGCAACAACTTGTTCAGTGACACTGAAAGGCCCCCATCTCAAGGAGAAAGTAATTTTAGTTATGAAATTCTTGCCTTTTCCCTTTCTGCAAGGTTGGCCACTAGAGATTATTTGGTGGAAAAACCTCACACAGACTGTGAGCATCAGCAGAGAACATGGTAAATCAGCTGGGATGGAGAAATAACGGCTTCCTTTCAGCAGCTGAGGTGATCTGATTTAAACCAGTCCTCAAGAGAATTTTATGGGACTGAACATGGATATCCATTTCTGAGTGCTATTAATTTATATTAAGGAAAGAAAGGGGGTGAAGAGTGTTGGAGTAACCAGAGTTTTGCCTTTCTTCTTGTAAGTCATTAAAGTTGAGATTATCAAAAGTCTTTCTCTTAGCTGTCAATTTGGCAGATTTCTTACATTTCAGGATATAGCCCGTTGCAAATAAAATAAGGGAGACATCTGTTACAAGATTAAATGCTTCTTATCCTGTTACCCATCCCCTCAACTACTAACTGCCTGCCCAGTTTCCCCACAAGTGTCTCATTATTGCACTTTTCCCCTCACACACAAATGACAACCCTGCATCGATCCGGCAAAAAAACTCTCCTAGTTTAAATCCCCTTCAAGCCTTTCCTCTGTCGTGATGACTTTGGGAAATCAGCCAAGAAATTGAAAATTATTTGGATGAGGAGAGGCATGAAAAAGTGTATCTTTAAAAGCAAAAGGTGCGTGCAAACCCCATGTTCCTCCTCTTTTCCAAACTTTTGCTGTTAAGCCGGCAGCAGAACTGCTGCATTTTCAGACGCCACTTGGCCAGACTGGAGGGGAGGAGCTCTCTGGCTCTATCCATTGGGAAAAAGGAAGAAATGGGGTTATGTGAAGAATGTCATTTGCATAGAATTTGTGCCCAGAGCCAGCAGTTCCCGTGCTGTGGCTGTGCTGCCGCGCACACCCAGCCCTGAGCCAGATGTTGCAACATCTGCAGCTCACCGCTGAGCAACGCGCTGCAGCGGGCAGGAGGAGCAGAGTTCAGCTCATCGCCCCCTTCTCCTCTTCCCAGTGGCCTTTCCTCAACTCTTTTTGGTCAAAAAAGGGTAAGCCGAAAGGGACTGAATTCTGAGAGCCCTGATCGAGGCCAGGACCGCTACTGACAGCGCTGCAGCACGGGCCTCGGGAGAGAAATGCAAGATGAGGCATCGATTGGACAGAATGAATCATTTCAGAGATGCCTTGAATGTCATCATTCAATCAATTTGGAGTTTGCTTACATTTTTAATGTCTCCTAAGTAATTGCCAAAGTTAACAGAGGACGAAGGTGCATGTAAATAACACAGTGCTCATAGCCCTCTGATGGGGTCGAAAGCTGATGCAGTTAGATTTAACTGTGGTTTTTTCTTTATATATAAATAAATTCATTAAATGGCTTTGAACCTTTTTTTTTTTTAAGTATGAATGTACAATATGTTGTGACAACTGCTTAATTAGACCTGATTTCTTTTTTTCTCCTTTGGAAGTTTTCCTTGCGTGTGCACAGTAACTTGTGAATTATGTTTACTTTCTAGTGTCAGTGATACCAAAAACTAAAAAGCTCATCACAAAATCAACTACCAAAATCTGTCATTGAGTTTTTGATGTTTTTTTTTTTTTAATTGGCTTGGCTACTATTTCTGATACATTAAAGAGAGAAATTTGTAGCCGTGCATATCAAAGAAATTCAGCAAAACAGGTAGACTCATGCTGTCACAGGTGTTTGATCGTCCATGTTTATTTGATCTTTGGTCTTCATTAAGCAGAAAGTCAGTTTTCACAGACTGGGAAAAGTGGCAATCAACATGACACAGAGCTGGTCTCATTGGTGGCTGCCAGTGAGTGGCCACAGCAGCCTGGGATGAAGTTTTTTGCTTCCTGAATTCACTGTTTTTCGTGCTCTTCTCCATCCCCATCTGTGCACATCTGTCCTTCCTCAGGAGACTTCTGGTGCTCAGTGGAAATTACGAGCCCGGAGAAGTGTTGGCTGCCCCCTCCCTGGAGGTGTTCAAGGCCAGGTTGGATGGGGCTTTGAGCAAAATGAACCATTGGGAGGTGTCCCTGCCCCTGGCAGAGGGGTTGGAAGTGGATGATCTTTAAGGTCTCTTCCAACACAAACCATTCTATGATGGGTCTAAGCTAAACTGCTGACTCTAACTAATAGCCATAATAATGTTGACTGCCTGCTAAGTTATTATGATAACTGTTACCCTTAAAATCCACAAATCTAGGGGAAAATTATGAGTCATGAAAGCAGTTGCATTCATGAATAAGATCAATCCCAATTCTAGTGCTACTGACTGTATATTCCGTTGGAACACGAAAATCCATATATTGAGAGTCGTCATCTCTAAAACTCACCAAATTGAATTAGTGTTAATTCACATTTCATTATAATATTATATTTATCTATCATCTAGATCCTGTTATGTAACAAAGCCTACAGTGTACAACAGATACAGAGTGCCAGGAAATTAAATCAGAAAAAAACTTTAAAAATGCATTATCTATATTAAACCTATGATTCTGTAGATATTTAAATTCAGCATAAAATTGATCCACAATATTCCAGAAGGACGAAGACTGCATTTTGGTCATAAAAGTATGCAGACTGTTCTCTTCTGTGTTATCATGCCTGCTCTTATCTTCCTATCCTTGGAGGTGGGAGGCATGAGGGATGACAGTAGATGTATACATTCTATATCTTCCTGAGCACTTTTTAGAAAGCAGGAGTGTGTTAACCAAAATAATAAGGAATTTGATACATTCTCAGCACTTACATATTTTGAACAATTATATATCATTAAGGCCTTTTTGGGGTTTCTCAGCTTATAGGCAAACACACATACAAACAGCTTTCCACCAAGCCCAGGAAACAGTAGCTGCAGTTTCTTGCCTTTGACGTATGGATCCTAGAAAGGTCAGTTGTAATTGCAGTTTTAAAAAATTGTCTATCAAAGAATCACAGAATGTTTTGGGCTGGAAGTGACCTTAAAACTCATTCAATTCCAGCTTCCCTGCCTTGGGCAGGGACACCTTCTACTGGATCAGGGGGCTCAAAGCCCCATCCAACCTGGCCTTGAACACCTCCAGGGATGGGGCAGCCACAGCTTCCCTGGGCAACCTGGGCCAGGGCCTCCCCACCCTCACAGCAAAACATTTCTTCCTATCTGATCTAGATCTCCCCACTCTCAGCTTAAAACCATCCCCCCTCGTCCTATCCTTGTACTCCCTGATAAAGAGCCCTTCCCATCTTCCCTGTACCCCCCTTTCAGTACAAGGAGGCTGCTCTAAGGTTTCCCCAGAGCCTTTTCTTCTCCAGGCTGAACAACCCCATCTCTCTCAGCCTGTCCTTGTAAGGGAGGTGCTCTGGCCCTGTGATCATCTCCGTGGCCTCTTCTGGGCTCACTCCAACAGATCCATGTCCTTCCTGTGCTGAGGGCCCCAGAACTGAATGCTGTCCTTCAGATAAGGTCTCACAAAAATGAAGTAGAGGGACAGAATCACCTCTTCTGTGTATACTGATCACTATAGCTCGAAGTTACCAATTGCACCCAAAATTAGTTCTCAAAGGTTCTGAAATTTTGAAAAATATGACCTCACATACCACAATTTAGGCAGAGCATATCCCCAGCTCTTCCTGTCTTCCTTGCTTCAAGAAAAAAACATAGCTTAGGAGAATTTTTGACAAAAAGAGGTGGACACTGAACTCCAGTGCTTTCAGCAGCCTCTCTCTTACCTGGGAGAGAGTCAGGTCCTGCCCTGCACATTCTGCTTTTATTTGTAAATTGTACAACTTAATTGTGCAATTGTGCTCTTGAACTCTCCTTTTATGATGAAGTTTTGTGTTGGAAAACAAGTTCAGTGAATGCATTAGTGGAGTCAGGTGCTTTCATCCAGTGGAAGATGTTCTCGCCTATGGCAGGGCGGGTGGAACTGGATGAACTTTCAAGTCCCTTCCAACGCAGACCATTCCATGATTCTATGATTCTATGATTCTATGATTCATGTCCAAGCATCAGTCCTCATGGGGGATCTCATGAGCTGCCCCAGCCTCACAGAGACAGCCACGTGTCAGCTCCAGCTAACCACAAAAAGTGTGGCAGAGGACCAAGTTACAAGATATTTACAAACAAATGTGTCCTTTTTCTCTCTTCTAACTAAATATTTTTGCCTTGAAAATTAATCATTGGCAGGGGCTCTGTTTTGCACAATACCACTCTCTCAAAGCTGCTCAGCATCCACTCGCTCACACACACTTGTCCACTTCAAGTCTTTTTGCTGAAAACCCCACTAGCTAAAAAGAATTGGAGCCACTGCTGCTGTGCACAAAATCAGTACATCTGAGCTACAGCAGTTTACCTGATTACACTTATTAGCTGAGTGACTGCAGCTGACTTTGTACATAGTTTGGGCACTTTTTTACAATGACAAGCATAACACTTTAGCTTAAACCTCTGCGGAGGTGATTTAAGTAAGGTCTACTGGTTTATGATTTCAGCTTTGAAAGTGCCTTTCTTGTGGCCTCGGTCAAATAATTTAATTTTACCCCATGATGTTACAAACAGTTTTCACTAAAACAGGGAGAACACTTTGTTGACATGAAAGAGCATAAAATAATTAAAGCTGTTTTGTTAACTGTTTATTTAAAATGCTAAAAGTCCACCAATATGGTAATTTTTGTGAGCAGATACTGATTTGCAAGAGCAGATATTTGAGAATGTAATTAAAGTGTTAAAGCTCTTTCCTGACTAATTGATACCTGCAGAATGCTAAAAAGAGAAATCCTACAATGTACTGAATTCAGGGGTATTCAAGGCATGAAACTCCCTTCAGTTTATTCAGGCAATTACTGCCAATTCTTTTTTTTTTTAAAAAAGGTATAAAAGCTTCATCGTGATGGAGTCAATGCAGTTACCAGCCAGGACAACCTAAAAACTATTCAATAATGGCACTTTGGGTTCAATTTGAGAAGTAGCCTAAGACAGGAAGTAATTTCCTCATCCCATAAAACATTTTCAGATTACAAAAGTCATATTCTGAGGCGAGGCATGACTGGGAGGTTCAGAAGTTTGCACCATAAAGCATAATTATAAAAACTCAGTGTTGGAGGCGTTCACCTAGGGTGAGCTCGAGCCAAGTTCAGCTCTCCCTCTGGTTCAGGGACTTCAGTCTGGGGCTCCTCCTTCAGACCAGTGCCTGCCAGTCTATTAGGTATTCCTCTGCTGTCCTTCTCCTGACTGAGACTACTCAGAGAGAAATACATAGTTTTTGAACAAGTAAAGGTGAGGAAGGAGGCTGACTTACTGCTTGGCTCAAAACAACGACGTCATCCTTTTCCGAGGTGTGGGCCATAAAAAAATCAAAGACAAAGGTCTTTATCACAGTGGTTCCTCTTGGTACAAATGCTATTTCAGAACAGGAAAAAAGGAGTGAGGCTATGCCCCAATGGGAAAACATGCTCATATGATATTTGGGGAGGGGTAGGTTCAAGGGCCAACCATGCCCTTTGGTGCATCAAGCTCTGCATTCGTAGCTGGTCGAGAGATGTGATTGTCCCCCTCTGCTCTGCACTGGGGCAGCCCCACCTTGAATGCTGGGGGCAGTTCTGGGCTCAACTGTTGAAAAAGGATATAAAGCTACAGGAGAGGGTCCAGAGGAGGCCACAAAGTTGGTGAAGGGTTTCGAGGTGAAGCCACATCAGGAGCTGCTGAAGTCCCTTGGACTGTTCAGGCTGGAGAAGAGGAGACTGAGGGGGGCCCCATAGCTGTTTGCTGTTTCCTCACCAGGGCAGGAGGAGGAGCAGGGGCTGAGCTCTTCTCTCTGGTCATCTATGATAGGACCAGAGGGAATGGCAGAAGATGTGCCAGGGGAGGGTTAGGTTGGGTATCAGGAAGATGTTCTTCCCCCACTGGGTGGTGGAGCCCTGGAACAGCTCCCCAGGGCAGCAGTCCCAGCACCCACTCTGCCAGCATTCCAGAAGCATTTGGACAATGCCCTCAGCCACAGGGTATCAGTGTTGGGAGTGTCCTGTGCAGGGACAGGAGTTGGACTCAATGGTCCTTTTGGGTCCCTTCCAGTTCAGGACATTCTAAGATTCTATGAACTTTCTAGTTTGGATCAGATGGAAACAGGCGCTTATTTCTAGATGTAGGTTTCTCTTGATAGAATCAGAACTTTCACCCTCAATTTGTAAAACATTTGAGGAAAAGTTCTCTCTAAACTGGTGCTTTCCCAAGAAACATTTTTTTTTTGTTACAGTGAGTCAGAATTTCCTGATTGAAACATTTGGCTTAAAAATAAGATAGAAAAAGTCCTGTCTGACTATACTGTAAATTTGTCCTTCCTTCAGTAATGCTGTTAGTGGAATTTTGCACATACTGGGGTCAAGGTTAGAAGACCATTGCCCACATGTAAAATAAGCACTGAAGTATGAAGTCTGCTCTACACTGAGGTCATGCTGGACTAACTTGACTTATTTGCACTGCAGAGAAGCAACAAACTCTTATTTTTAGCACCTTCTGTTCAGTCAGCCATCTTAGCTCCTATTGATTTCAACAGAGATTCACTTGCTTCAAGGTTTGGTTTGTAAGTTATGCATTCTGCATTTGACCTGTTACTCAGATATATATTTTCCCATTCTCTCCATGTATTTTAATCCAAACAAAATTTTACAATGGAATAGAGCAACTTTTTGTGAATAAAATCTTTCTCTTTGAAAGCCAAATTACAAAATATACAGCTTTTAAAATGTTCATAAAGGCCTACAATTTTCTTTGTCATATTCATCTCTTCTGTACCATGATCAGAAATAGAATGAAAATAATTATCCTTGCCTTCATAACAGAGGAGCATCTTCATACAATGGGGCAGGCTTCTAATTTTCCTCTTCCTCTTATGACCTGACTTAGGAAACTATTCAGTGTTATTGTGGACGAGATCTAAAAATTATGCAAGTGCCTAAGGTGTGACTTTGGTAAAAATGAAATTCCCACACCAAAGATTTTGCTCTACGTGTCCTCCTGGCTGCTTGGTACCTCCCTGGGCATGTTGGGTTTGTCCTCCTCTGCTGCCCACAGCTTCTGCCCCTCTATTTCACCACTCAGAAATCAGCCTTCTTTTCCCTAGACCTCTTGAGGAATTTGATCTAAAGGCTGTTCAGAGATTATAGCCAACAAACATATGAAGAATACAGATGAAGTCACTTTACTTTTAAAACCTGGCCCTCAAAAGCATGATTGGTAGTAGTGCCTTTATGTTTTATACACTAGCTATTTCTTGCAGCGTTCACAAGAGAAATGGAGAATATATATTTAATTTCACCTTCTGCCAGGGAAAGTTCAAGCCTACATTTCCAGCCTCAAAGTGTAGTTCCTCAGCCATTACGCTGCAAACTACCCATGGGTTTCTGATCTCAGGACCAGAGGTATTTTCCAAAGACAGTTTAATCTTGCAGCTGGCTGGGAAGGGAGCTGCCTCCATGCTTCTGTGTCTGAACAAATGACCAAACCAGCTGGCACTGGATGTGACTGCCAGCCCTTCCTAAAACAAACCATGAACCTTAGTCAGTCCCTGTGAAGGGACAGTCAGAGGTTCCTCTCCTAAATTGAAGGCATTCGATGGACAATTCATCCACCATCATTGCCAGCAGACAGCTAAACTGGGACATGGGCACAATGGAAAACCTTCACCACACTCAGTATTTGTCACCATGGGGCACCTCACTGCACTTACCAGGCTCCTTTCCTGAGCAGCCTCTCAGAGACTTCCCACATGGTGTGGTCACCACCCCCAAGACGCTTCATGCAAAACAAGAAGCCCTCAATAAACTGCATTTGTTGAAATGCACCTCTCTGGGTTTTTTTCTTAGTTATTTAAATAGTCCATTACTATAGCAACTGGTGCCCCACTATCTTTAATGTATTAAACCTCATTACACCATATGAGGTAAGGGAATATTATTATCTTACTTTAGAAAGGTGGGAGCAAGATATAGATACTAAATGGGTGTTTACATAGAAAAGCTACGTTAGGATTTCAGCAAAGAAAGGGTAATTTAGCAGTCACTGCTAACAACAGGAGCAAAGACAAACAGTCTAGTGTGGACCAGTAACGGAGTCTGAAACTCCCAGCCCACATTGGAACCCATGCTTTGCTCTGCCCTCTGCTCCCCTGCTATGGGTGCACGTGTCAGATGGATGAAAATACGGGGAAACTCCCATTCACACACACTTTGCAGCCACCTATTATTTTGCCTGAGTGATCAGAGCACCAAGAGTGACGGACATCAGCTTTACTTTCATGAGTTGTAATAATACTATATTTGGATCCCTGCTTTTCTGCATGCAGGAACCCAGTTCTGGACAAAGCTGAAGCATCACTCAGCTAAGAGCCTTATCCGCAGCACCACGCTCCATCCCATGCTCTGGTCAATACTGTATTCAGCAGGAAGTACCACATCACATGGAGCTGTGTGTGTGTGTATCATGCATCATACAGTACTACACCATTTAAGATGTGTCATTTGTAGAAGTTGACAGTATTTAACTGAGAAAGCACATGAATTGATAGCACTGTATCAGCATTGCAGACACATCGCTCTTGTAAAGCAGAGTGGCAAACGGGGTCACTCCCTCCTGTGAAGAAATGCATTGTATTATTCCAATACTCATTTTGATCTTTATTTGCTTCATTTAAAAAAAAGTCGCCTACAGATATGTTGATGCAGAACATCTGCTAGTGCTCTGAGGCTTATCAAAGCAAGGCATGTTTGAAAAGTAAGTTATATTCCGAAAAAGAAAGAAAAATCAGAAGTCAGATATAACACAAGGGTTATATCTCCTCTACGAGGAGCGACTGAGGGAGTTGGGGCTGTTTAGTGTGAAGAAGAGGAGGCTCAGGGGAGACCTCATTGCTCTCTACAACTCCCTAAAAGGAGGTTGTAGTGGGGCAGGGGTTGGTCTCTTCTCTCAGGTGACCAGGGACAGAACCAGAGGGCAGGGACTCAAGCTTTGTCAGGGAAAGTTTAGACTTCATGTTAGGAAAAAGTTCTTCACTGAAAGGGTGATTGGCCATTGGAATGGGCTGCCCAGGGAGGGGGTGGAGTCACCGACCCTGGAGGTGTTTAAGGGGAGACTGGATGAGGCACTGAGTGCCATGGGTTAGATGATGGGTTGGTGTTGGTGTTAGTGTTGGGTTATAGGTTGGACTCAATGATCTCAGAGGTCCTTTCCAACCTTGTGATACTGTGATACTGAGGTATTTGTGCTTAAAATCTTGTGTGAAAATTATCCTCAAACTTTTAACAGCAGCAGTTGCTTTAGATAGATTTTCAGGGTTTTTTTTACTTTTCAATTAAGATGTTAGAAGAACTAAGTTTGGACTTAGTTTTAACTTAACCAATAACTATAAAATACTGCATATGATCACGGGATCTAGGACTAACAAGAGTAGAAGGTGGCTACTCACACAGATATAATGTTTAAGGGCTTGAGACACAGCCTGCAGAAATCACCTAAGTCTCCTTACTGACTTCAGTGGGCTGCAAACAAAACATCAACCAGAATATTGCAAAGATCGACTTGTGCCCTGCACCAACATTTGCACTGAAAACTGTTACTAGGAAATAACTTTCTGGAGGCGTTTGAACTGTGCTGCTGCTAGCAGTGATGGTTACAAAGGAGAGCCTGAAAAAGCTAGCTGAAGGGAAAACACAACAAGAACACATCCCTGAGTTTTCAAAGCCTGAAGCAGTGTTTGTGAAAAGCAGGAATGCAGCGTTCATCTGAAAGGCTCGTTGAATCCCAGACCCTGGGGTAACAGCAGGCAGAGAACTGAATGTGTGGGGACCTAAAGAAACAGTGAATTTCAAATCAATATAAAAATACATAACACAGTTGTTACCGTAACTGAATGTTGTTCTATTTCTCCATTGAAGCTCCACTTCCCCTTTGGCCATGTTCCTGTTATTACTAGACTAAGCAGCAGAGATTTCATTAATTTCACTGCCCCAGTAACTAATCTGTAACCTGAACTGCTGCCACGACATAAGATCAAAACTGGTGTTTAGGAATAAGTGCTTATTGCTAGGTTTAGGAAAAAGAATTATTATAATTTGTGCAAGCATTAATTTCATCATTGCAAAGGAAAAAAAGTCATAAGTAGTGAGGGAGTCAGTGCTGATATAAAGAAAACCCTCAGGGTGTGCCTGGCATTGCAGCACGACTCAACACACCACCAGGGATGCTCTCTCTTTCCAAGGATGCCTGGGTGTCCTTTCCAGAGAGACCAAAGCTCCTTTTGCAGGCAGCGAGTCCTCTGCTGACTGTAAGAACATGGGATGGAGGGGACTGTGAGCAGCAGAGTTGTTCCCACAGCCCACCTGGGAGGGGAAACAGATAAAGCACTGGTGTTTTTTCTCCCAAGAGAGTGAGCAGTTACATGAAAAGACCTCAATGCTCTTCCAAAGTCTGGGAATAACTTTGTGAGATGTCTGGGGGCACCAGAAAGGAGCCCTGCTCAGGGAACAGGCTCCTGAGGATGCAAAAATTGGTTTGACTTTATTATTGTCATTTTAAAGGGTATAAACTGAGAGGGTCTTATTGGTGTGTTTGGAGATTTATTTGAGTTTTTAACAGAAGTCTTTTACTTTTTAACACCTTCAGAAGTTGCCTTGAAAACATAAATGGGATTCAAAAAAGCAATCCAATTGCCAGGAAGGAGAATCACTGTTGGCAGCACGGCACTGCACAGGCAGAACCTAAGGAGTCCTTCTTGCTCCTTTATTCACCCTATGACATGGCCCAGGAAACACCGAGGGCCTGACACTCCTCTCACACTCCTCTTCCTCCTCCTTAGCTCTGCTCTGGCCCTTTGAGATAGTCCGTTTGCCTCTGTGCACTGCCTGCCTGCTCCTTGTCCACTATATTCATCTTCTGTTGCTTGATACAGAATGATGTGAACTCTCACAGTCGCTGGCTTAAAAGCCCCATTTTCAGGAATTTGGTGAAAAGCATTTAGTTTAAAATGAAAAAAGCAAACAAAACTATTCTTTTTTTTTACCATCAAGGTAAAAGCAAGGAAATATATGAATATAACCAATTTATTGGTGCTGAGGGTGTCTACTTGGATGGATTATAAAATCCATCTTCAAATACTTCAAGACACATTTTAAAACAGATATTTGATTATTGAAAAAAGAGTAAAAGTAAAATTAACGGAACAATTTTCTTTTAAAATCAGGTTCTCTCTGCAATCTATAACAATATTCCAGTTAATAACTTATTATATAGTTCTGTTATATCCTAATAAACTTAATATAGTTCCTTTTCAAAAGTGCTTTCCAAGATTATTGTATCAATTATTCTTATTAAAGTCTTCTGATCATCCCGTGGGGTTGCAAATTCAAGGTATATTGTTATTCTGCCTCCCTAACCCTTTAAAACTCAGCTGGTGTAGATGCCACATTTTGAGCCTTGTTACACCAACGTGTTGCTTTTGCATATTACTAAACTCTTTCCCAGTAACACTGTCAGAGGAAAGTAATGCCATGGTTAGCTGTACATTGAGCAAACTAATGGATCCGAAAGAAATCGCAATGTGGTAAATAATCTTCTGTCTACTATAATTAAGGATGTAGTTGAGAAGAGGAAGATTACTTATCTGCTAGAATGAAAGGAAAAGGCCATGAATGAAAATAAATAATGTGCAGCTCTCTGCAGCAGAGAGGACTGCCCCTTGGTGCTCGCTCCAGGAGATTAATGCCTTCCTACCAACATTCCTGCAGCTGCCCCTCTCCAGGCTGGAGCAGGCAGCTGGTCCAGCAGCCGCTCCTGCTGGGCGTGAGGAGAACCTTCGTCAGGGAAAGTTTAGGCTTGATGTGAGGAAAAAGTTCTTCTCTGAAAGGGTGATTGGTCATTGGAATGGGCTGCCCAGGGAGGGGGTGGAGTCACCGACCCTGGAGGTGTTTAAGGGGAGACTGGATGAGGCACTGAGTGCCATGGTTTAGATGTTGGGTTGGTGTTGGTGTTGGGTTATAGGTTGGACTTGATGATCTCAGAGGTCCTTTCCAACCTTGTGATACTGTGATACTGTGAGTCCTGCAGGAGGATGGAGGGGGAACCTGCACCTCAGTGGCACCCACTGCTCCTCTTCCCTCTGTGGCAGGAAAAGGTAGAGCCGACATCGTTGTGGTGGTGGCACCAGCCTCCTCATGCTGCACGAGTGCCTTAACACCTCATTACACAGCATTAGCAAACGATTCCCAAACGGGTGGATGAGTTTTTGAGGGACATGGTTTGGTGGATGATGGGTGCGGTTGGACTTGATGATCTCAAAGGTCTTTTCCAACCAGATGATTCTATGGTTCTATTCTTCATTCAGGTGTTGCAACTACTGACAGGACATCTCTTTGGCTGATGTGTCTTGGTGTACATCCATGTCTGTATCATGTCGTATCGAACCATGGTAACTAAAAGCTCTGGAAAACTGGGAAATCTTTAAATGGATCAATAGCAAGTACTGCTTAACTGCAACATGAACTATCCTTCTCCTCTCTGCCCTGCCTTTCAAAAGTGTTTATAGGAGGTCCATGCCCCATTACCCTGCTCACAGCACACATTAGGCTTGACAGCAAAACCAGTGGGTAAGTGGAGAACAATTTCACCTTTCGATGGGTGCACACAAACATATTTGTGGGGACTACAGCATGATGTATTTTAGAGAGTAGGGGGTGACCCATCTACCCGTGTGCAAGCCAGAGAGAGTGTGTGATAGAATTCCAGGTTGGAAGGGACCTCAAGGATCATCTGTCCCAACCTTGTTAGGTGACATTTAGTCTAAATCAGACGGCCCAGCACGCTGTTCAGCTGAGCCTTAAAAGCATCCAATGTAATCGACCACTTCCACGGGGAGATTATTCCAATGTTTAACTTTTCTCATGGTGAAAAATTTTCTTCTGGAATCCGATCAGAACCTCCTCAGGAGCGACTTTTACCCATTTCCCTTTGTCTTTGCATCTTGGTAGACACCCTTCATGTACTTTTACGTGGTAGTAAGGTCACCCTTAAGCCTTCTCCTCTGAAGGCTGAAGAAAATCAGTTCTCTCAGCCAACCCAGTGCTAAAACCAAGCTAAAACAAACATTGAATCTCATCTCCCCTTCATTGTGGGTTTCCTCCCATCTGCAAAGATAAGGTCCTGGCTGCCTCCAGTGGGTGACAGTGATAAAGAGGAAAAAGCTGAAAGGAATAATTTTTGGAACAGAAGACTTGATTTCCATCAAATTTTAAATTGTTCATATTCATAGGAATCCTGTGCAACGTGGCTGATAACTTTGGAAGCAGAAAAAAAATCCAAAATCACTTGGTTTATGTTTCAGGAGATGTTGTAATCTCACCGTGGACCTCGGCATGGTCAAAACCCATGAATTTTTGTCTCTCTGGCACTTGTAAGAAAGGCACAGGGACACCTCAGACGGAACAATAAGGAGGCACAGAGATTTTTTTTTCTGACTCCAGTATGTGTTTGGTTAATTCCGTAGGTGTGAGCATCGCATGAAGTCGTCACTACACATTTGATGGTGGATGTTCTTAATCTCTCCACAAACCCTTATTCTTTAGTATCCCAACAGTGACTGACGTTGACTTCCAGAGGTTAACAGCGTGAGAAGAAGGGGGAGAGAAGATGTATAATTTTATGCTCTCTGTTTATGTTTGAAAGGAGAGATCTTTCAGTTTTATTGAACGTTTTAGCCCTCTTACATTAGGAAGTTTATATGATCTCACAGTTTACCTCCAGGTAAGTAATATAGAACACAGTATTTTATTTACTGCTTCCTTTTTTATCATTTCTGCAGAATTTAAACCATCTTATTATTTTCTATCTATTCACATATAAAATCAAAATTATCTAAAGGTTTGTCTTCTTTTTTACTCTTTGCATCTTTTCTTAGTATATCCCTTTATTATTGTTCCATATTCTATGAAATAACCAAAACTGAAGACATAATTGCAGGTGAGAACATGCCATTGAGATGATTTGTTGATACTGTTACCTCTCCAGTGAGAAACACAGCAGAAAGATATCTTAGTATTTTGTTTGCCTTTCATTCCACCATTACAGCCAGATATATTACAGTACTATGTTTTCCACTAAAGAACTCAAGAAATCTGAGAGAATGGATTAAAATAGATATGTTTACTTTTGCCAGGAACTGTGATGCTTTTAAGAGGTACTTTCTGGTTAAAAGGTGCAGGCTTGGTGGTTATTTTTGTTCTTTTGCAGTCATAGCATCACCTAAGCTGATAAGCACCCTCCTCTCACAGACCTTAGGAGTAGAAATCCTGGCTCATAATCATTACAAATGCTCCTGGAACAATCCAGAGGCCAAACTATACTACTCTGCATCAGAACAACATTGCTTCACCCGAGAACCTGAAGAAATGTAGTAATTTGAATGGATGGGAGTTCAGACAGGGGATTTCATTGAATCTATTTTATCAGAAAATCCAGGTGTGTAAACTGTAATTTGTGACTCCGTGAGCCAGAATGTGGAACAAACATCCACTCTAATTGTGAAGGATAAATTCCAGCTCTGTTTTCTCAACATTGCCTTTTCCTCTTCACCTTATAGGTTTCCAGATTTCCTGCAGAGTGCCCCCTCATCATTGCTTTCTTGAAAAGAAGTGCAACACTACGAAAAACAAGGTACAAATCCTTTACTCTGCCTCCAACTTCTTACATTAGTTTGCCCAAGTTGGTCAAAATTTGGATCTTGTTTCTTATTTAAGATTATGCCAACATTTTTCATTTGCAAAACACTGGCTGCATGAGTACTCAGAATCTCTCTCTATATACATACATATATAAAATATATTGTGTCAGGTCCTCTGATCATGCAGGAGCTACGCAAATAGCCCAGAAGGTTTCCCAGGAAGATGAGGTCTTATTTTACTGGAAGCACCAAACTAGAGTTCTTTTGCTGTTATTTTTCTTCTCAGTCTAATTTCTAATTTTGTTTATTTTCTTGATGTGACCACTGACATCTGAGGAGAAGAGATTGCTGACTACAAATATATCCCTCTTTGGCAGAGTCATCCCAGTAATTTGTGCTGACCCTATGAATATCTAAGTAGTTAATATAGCAAAGGAAGGTTTTATTTTTTTCAAAGAAAGGAAAAAAGGCTCTTCTTACATAGTGTTGGGTGAAAATATAGGATCTCCTTGAACAATTCAGTTAGGAAGAAATTTTGAGTTCAAGTAAAAAATGCTTATTTTCAGTTACTCCAGTGTAGATCCGAACTTATTTTATTGAAGTGCTACCTTGGGCTAAAATCTCAAAATTTAGCCATATTTTCAGGTTCTCTTAATGAGCAGAAGACACAGGTGTAACTCTAATCATGAGTGTATATTGCCATTGCCATATTATTTCATGGACTTTACTAAAAAGGCAGAATATCACAACTTACTTTTTAATGGTGAAGAAGGAGGCATTGGCACCATATTTGAAGTGGAAGTTTTGCTCCTGTGTCCACACAATTGCCAGGGAAATGTCACATATAAGCACAGATTTGCACCCTGTCTATTTTGGGCAGTAATTACTTTCCTGGGTTGCAGCACTTTGCTTGTGGTGTATTTCATTTAAAAGAAGGTCTTTTCCATATTAATTTGGAAAAATATACATATATTACATACACATACATATATGCCTGTGTATATTTTCTGGCAGTGAGAAAAAGCAGCATATGAAATATCCAGCAGAAGTGGCATCTCTCTAGTAAGGTCAAGAACAAGACTGAAGACAAGTCTAAGCATAATGGAAAAAAAACCCTCAGCCCCCCAAATCATGAGACATTCAGTGTATGAATTAGTTAGCTTGAAGTCAAACCAATTACTGCCTCTCCAGTGTGAATTCTAATTCCTTCTGGATATTTTTATTCATTTCCTTGAGCTTCCCTCAGGCTGATTTCTGAGATTGTAAGCTAATTTTTAGGTCTGGGGTTGTTTGCTTTGGAAACTTCAGAATATTTGTAGTTTTCGTGTCGCAGATATCATGGCTTATTGGACTAAGCCCACAGCTCTCTATTTCACACTAAATGAAGGGAAAATAAAATCTATTAACGACTTATTTTATAACAGCTCCTAAATTATGTGAATTATACTTTGGAATGAAAATAGAAAGACTATTAAAACCAAAACTAAGGAAGCAATCTATGTGTATTCAGAATGGCTCTTAAATCAAATGATTGTTTGGGGGTTTTATTACTGTTTTTAAGACTTTCAAAGAAAAAGTATGTAGAATTATGCAGTACTCCATTTCAAATCCGGTGAGTTTTATAGGAGATCTGTGGTTATTGGAAATTAATTTGATGTACCTTCAAATGCCCATTGCAGTGTGAATGCAAAGTTATTAGCCTAGTTAGTGAGATTATCAGGATTTGGAGTTTCTTCTAAAATCACTGCAAACACAAAGGAACGTTTAAAGAAAATATCCTAAATTCTCTGCTTAATAGACAGGAAAAACAAAAGAGGAAGGGGGAGAGAGAGAAGGATGGAGCTGATGGTAGATTAAAACCTCTATTGTCCTAATAGTCAACTTTGAAAAAGTTCAAAGAAACATAAAGCCTTTACAGAGAAAGATTTAAAGAGAAAGGGAATAAAAGTGGTTGTTCTAAAATTGCCGGCATATTCACTTGTGGCTCTATTACCCCAGCAACAGGCTGACAGCTTCCCTTCGTGCCAGTCAGGTGGAGCGTGTGCACCGGCAGACTGACAAGGCAAAGGAACAACATTTTATGTAGGGAGCCACATTTGACATTGCTCAGTGCAGTCTTTTACAACTCTATAAAAATACAGTTGTGGCGTTTCAAAATCACCGTTATCAAACCTGTTTTCTCCATTTCCTGTCCAGGAAAGCACTAAAAGTATGTGCAAGAATTGTGGGTCCCTTTTTCCTATTTAAATTTAACATTGTTCTACCAACAGAATCCTATAGCTTTGGTCTTGTCCTGAAATTCAGATTTATGTGAATTTAATGTTACTATTAATGGATGACATCAATAAGGTCCATAGTAGCAAGACCTTGCATAAATTGAAAATATGTCAATAAAATTGAACCCATGCTAATGAAGTAATAATTTGGTAATATTTTCAGGTTCTCTTAACGAGCAGACGACAAAGGTGTAACTTGAATTGCTATTATGATATTTCAACTTATTCCTTAAAATAAAATTGGGCTACTTGAGTCAAGATGAGATTGCATCAGAAATGGGATGGAAGGAGCATCAGCATTTTTCTGCAGCATGATTTCTTACAATGTGTTCTTGCTGATGACATTGGGGTGGGCTCTTTGTGTTCTGATGCTCACAGTTTAAGTTCTCACCTTGAAGATAATTTTATACTGCACAGGCAGAGCAGCCACTATGTAGGAGCTGAACGAGATTCAGAGAAACTGCTTTCACATGCAAATACTTGAGTGTGAGTGCTCTTGTGTGCTGCTGTGATGGAAAGGCCTGTCTTCCTGAGATGGTGAGGGAGGATGACTCAGGAGGAGAACACTCCACTACGACCTGCAGAGATGCAAATACACCTTGTGGAACAGCCACAAGTCACCTGTGTATAGAATTAAAAGTGGTGAGAAACAGCAGGGCCTCGAGCATCAGGAACTTGGACCAAAACCTGAATGCCTTGGAAGTATGAACCAAAAATCCAATGCACTGAGCAGGGATACACTCTGATCTGCAACAAGAAATACAAATGAGAGAGGTGAGCCTAAAACTGCATCGCTATCCTAAGCTCAGCTGCCCGAGCTGAGGTTGAGGGAATGGCACTTGTGTTGCCTGGAATGAAGACCAGAGGCATCTTGTAAGTTTGCTGCCCACTGCTGCCCTTCCAGGTAAGGCTTCCTTCTCTTAAAACCCAGCTGGATGATGAGGTACTACTGACCCATGCACAATGTAAGAGTTTCTGACCAAAAGACCAATTTCTAGACCCACCCTAAGGAGATGTGAACTCCTTTTCCATTGTGCCAGAGGGTGCCTGGGTGGAGGGCCACCCTCCAGGTGTCCTACTTCAACTCGCCAGAGGATCAGAAGTGGGGAAGAACATGATTTCCTAGGCTATTAGGGCTCTTGGTTGGCAGAAAGCAGCTCTGTTTTCATGCCATACTCCTATACATCTCATATTTCATCCCATAAATAGTTATCAGATATATGTGAAAATAACTCTGATTAACAGAGCCTTATCAGAACTTACAGGGAAGAACACAACCAGGAGGGAAAAAGAATGAAAGATGGCATTTTGAGATATCTAAGAAGCTTGGTTTTGTCATGAATACTTGGGTACTGCAAGGTAAGTCTACACAAATGGGATAACTGATACCTGAGCACGTTCTGCAGCACAAAATAAACCAGATACAATTGAGAGGAACTCAGATTTGAATTAACAGTATCATTTTTCTCTTCTCAATAGCTGTGTTTTGGTGACGTCAGGGAGATGTTTAGGGGAGGAAAGAGACAGGGCAGTGGTGACTCTAGTTTTTCATCTGGTGTTTCTCAGGTGAGAGACAAGTGCTGGGAATTAATCAGAACTCCTGTGCTAAGGCTGCCATTTTTCTTCAAATAAAGCTGCTTTTGCCACCTTGCTCCTAATTCATGTTTACTTTGACCACATCCCAGTCTTAGATCTAGTAATTCTTGGCTCTTCAAAGTATAAAGCAACCGACCAAGCTGGTTTTGACGTACACACAGATGCATCCAAATACCAGGGTGTGGTTTAAATCCTTCTTTGTAGGAGCAGAGCTTTGACTGCAGAACTGGGAATAGGATGTTCTTGGCATTTCTGGTGGGCAGAGCAGAAAGCAGTATTTATGTATGGGTGCTTCCTGACTGTGTTCCCCCACCCATAGCCTTTACATAGTTTATTGCTTTTACTGGTATGGGAGTGGAGCAATACCACCCTGGGTTGCTGCCAAGCTGAGGATGCTATTAAAACTGCATTTTAAGGTTTACATTTTGAGTGCTCTTTTATGCAATTTTTGATTTTGGCTGAAATGTTGTAGTGCTAGAAAAATGTCTAAAAATAATACTTTATAATTGCAATGTATAAATCTTACATAATGTTGTCTTTGGGCTGAGACAGGTACATTTGCAATGGGACACTGAAGCCCTTGGAGCTGGTGGCTACAGCAGAGATTCAAATGGCAAGGTGAAAAAGAATAATAGAATCATAGAATGGTTTGGGTCGGAAAGGACCTCAAAGCCCATCCAGTTCCACCCCCCTGCCGTGGGCAGGGACACCTCCCACTGGATCAGGGGGCTCAAAGCCCCATCCAGCCTGGCCTTGAACACCTCCAGGGATGGGGCAGCCACCACTGCTCTGGGCAACCTGGGCCAGGGCCTCCCCACCCTCACAGCAAAACATTTCTTCCTCAGATCTCATCTAAATCTCCCCTCTTTCAGCCTAAAATCATTGCCCCCATCCTGTCCCTGCACTCCCTGATCAAGAGCCCCTCCCCATCTTTCCTGGAGCCCCTTTCAGTACTTGGGAGGCTGCTCTAAGGTCTCCCTGGAGCCTTCTCTTCTCCAGGCTGAACAACCCCAACTCTCTCAGCCTGTCCTTGTATGGGAGGTGCTCCAGCCCCCTGATCACCTCTGTGGCCTCCTCTGGGCTTGCTCCAACAGCTCCATTCCTGTGCTGAGGACCCCAGAACTGAACGCAGTACTGCAGGTGAGGTCTCACGAGCACAGAGTAGAGGAGCAGAATCACCTCCCTTGACCAGCTGGTTACCCCTCTTCAGTTGGCAAGAACCCTTGTTCTTCCCTGTAGACTCTTGCTGGTTATTTCTGTCAGCAGAACAAACACAAAACCTACACATTGACAGGGCAGGCAGGGCTGAGAACAATGGCAGCAAATCTCTTAGGGCTGCTTTCTTTTTTTTCTCTGGGCTTTAGGAAGGATTGCTCTAAGTGAGTGATGGGGACAGAAAAGTGTGAACACAGGGGCCAAGGAGAAGGGGCTGAAGGAACAGGATCCTCCAACAGTCAGACAGGATCAACAGAAATGTTGCACGTCTGAGCTATAAGCAATCAGTACAAAGCATTTAGCAAGCGGTGGGCTCGTGTTTGGGACTCAGGATTTCCTTTTTCTCACCTTTTTGATCATGCTTTACATTAATTCATCTGAAATTTAAAATACAGTTGAAGTAAGGGATTTATAAGTTAACAAATAATGATTAAACTCAAAATAAGTAATTTTTATCTGTAGGAAGCATAAAAATAAACCAGTTATGTCTTTGAATACAAAAGAAATTCCAAAACTAAACTATTGTTCAAACATCTTCAGACTTTAAACAAAAATACTTTTGCTGTTTAATTTGGATGAGGTGTGAGATCAATATTTACTCTTCTGGATGCATTTTTTTCAGACTTAATTTTTTAGTTTGGTAAAAAGAAGCAAATAATTGCGATAGCTATGGCTATATCTTTGCAATTTAAGGATCAGAACATGCAAATTCTATCTTGAAATTATTGGATGTTTTAATCTTCTCATCTAAGACCTTCAGTATAAGATTATACAGGTGTGTACTGACTTGCTAACGAGGCCCAAAATGCAAATCCCTCTCAGTAAGCCATTTTTTATTCAGCAAAGAAGTAAAACTAATAATTAAACCAATATTTTTTTCACCATCATTAGGCAAGAGAGGAGAGAATACTGGGCAAGAATAAGACACCTGCTTGTTACTTTGTAAGATATTTTCATATTCCCCTGTTGAGCATGTTATGAATAATGGTTTTTGATAAATTTCTCCAGCCTTATTCAAGAAAAATCTGTGGTCTTCATCACTAGAGGCAAAAGAAACCTTTTTTTTCTGTTTTTCCTTTCGCCCAGATCTCATACTTCTCTGGTTGCTATAGGAAGCTGTTACTGGAACTCATATGTAATAAATTTTCTTCTCCATCATCAAATGACTCTCTAATACCCACTATTCCTAGGTGTTTGTTTTAGATATTGTTCTCCACGATCTCTTTTTTTTATTATTTTTTAACCTGTAAAAGGGTCAAGGTTTTCTTTTCTCTCCAGACATCTTTCAACTTCAAAATTCTGAATTTAATGTTACTTTCCCCATTCTCAGGAAACAGCCACCAATATATACAGCAAACCATTCCTACTTCTTTTGCTTTTGCTCTCTTGTGAAGGCAGCATCTCAGATGAGTTCGTGGTTCCTGCTGTAGCTGACAAGGACCAGCTTTGGTTGCCTGACATTTTCAGGTGGGCTGATCTGTGCAGGGTGGCATATCTTTGTGCCTTTCTCCCATAGCAGGGGGGATGCTGTCAGCCTCTGCTGGGTCAGTGGGAGCCAGGATGGTCAGGAGGAGTTCAAAAAAATATAAAGAATAGAAGTGGCAAAGTGGAGAACTAATGTTTTTTTCCATTTTCAGACAAAATAGCTGTGGCAGCAGCCTTGCTTCTGAAAAGCAGATGTAACGTGGGTGACAGGAAAAGGGTGAACTTAAAAGTCTTGAGAGTAGCTCTTGCAAAGCATGCAGCACCCGTTGGTAGGGGTGACTGGTAAAGATGGAGTTTTGCCTCGGGCAGCAGAGCCCGTGTGCAGGGATTATTCAGGAAAGATTCTTCCCAGTCAGTGTCAGGTACGTGCAGCAGATGATGCACGACTTGATGCTGCATCATTTATGCCATTGTCCTATGAGGGTTACGAATTCCAAAATGTAAAAAGCACTCTATGACACATATCTGCTTTTTCCACTCCCTTTAGTGAAATCCGGGAGTAAAGATGTGCTAAAAGCAGAAATGTTAGCTGAATTATAGCCCATCAGAAGAGTTTTATATATCAAACAAAAAAGATTCAGATTATGCAGAGTGAAATGCAATAGTAAACTCAAAGAATTTTATCTTAATGCTTAAATGTTAAGCTAGATATAAAAAGGATGCATAAATAAATGATAAATTGTTGATTACTTTGAAAGCTTATTTGAAATTTGCGTCTGTGCTGCTGACAGTGAGTGTCCTGAATTGGCCTAACGGAGGCAACTTAATGTAGAGAACACCACAACAACATTTATATTCACCTGATAGCGAGATGAGGGGGTTTGAGGAGGGTTCAAAGCACTAAAGTGATTCTGTCCACATGAAAATAAAGCCATTACATAATTTTCCACAACAAGTTTGTGGGATTTTTAACACAGTACAGTGAGGGAGAAAAATAACTCTAAATTCAGCCATTAAGTCTGGCCTGGGTGTGAAGTACACATACAAAAACTGTGACCCTCATTTCCCTGTGTTGAGTATTTCAGTAGAGCATAAATCTATGTTTAGCTAGTTCCCTACTCCCTGCCTTTATTTCTACCAAACAGTGCACTGGTACAGATGCATGCTCACACCTCACCATATCTACACTCCATCCACAGCATCTTTTAAGGAGCCTGAAATGGGTAGAGCAAGTGGCAGAGCATGAGTTCAAAGGCCTAATCACACCTGTTCTTCATGCATTGTGCATTCTCCCATTTCTAAAAGGGAGCTAATACCATTAACCAGTTTTTTCCTTCAGGTTGCCATCACCTCTTCTTCAATCTGTCCTAGTGGTTTTGCTCAGGTGCTGCCACATGTAGGCTCCTGGCAAGCTCACAGGTCCTCCCTCTACCACCCAACAGGATAAGCATTGTCTTCAACAGCTGAGGAGAAGTCAGGCAGGTGAGTAAGCAAGCAAGGAAGCAAGGAAGGAAGAAAACAAGCAAGGAAGGAAGAAGGAAATGAGCAAGGAGGGAAGGAAGAAAGCAATTGCACAGTGCTTCTTTCTGCAGTCTTTAGACAGGTCAGGTGCTACTGAGAGTTAACACATCAAGGAGCGGGATGTGAAGCCGGCACCTGAATCTCTATTTGCTTTTACAACTCTGCTGTTTGATTAGAAAATCAGGGTTAGTCATTTCCCTTGGGAAACCACACTCCCCTCCAAGGAAATTGCTGTGTGCTCTGGAAGTCTACATGAATATTGGCTTGATGCCCTTATGAGGAGAAGTCTTTTGTGTATTGCATGGAAAAGCCACACTATCTCCACCATTTCCCTCCACAGCTATTTTATAGAACAATGCAGGCACGGAAATCAGCTACTCTTTGAAAAAAAAATAGGGCAAATGGAGAATATTTGATCCTGGCTATGCATACTTTTCACTAGATTAATTTCAGGCTATTTAAACCTCCCTGGAGGAATTGGCAAATGGGTGGGGCAACCAAAGGCAATGCCTGACAATCCTAGCCCAAAGCCAGCCTGCAGAGGAAGAGCAGGACCTTGCCCAACAGGCATCGCCCCACCCGCACTCCCCCGTGAATGACCTTCTCACGGACAGTCCAGCTCCATCTGTGCTGCAGCCTTAGCATGTTGTGTGCTTCCTGTTGGCTCTCTGCATAACTAGGGAAGGCAGTTTTACTTCGGTCTTGAATTGCCATAATAAAGATGTTTTTTGCATCTGATGCCTCTCCGCGTGCCGAACACTGATCACATTTCCTGGATCGTCCCCCTGCTTCTTCCCATGCCATCCACCACCCACCTCTGCTTGTGCTGGCTGCGTTCTGCGCTTCACAGGGAAGGGCAACATATGCTCCATAATCAGAAGCATCTCCCCCTCAAAATTTGGGATGGATGGGCAGCCGGCCACACTATGACAGGTGACAGACAGAAAGCAGCTCATGCGTAGGACCTTAGGGCAGGGAGAACGATGCATGCCAAAGTCTCTGAGGTCTGGGTGTGCTCCTGGCAGGTTTGGATGCTTGGCCAGACTTGCTGCCCCAGCTCATTGGCTGTTCCGTGTGCTCACTCCCCCAGGGATAAATGTGGTGGGGCTGCAACTTTCGGAAACTCAGACGAGCCCCAAAGCTAGAGGTTTCACCCTGTGCCTCCTTGGAGAGGAGCAAACGCTTCTTTCTGAGGTGGTAGTGAGGAATGTCTGCTCCAGGAAGGGGGATCATGGTGCCAAATGCCAAGGCTGACACCCTACAGCCCAGGGAAGGAGAGGAGTGCATCTCTTGAATCTGAATTTAAGGCCCTAGGCTGCCAGGATTTTGTAAAATAGATCTCATTCTCTATGCACCGGACCAGACCTTGCACTTTGAGCGCATCACTCAAGCTGCTGACAACAGGGTTCAGTGAGCTGAACCTGCAGGATCAAACTCTGCCCGGTATGTAAAGTCTGAGCTCAGGAAGCAGGCTGGGGCTTTAAAGGAAGGAAATCTCATATTTATTCATGATTTAATTAAGAGAGATCAGGCTGTTCAGCCTGTTTTGAATATACATGAAAACAAATATATAGATAAGGCTATCGTTCCTCATATCAGCCCTGTATTTCTAAACAAAACACAGCAGTTCCAAATACTCTGGATGGAGTGATTTAATCCATCACTGGGGTCAGACCTTTCTTTTCCCTTACAGGGATTTAGAGCATGGAACTACAGGTTTGAATCCTAAACATCAAACAAAAGACACATGAAAAGCAAAAAGCCCTCACTGAATTTTTCAAGCCATGTTTGAACAAAAACCTCCCTGTGCTCTGGGTTTGATTCATTAAAATAAAGCACACAAAATAACTCTCACCTACTATTATTAATCATCAGGATTTGCTCAGGAAAACAAATATACTCGGGTTTTCAGAACAAATTAAGTCAGAGAAAGGGACTATTTTGGCTGCCATGGCAGCCCAGAAGAGGGTAAAACCAAACATCTTTGCTGGTGCTGGCTTGCAGCTGACTCTGAGATGGACTGCTGGTGATGTGTGATGCTATTTTTAAACAGCAATTGTTTAATCACTTCTGTTCCCCTGGGCCGAGACTAAAAATGATGCCTCCAGAGCACTTTGTCTACAAGCAGGTAGAAATAATTTGATCACATCCTTTATGGCTGCAGTGGAGATGGAGCTGTACAAAGTATCGGCAACATGTTTCACAAAGAATCTAAATATTGAGCAGAAGTGAGAGTGTGTTGATCTAAGTGGTGTAATGTCACAAGTGATTTGCTACAAAACATATCATCATCTCCAACAGAAAAGGAAATAGCTCACTTAAAACTGTATATTCTTTTCTGGCTTTCTTTTTTTTTGCTGCAGAGTTAACTCTTGGGGTTCGTGCACCCACTCTACATGAAAGGCATAGGTTATTCTGAAGGATATATGTAATTGCATGTAAGCATTTCAAGTGTGGCTATTTCTGAAATTGTTTATTGGATTTGCTGCTGGTTTGTAACAGTTGACAGCCCTCCTGCAGAGTTTTACCAAGGAAAGTAGAATTAAATGCAGATGGACTTGCCAGGAAGAGAGTGTGACAGTGTCTCACCAACAAGATCTGATCCATAGGCTCCTCGCAGTCCTTTACAAGGAGAGTTTTATGGCATACCTGGATCTTACTCGTAATGCAGAAACAGTTCCTAGTTCTAGTGTTAGAAGCAGTGACTCTTGCAGAAGAGCATTCATTTCAGCAAACTGGAAATAACTCCTCCGTCAAGCTGTGATGTAACTCTGTAAAACAGCAGCATTGTGCAAGGGAAAGACTTGACCTAATAGACAGAGCAAACACTTAAACCTCCAGCACACAGAGTAACAGCCCAGCTTCACAGATGTCAATGGGAATTTTACTATTGACTTCCACAGGGCCAGGATCTCACCCAGCTCTGCATAGATGACTAATAGCTCCCCTGCCTTTCAATATCCTCTCTGGCTAACGATAAATTAGCTCTGCCAGTGATTACTTTTAAGATGTAGCTCATAAAAATGCTTGTGAAAAGCAAATAGCTTTGCTTTGGGGACAAGACTATATTAAAGGAAGTGTTGGGTATTTTTGAAATCTTCCCCAGATGGATTGCCATAGGGCACTGCAAGATCTTCCTTCCTTCATTTCCACTAATCCCAGTCGCTCGTCCTGCTATAGCATTATCCTTGTAGATTTTTTTCAGAAAGAAGGAATTAAGCTTTCTATCAAAGTGCATTTAATATGAGTGTTTGTTAAATGGTTTTGCCTCCTTCCTTGTTTATGCATTTGCAGAGATACTTTTGTTTACTTTGAGAAAAGATATAAATACAGTCCCTGGCGTCTATTGTATTTTTTTTTTTGCATACACGTGTAACCCTAAGAAACAGTGCTCAGTACAAGCTGATGGGGGGAATCTGTTACTGTAATTTTATTTTCATCATCTGAAAGTATTGGATAAGTGCCAGCTTCGGGATGTGCATTGCTGGTAAGAAAAAGCCTTACTGATAAAGAAGTAAATAAGCTCTATTTTGAGAGCTGCAGAAGCCGTTCATTCGACAATCTTTCTGTGGATCACTGGCTATTTAACACCTCCTTCTGTCAGAAAAGTCATTCCCATTCCTGCCTCTCCTTCCCTTTTTTCTTGATTTGAATAGGATTTTAAGATCAGCTAGAGAAGGTTTCTACCAGAACAACTCTCTACACCTAGTCCAGCTGCCAGCAGGTTTCTCTTTGCCATTCATTTCTTGGGTTACCCTTTCTGTCTTTTCTTGTTTGCAGTATCATTTACTCTTCTTCAGTCTCCTGCATTCTTATTCAGAGGAAGGGCACCAGGTTACTGGTGTACACAAGGCTTCTGCATGTATTAAGATAGACAAAGTGTAAACTGTGATGTTAGTGATGTCTCCTTGGCTTGTATGTGATATTGCAGAAATATTCTTTCTCCTTGGGGACTCCAGTAGTGACTTCCACTTTCTTCACTGAGACAACGATCATTTACCCCTACCCTTTTTTTTCTTATCTTTTGTTTATCCATGAAAGAAATTCCTCTCTCATCCCGCTGCAAATTTATTTTAAGACTTCTATGACAGGAATCCTTGAAAGTCATTTGAAAACAAACGTGTAGATGCTGAACTGTGTGCTTCTCACATGGAGAAGAGCAGCTCAGCCCCATTTTTCTACATGTGGGGAGAAGTGCTGTCATGCTGTCATCAAGGAAAAAGGGCTGGAGAACATCAAGCCCATATTCATATGCTTGTGATTAGACCCCCGAGGTGTCAGTATCTCAGGCCAGGCCCCTCACAGCCAGAGACACACACATGTTTTGATACCACTTGCCCTCTTTTGCTGCTGTTCCAGTGTTGAACAAAAATTTTTAAGCCGTTGAAGTTATTTTGCACACATAATTGGCCTTGGATATTGACTAATATTGTGTGCCCTTTTATTTCTGTATGAGTGCACCTCCTGCTGCTGCCTTCTCTTTGCATGGGCAGATAGCACTCAGCCATGAAAGAGCTCCTCAGGTTATTGAAGTGAGTGCCTGTATGAACCAGCATCACTGGAACAAGGGATCAGTTTATCATACAGGTCTTTCATCTCTTCTCCTTTTCCTTCAGTTCCACTGCTTGTATCCTCATCCCACGTAAAGAAAATGGCAGATTTGCACTGTCCAGAGGAGGATACCCATCCTCTAGAGAAGGGAGGGAGAGAGGGAGAGGAGCACATCCGCATTTTGAATTACAATTGCATTTTTCAAGAGGAATCTGTCTAAAGCCCCAGTAAAACTGTTTCCAATGAAGACCTGCCTAACAACTTTCTTACGGAAACTTATTCCCGATATACTCAGTGTACACTGCGAGTGTCCCAGTAGATCAGCCATGTCCAAGTGAGGAACAGTCCTCTCTGCAAATAAGCTGGACTTCAAACCGAGAAGAATCCAGGTCATTCTATGAGAAGAGCGACTCTGCACTTTTAGGACAGGTATTAAACTGAACGTACAGGGCCAGGCCGTGCTGTTCTCAT
Source organism: Tapera naevia (assembly GCA_033556795.1). Taxonomy (NCBI): domain Eukaryota; kingdom Metazoa; phylum Chordata; class Aves; order Cuculiformes; family Neomorphidae; genus Tapera; species Tapera naevia. The sequence goes on along the minus strand of JAUMJJ010000149.1, from coordinate 2,103,813 downwards.
TTCTGCACTCACACAGACAACAGAGCTACTGGCTCCTGCTCTAAGGAAGAAGAGTTATAGAAAGATGAAGGTGATCTTTGTGTAGAAGTTGAATTTGAATTTTCAATATCTTCTTGTTTCACTCAGCATCATTCACTGTATTTTCTCATTTCTATCTCTCCTCCTCCATGTAGCAATTCCTGAGTTTCATTGTTATTCCATCTACTGACGGGAGGAGTAAATGCTGTGATTCCCTAACAACATTAGTAGAATAAGCTATGGGGATTTAACCCCTCAGAGTGCTTCTGTCCCATTGAGAAGCTCGTTGTAACATGTTTTGCAATGTTTGCACCCCTTGAACTACCTTTTTTTATGTCACAGCTGATTTTTCCCTCAGTACTTTCCTTTACCCCTTCTGCCACCTTCCTTCTTCATTTTCCATAAGTGCATCTACGCAGACATACATGCTCCAAAGGCAGGCAGGTATTTGACAAGGAGGTATTTGACACGCCCAGGGTCACAAGAGTGAAGTTTCATTAGCTACCAAGTGCAACATTTACACTAACATGAACCAGCAGATAAAAGGACAATATGTTTTAATGTCCTGCTAAAGGTGAGTGGAATGGATTACAAAAAAAAAGGAGAATATTCACACGACTTTAAAATCCCTGCTTTTAAAGTATACATCATAATTAACTCGTTTTTTTGTAACAGAATACACAAATTTATGTAAACTCTTTTATTTTGAGAACTGTATCATTGACAGTTAAAATAACATTTTGTGGTATCTTTTCCTATAAACCTTGAATTCATTGTTAATTCTGTTGTAAACTGAGCTATTACGCTTTTTTGAATACATTAAATATATATGGGAAGACAATTTATCAATTTAAATAGTCAAATCTAAATAAGTTATCTTTAGAATTAATTGAAGCCTTAACTCCCTAAACACACACTGTTATACATAAAAAATATATAGATGACTGGCATTAGAGTCATGTAAACCACTGCAATTTTTCTTTGTGAGCTATATCTTGATTGGGGCAAGCTGGGTTTTTTAAGATTTTGGTTTCCTTTTCCCCAAGATCGAAAGATTTTCCGGTTTCTGCCCAGTTTCAAACACTTATTTGAGCAGAAGCCTATGGGGGGCACTCAAGGACTGCAAACAGATCCTACTCCTCCAAACCAGTCAGATCGCGCTGCGATGGAACGGGGCAGCCCCTGGGGCACATTCGAGCATCGCCTTTTGTATAGAGAACACGAGTGAGTAAAATAAGCTAAAACATTTTTTTTGTCACACCCTTACGATTCCCCGAAGAAAGACAAAACGATATTAAAAGGTGCATTTAAATGACATTCAGAGCCTGATTATGCTAAAAGCATCGCACAGACTGTGGAGCTTGTCTGCATTTTTTAATTTCTAAACAAGGTACCTTGTACATTACGTTTGAATGGTAGACACAATTATTATTTGCCTACTGAGTTTTTGGGATTGTTGTAAACTTTAATGACATTCAAATGCTCTGTTCTTGATTTTATGGAGTGAAACAATTATTTATTCAAATTATTTTGAATTTCTTTTTGCCACGAAGAATGACTACTGTGGTAGTCATGGCTGTTTGCCACAGTAGTCATTTGGACTGCTATCATAAAGCCTTTATTTGACGGCAAAAAACTTGTACCAGATGTTCCTTTATTTGATCTCTTTTATGATTAATCAGATTTAGCCCCAAATCAGAATGAAAATCCTCCTAAGGCACCTGGCTGCCATCATACAACAATTTGCTTTGAAGTGGGGGGGAAGGCTCATTTAATTTTTAAGATGCCGTGGTTGCAGACCCGTAAGTTTTAATTCCGATAGATTTTGGAGGAAGACACTGCAAAAGTGAATATAATAGCTGTCGGCAGGATAATTTTCCAGCCATCTCAACCTGGTAAATATGACTAATTTCTCCTAAAGGAAGTGTTAAAGGAAGTTTGGATAGCAAACAGTCACACACGCAAGCTCTCGCGCCTGGCCAGGCGGCACTGATGCCGCTGCAGTGCAACAGGGCTGGGAGAGAGCCTGGTGTGATGCACCAGTAGCCATGGGGCTGAATCAAGCTCAATAATCAAATTTGGCTTCTCTATAAAATAAAACTTTATGCCAGAAGGAAAGTGTTCATATAGGCTTCTTCAGTAATCACAGTATCACAGTCTCACAAGGTTGGAAAGGACCTCTGAGATCATCAAGTCCAACCTATAACACACCAACACTAACACCAACCATCATCTAAACCATGGCACTCAGTGCCTCATCCAGTCTCCCCTTAAACACCTCCAGGGTCTGTGACTCCACCCCCTCCCTGGGCAGCACATTCCAATGACCAATCACCCTTTCAGTGAAGAACTTTTTCCTCACATCAAGCCTAAACTATATATATAATATATAACAATATATAATAATATATAATATATAATATATAATAATATATAAATATATATAAATATATAAATATATAAATATATAATATATAATATATAATATATAATATATAATATATAATATATAATATATAATATATAATATATAATATAATGCGTGTGTCCAACATTTATCAAGAAGGGGAAACATGAGTTTTTAACACTGATGAATCAAGCATCGTTGTGGTATATTTAGGATGGAAAGCGAGCACTTCCCTTGGGAAAAGCACCTATAATATAACCCCACACCATCAGGAAATGTTAAGATATCACTGCTTTGCTCCGAACTGAGAGATTTTTCTTGTCTGTTGACCTGATACACAGTGGCAACTTTATTTTTTTCATAATAAGCTAACTATAATTGATTTTATTGGTGTAGGAAGAAGTGATTTGTGTATTTCCCGAGCATGTTAGATCACCTCTGGGTTCCCAGTTTGTCAGTACAGGCACACCTATTTGTTTGGAATGCCATCATGTTCTTCACGATATGCTGCACGATTGTGAATGCACAATCGATCTATGTCAGGATCCATTTACAATACTTACTAAGTGGCACAAATTCTCTCTAATTTCAGTACTGCCAGATGTCAGTCTTAAAAAAATACTTACTTTTAAAATATTACTTCTAGTTTCTGCGCTTCTGGCAAATATATGTTCCTCGAGAGGAGTAAAATATGGAAACCTAATAGGAGATTGTGGAAATGGATAATGACTTCTGTCGAATGACATTATGCATTATGTATTATTATTATTTTAATCATTTGCTATCACGGAGAAAGATCCCACTAGGTTATTCAGGATGCTATGTTCCAGAAATAAAAGAGGTAGATAAAGCTGTACACTTTACTCCACAACACTTATATGATGAAATTGAAAATTTCATAAATTAGTGACATTGAGGTCTAATAAAAAAAAGATGAGTTCTCTCCTTAGGCAATTTTCCTGTAGATTTCTAAATAGGTCCAATGTGAATGTTATAAGCCATGAAATTAATCCAAAGTTACTACTGGTAGGACTGGCTGCCTCTGCCACCCATTGGTAGTGATGTAATGGTACTTAGGTGTCCGAACTTCAATCATTTCAGTCACTGGACCTTCAGGACCATGATGTGGAATATTTACTTTTGTGTTTAAGCATGTGCTCACTGGTATTTGTGAGATGTACTCAAGGCGTCCACTGTCTTGGAAAATCACATTTTATTAAACAAGGTAATTTTACTAAGGTACTCAGATATACAGAGCATATTTTTGATAAACTGGAGAAAGAAGTACTTTGAACTGTTTAAAATGTCACATGGTCTTGACACAGATTTTACCATTGGAGTTTGAAACAGATTTAACCAGATATTTTTCTCTCTGTTTTCTACTTTTCATATTGTTTCTCAGCATCAGCATAAATATTATCTTTTTGGACAAAAGTTCCTACTCCACATATTGGAAATAAATTTACCTCCTCTTGCATATTGGTGCAGCACCTCTGAGTGCAGCAGGGTGTCAGGTAAGAAAGTTGGCCTGGTTTATGTAAGTAAATTAATTTATTGGGTAATAAAATACTCTGGAAGTTTCTTTTAAAAGGATATTATCTATTTTCTTCTCAAAATCATCCTTTAAACAGACTTCAAAAGGTGAGTTTTCTGTCCTAATAACTTTTATAAGCCTATTTTTATGAGGAACAAACGTTGCAATCAGCACTAAGATCGCTCATTTATGTCTTTGCTAAAGCATATCCAGTTAACTGCAAAATGCCACTTGTCCAGGCAGATGTCTGGGTGTCATCAGCTGCTGTTCAGTTTCTAGCAGACTTGCATCAGTTCATTGCATTTCCCCTGAACCAGTGTATGGTCCAGTACCACCTCCCAAGCATTTGCAAGCAAAATGATACAACAGAATATCTTAATTATAGTCAGAAGATGGATATTCAGAATAGCCCACGATCATGGCTTCCAGGTTTAGAACTTTGGGTCTTTCATGCCCTGTTTATTGTTACACTTGTGAGGCATGTCTTCATAGGGATCCATTTTCGTGTGTTTTTAATACCTCCCCATTAATGTATTAAGGCCGTGCCAAAGCATCTCGAATGCCAGTTTCCACCCATGGCACTTGGCCTGCAAATGTACACATTACAGCTCACACATCAAGAACTTTTCCAGCAGCTGTTGAAGATGCACGTTCAGAAAGTCTTTAACAATGAAACCACTGTTGCACTGCCACTGCAGTAATGAAAAATTCCTTTTGGGATGTTTTCTCCAGTAGGGACAGCTTGCAATGCAAACCCCTGAATTCAGAGAGAGTAGATCTTTTTGTTCTTTCTTTTTTCTTCTTTGGTCTTTCTTCCCTTCTTGCTCCTCTGAAATACTTTCTTCCTTCTTTCTGCTCCTGTGTCAGCCGCTGCCTGGCAACTTTTCTCTATCTGGTGGGACAGGGCAGGGCACCCGACCGCCTTCAGACTGGCTGCCAGCACCATTCCCTAGCAACCCGCCCGGGCGCCTGTGATGCTCTCCAAAGGGCTGCACACGTTGCCAGCAACCTTCAGACCTGCTGCCCCGTGTTCACAGCATCCTTAGCTCACCCCCTGGCACTTTGGGCAGCCAGGGAACCATTGATTCAACCATCCCTACCTACCTAGGTGCCCACTTGAAGGCCACGGCTGATACACAATAAATAAATGACACTAACTCAGGTTTCAGCGATGCAATCAAGGTAGTTTCTTACTAATGTCAGAATTACCTTTGGCTGATAATTAATATTCCTCTGTTGTGTTACACAGCGAGGACGAATAATTGGTTCTACTTTGTTTAATTTATCTCAATAAGAGATTTCATAATATTCTATAGCTTGATGAATTCATTTATTTAACCTGTCAGCGTTAATAACTCTGATTAGGAAGAAGAAGTTATAAAGCACTGTAGGAGCAAACAGATCTCTAAAAGCATTTTTAACTTTGAATTTTCTGTCCAGCACTACTTCACTCTAGTCCCCTACATAATCAACTTATTTTTTGACTATAGCAGGAAAAGACACCTCTACACACTCATTTCTTTTTTGTCTCTCTCCTCTGTATCCACTCTTAGTTCAACTCTCCAGTGCTTCTGGTCCGGTTCTTCCAAATGCGAGTGGCTGGAGACTTCAATAGATATTTGACAAACCGTTCTGGTTCCTGATCTGTGTATCTGCCATCAGCCTGAGTCTCTCAATGTTCTCCCACCACACAGAAACCAGAACGAAGTCGTGTGCACACAAACAACAGCAGGGAGGCTGGAAGTGCAGAAACTGTATGCTGCTAAAATATCCATTTCTTTTACTTTTTCTCATAGGAAATTATGTTACACAGTGGGTGAGTGTTTAGAGCATTTGAATTATAATACACATATCGATATCGCCTTAGAGTCTGTCTCTGGTAACTTCAGCAAACATGTTTAGGTTTATTCATAAAAGTTAGACATTAAAACTTTCACATAGCTCCTGGTGCTGCTTTTTTTTTTTTGATGTGCTACCTTAAAGCAAGCTACACTTTTAGGTAGTAATTTGAATGATCACTTACAGATAATTGCATTTTTAGTCATAATTCCAGGGACATACTCCATATTGGCAGTTTATGCCCTGTAAACAAGGAGGCCATTGATTTTTATGATAAATATTATTTAAATATTTGAATAAGTTAATGTGCATGTGATCTGCAGTATTGAAAGCAAGATCAATTAATTCTTCAAAGACTCTCATAAATGTTAATGTTTAAAATGGGCAGTAAATTGCACCGTATCATTAAAGGAAATTATTCAAGAAGAGTAGCGAGGAGTGTTGTTAAATAAGTACGGAATAAGACCAAAAAGGAGCAAATTAGAACTGAAGCACCAAGTGGTTGAAAACTATTTTAGTTAAGGTATTTTTGTGACAAGGCGTGAAAAGGCAGCATATCAAATAACAGATAACGTTTGGGGGTAAAGCGTGACCACTTGTAACCTCACAGAGCTTGAGAGTTCTGTAGATAACGCAAGAAGTCAAGATGAAAGAAGACCATTCTGTAAAGAGTTTATCTGAGAACACAGGGACAGCATATTCACTGGCAAATATGTGTTTCTTTATAACATGTGACAGTCCTGGCACCTGGGAAATATCACTGATTTAAGCAGGAGTTCCTCACAACTTGGAATTCCCCGGTTTTCCTTCACACATTTTCTCATTTGGCTCCAGCATCCACATATTTTCGTATTTGAAATGTAAAAGGTTGCTCAAATATCATAATTGATGAGTAAGAGCCATATACGTGGCTCTGGTGGTTTATAGAGGGATGCAGAGCAGTCTCATCTCTAAAGGTGGTGGAATAATGCTTCAGTGTGACATTCAGCGAGACTTCGTTTTGGTTATAAAAGCAACTGATTTCCAACACCACGGACACTGTCAGATTTTTTAACCTTAATTCAGATCCGCTTGTTTCTGTGTTAGCAAAGGTCTTCTACACTGGGATCTGTAATTCTGCTCAGTTATGGCTGTATAAATACTAATTGACTGTAGGGGAATTACATAGGCTTTACAGACAGCAGACAAATGCAGAATTTGATCCAACTGAATTTTTCCCCTCTGCTGTAAATTATCTGCAGTAGTAAAGATGCCAGCAACCCTCTGTGAGTCCTGCCAGGCCTTGACCCCAAAGGAATCCTTGGGATCAGGACTGGGCTCTTCAGTTTTTGGGTAACCTTAGCACTAGGTCTTTTCTCCATTTCAATACAAATAATTAAATATTTCTTATTTCTCCTAGGTCATGTATTAGTCCATCCTTCAGCATCGCCTGGTCACTCTGCCTCTGGAAGTCTCTTGGCTGCACTGCTTCATATAAAAGGTATTTAGGTTCTTTGCTAGGGAATACAAACATGAAGTTAAAAGGACCGAGGCTTTACCCTTGAAATTTAAAGGTCTCAGAAGTCAATTTTCACACCTTGCTGTCTTTGGAGAAAATGAATATCTGAGGATGATGTAAAAGTTTCATCGTTTTTCATGTGTTGAAGGGCCTGGGTTAAAAACCCCAGTGTGTAAGTGAGACAAACCAACTGTATTTGCATTATGTGACAAGTTCAAGGCCATGTGCTTAGGAGAAGTAAAAGTTGGCCTGTATCAGAAACAGCGTGGCCAGCAGGGCCAGGGCAGGGACTGTGCCCCTGTACTTGGCACTGGTGAGGCCACACCTTGAATACTCCGATGTTTTGGGCCCCTCGGCACAAGAAGGACATTGAGGGGCTGGAGAGCATCCAGAGAAGGGAACGAGGCTGGGGAAGGGGCTGGAGAACAAGGCCTATGGGGAATGGCTGAGGGACCTGGGGTTGATCAGCGTGGAGAAGAGGAGGCTGAGGGGAGACCTCATCACTGCCTGAACTGCCTGAAAGGGGGCTGTGGTGAGGTGGGTGTTGGTCTCGTCTCCTAAGTGACAGGACAAGAGGGAATGGCCTCAAGTTGTGCCAGGGGAGGTTCAGACTGGACATCAGGAAAAATGTCTTCACTGAAAGGGTTCTCAGGCCCTGGCAGAGGCTGCCCAGGGAAGTGGTGGAGTCTCCATCCCTGGAGGTGTTTAAAAGACAGGTGGATGTGGTGCTTAGGGATATGGTTTATCAGTGGACAGGTACAGTTGGACTCGATGGTCTCGAAGGTCTTTTCCAACCAAGCGATTCTATGATTCTCATGGGGCTCCGGGGTGTTAATCTCTGTTTTTCTTTTTGCTGAGTCACCCACTGTCCCACCTGACCCTTCCTCAGGTTTTATCCTCAAGAATTTAAAATAAAATGCCTTAGGGGGAATCTACAAGAAAGTTGGGAAGGGCTCTTTGCAAGGACTGGTAGTGATAGGATGAGGGGGAATGGGTTTAAATTGGAAGGGGGAAGATTTAGATTAGACACTAGGGAGACGTTCTTCCTCAGGTTTTATCCTTGAGAGCTTTTAAAAATAATGTTTCAAATCTTTAAAAAAACACAATTAAGAGGGGAGACATGTGGCTGAGATGTACTCCCTCGAGAATTTAAAATAAAATGCTTTTATTTTGTTTTAAAAAGCACAAATAACAGTGGAGAGATGTGGCTGGGAGGCACTTCCCGTCAGAATTTAAAATAAAATTGTTTAAATTTAAAAAAAAACACAAAAGGGGAGACATTTAGTCAAGATGAGCTTCCCTCAAGAATTTAAAATGCTTTAATTCTTTAAAAAATACAGAAGTAAGTGGGGAGAAATGTTGTTGGCATGTGCTTCCCTTGAGAATTTAAAAGAAAATGCTGTAAATGTTAAAAAAAACCCTAAAAGTAAGAAGGGAGACATGCGGGTAGGGTGCGCTTCTCTTGAGAATTTAAAAGAAAATGCTTTAAATATTTGAAAAAACACAATGAAGACGTGAAAGCCATGGTTGTGATGCGTTTCCCTCCAGAGTTTAAAATAAAACTGTTTAAAAAAAAAAAAGAGGGGAGAGAGGTGGTCAGGATAAGCTTCCGTACAGAACTTAAAATGCTTTAATTCTTGAAAAAAAAACCCAAAAGTAAGTGGGGAGAGATGTTGTTGGGATGCGCTTCCCTCGAGAATTTAAAATGAAATTGTTTAAAATTAAAAAAAAAGCAAAAGTAAGTGGGGAGAGATGTTGTTGGGATGCGTTTCCCTCGAGAATTTAAAATGAAATTGTTTAAAATTAAAAAAAAAGCAAAAGTAAGTGGGGAGAGATGTTGTTGGGATGCGCTTCCCTCGAGAATTTAAAATGAAATTGTTTAAAATTAAAAAAAAAGCAAAAGTAAGTGGGGAGAGATGTTGTTGGGATGCGCTTCCCTCGAGAATTTAAAATGAAATTGTTTCAAATTAAAAAAAAACCAAAAGTAAGTGGGGAGAGATGTTGTTGGGATACGCTTCCCTCGAGAATTTAAAATGAAATTGTTTAAAATTAAAAAAAAAGCAAAAGTAAGTGGGGAGAGATGTTGTTGGGATGCGCTTCCCTCGAGAATTTAAAATAAAATTTTTTAAAATTAAAAATAAAAACAAAGTCAGTGGGGAGAGAAGTGGGTAGGATGCTCTGCCGTCGAGAATTCGGAAGAAGATTCTTTAAACGTTTCGGAAACCCCACAGTTAATAGGGGGGAGATGTGGCCGGGACGCACTCCCCTCCGGAATTCGAAATGAAACGGTTTACATGTCAGCATCCCCGCAAGGCAAGAGCGCGGCGATGCTGCCGCAGCGCGCACCCCGCGCCCCGGGGCGGCCCCGGCTCGGCGCGGGGGGCGTGGCGCGGGGGGCGTGGCCGGGGGCGTGGCCGGGGCGCGGGGGGCGTGGCGCGGCGCGGGGGGCGGAGCGCGGCTCTGCCGGCCGCCGGCGCCCCGCGCTGCCCGCTCGCTGCGTGCAGCCCCAGCCGCGCTCCGCGTTGAAAAGTGGCGGCGGCGGCTGCTCCTCCTCCTCCTCCTCCTCCTCCTCCTCCCGCAGAGGCTCCGCGCAGCGCGGCTGTGCCGCTCCGCTCCGCGGCAGCGCGCCCGGCAGGCTGTGCCGCCGCGATGCGCGCCCTCCTGCTGACCCTGGCGATGCTGTGGGGATTACCGCCCGTGCCCGCAGCCCGCGGAGGTAAGGCGCGTGTTCCCCGCGCCCCGCTTAACTTTCCGCAGGTTCTCGCCGCGAAGTTTTGCGGTGCCTTCTCCGCGGCCGCGGGGCGCTCCTCGCCAACTTGGGTACCGGCGGCGCTTGGGATGCGGCTCCCGGTGGGAGCGAGGCGGTGTAAATGGGGAATGGGATGCGCTCCCGCTGCGAGCGATCCGGATCGACTCCGAATCACCGCGTTGGTTGCGGGGGGTGCGCTGGTGCGTGGCCGTACCCGCTGTTGGGGAGCGCTCGGGGGGGGGCAGCGGCACCCGGCGAGCCCCGGCGCTGGGCAGAGGCAGCGCTGCCGCCGCCTCCCCGAGCGCTCCCCGGGGTCCTGCCCGTAATTCGGCGGGGCTGAGCACCCGCTCCGCGCCTGGGCTGGTGCTGCGGGACCTGCTGCGCTCGGCGGAGAAGGGGCTCAGCATCCCGCAGCCCAGGTGCGGAACGCTCACAAGTTGCAACTCTTTGCATCTGCGAAGCCTCCCCTCGGAGAGGGAGCGGTCGGTCCTCCTGGCCGGGCTGTGCGGGGGTTCGTGTCGCGTTGTGCACCGTTACCAGCCCTCTCCTGTTGCCCCGGGGAGAGATTTAGGCTGCGTGTTCTCTCCAGTCCTGCCTTGAGCCGCGTTCCGCGGTGCGGGAATGCGCTGCTCTGACTCAGGTTTTCTCCCCGCTGTAGCAAACGCTGCTCGTTAGAGGAGACTCTGTCGGCTTGTTTGCAGCCCTTCGGCTCCAGAGCTGCGTGGTCTCGCGAATGAGACTGCTCTGCGTGTTGTTGTGCCCAGTCTGCCAGGGTTTAGTTAGAATTCCGTAGGAATATAACTCTCCAAAGCCTTGGATTCTCACTGTCAGCCGTCCCGCGCCTCTCCATCACTTACACGCTACCTACTAAATTGTTTACTAACTGCTTACAACTCGTTTGGGTGAGCGTGGATGCCTCTAGATAGTCACCGTGGGGTATCGATTTCTGCTTCTGTCGAGCTACCAAACCCCTCCGGTCCCTTTCCTACCCAGCTATTGGAATGACTTAGGTGATTTCATGCTGGAAAAATGAGAAATAACTGCTTACCAGAGAGAAAAGTGTTGCTGCAGCATCACAAACTTGGGTGTTTAAAACACAGCAGCACAAGGATATTGCAAAGAAATGAGAGTAGTGTTCAATGCAACAGCCAGATGGGAAAGGTTCTTAGGAAATCTTCCAGCCTTATGAAGGGTGCGTATGCATTTACTTTGATACATGAAGATTTGTGGCTGTGATAGTGCTTGTTTGATGGAAAAATGTTTCAAGAACTTTCCATGGTTATTCACGAAATGGTCAGATTACATTTCGGCAGCTGTAGCGTTTCTATCATCCTATGAATAGAAATCAAACTTTCCAGCATTTTGTGGAATTGTTCTAGAAGCTGATTTGTCACTCTGTTTTCCTTGATGGAGATAAGCACTTGTCAGTTATTCATAAATATTAATTTCTGGTGTTTAATTTTGCTTCGTTTTCCCTGTGTTTTGTTTGCATAGCTACCTTGCTCTGATTTAGAGTTTCACAGGAAGAAAAAGTGCTGTCAGCTCACATTAAAATCAATCCCATCTTAAAAGGCAACATCCTTGTAAATCATACCAGCCCAAAAAGTGGGATAAATCAAATTTACTTAGAATCAACTAACTCATCATATCATAATGTCATGTCTTATCAAAACCGAGTAGAGTACAAATTAGGACTTAAAAGGCATTTTGTTTAAAAAATGTCAAGTGTTCTCAACCTAAAAGGGATTCAGGATGAGGCATCCAGAAAAAAGAATTACATTTGCACATCAGATAAACTTTATGATGCACCGCAAAAATTATTGACCATACCAAGCTGATTTGCCTTTACAGGAGGAAATTCTGAGTCACTAGAGCATGCAAAGCCTAATGTATGTGAAAGGCATTGAAATTTGGAATGCACTGAGGCTCACCATTGGTAATAAGAGAATTGGGAAAATGTCACGGGTTGTGTTAATAGCAGTGTTGTGGTAGCCATGGTAATATAAAATATTGGTGAGGTGCTGTAGGGAGAGATAACACCACCTATTAGACCAGTGGATAACATCAGAGAAAAAGGGGTCATAGTGGGAAAAACCCCACTGGTATTTGAATTATCTAAACCTTTTCTCTGCCTTTGAAATACAATTACATTCTTCCAGTCTATCAGGTCTGTCCTCTGCCAGGTTCCAACGCCTCTAATTTTTGAGATTTATTAAAAAATGGGTAGAGAAAATGATACGGAGCATTGGAAATGAGGTGGAAAAAAGGAAGTGAGGAGAAGGGAATCCAGCCAGGAGGGTGATAGGATAAGGGAGAAGTCCTGCAGTTGAGGTTGTGCCATTAATGTGAGGAAGAGGTATCATTTCCTTTTCTTGTGCTTCACTTGGTCTCTTCCTGAGGGAGCCGGTAGACCCAGGTTCTGTTGCAGTTACCCTGTGAAGGAGTTGCAATAAATGAATTCCAGAAGGCTGAGAAAAGCCTCACCAACAGATTGTGAAGCTGAGAAGACTACATTTGTTACCTGCTCTCTGGAAAGATCTGCAGGGGAACTTCACAGGTCTTATCTCCACCTTCTGAGCACTTGAGCTGGAGGTGCTCAGCAGCTCTGGTGGGCGTATTTCCTTCCCTCAGCTCTCCGCAGCCCGGGAGCTCCACCTTGGCTTCATGCTTGGACTCCTACACCCCGTTTTTTGTTGTGCTTGTGTGTTTTTCTGTGTTTCTGCTACATGAGTCCACTGTGCTAATTGGTGTGATTACCTGGAGGTTATCCAAATTGCATAGATGCCCTGGATAACAGGAGCTTCATTTGGATAATCCTCACAGCCGTGTGGAGTTGTCAGTGAAGCGTGTATCGACAGTACTATTAGTGAGTATGTCGCTCGTTATTAATTGACTTACTGTCTGTGGTGAAGCTGCTGGTTGGTTTGTGTTCGGGGTTGGTGGCAGATCCCTGAAGTGCTGGCTCACTGTGGACTCTTTCATGTGCAGTTTTAGTGTTTTGGATCCATCGTTCAAGTGCTGCTGTGATGAATCAGTGTGTCAGCATCTTGCAAGAGGCCTTCCTGTAAAGGGAGACTTTCTTTTCCATGAGAAAGTGTTGCCAGATAACTTAAAACTCAAGATCCCCAAGTGATGGCATATCACATATTCAATATTTTTTATAATTTTAAGCTGTTTTAAAATGCAAAAGATAAATTTTCATGAACGTGACTTCTCTCTGAAGTCACAAACACTTCCAAAACTTCTGTCTTTATTCCATTTATCGGGGGATTTATCAGTGTCCTTTGACCATATTTAAGGGAAGGCTGGAAACAAATGATTTTCAAATGGAATTTTCAGGTTTAAGGTTCAGCTGATGTGAGTTTGGGTTAGTTACCCCGATAGCAGAAACAGAAATTAGGTGAAATAAATGTCTCCTTATGATGACTGCTGATGATGGCCTTTGTTCCCCAGTAAAGTGTCTCAGCAGGCAACAGTAAGTGCATCAGGAGGCCTTACAGCTATCCTGTTATTAGTAGCTTAATTTTTGAAAGCAGGTGTACCAAGCACTGCTGTACTTCACCAGCCTGAACTCCTGCTTGAGCTCCTTCCTTGGAGTGTGCTAGTGAAAATAAAAAGGAAAAAAAAGCTCTTTCTTTTTGCTGTACTACAGAGGTATCTGTTTTCATACTTAGGTCTGTCTTGAATGCAGATAACAAGTATTAGTATCTTACATGTGAAAGAAATGCTCCAAGGTCACAGTGACATTGCAATTTATTTATTTAATCCAAAGAACAGTATTAGTTAAGAACTTAAATGTCATTAGAGAAGCAAAATTACAGAGGGGGTTAAAAATATATTGAGGAATTTAGAACAGTGGTTAGAAGGATTTGTGGTAAGAGGTAATTAAATACAGAAATAGTGGGAGTTGTCCACTGGTGCTCTTTAAGTGCTGGGTTTTATAGGCAATGGGTGATACATAGATGTCTTAAGTATGTGATTACATGCACAAATCCTGATACTTCTGGAGGGGTGTGTGTGGGTTTCTATGAACTGGCATTCACGTTTGTTCTTACCTGAGTTTAGTGGCTTTGGAGAGGTTTAGTATAATAAAAGGAAAAGTGGTAGAAACACAAACTATTTAAAAAGGTGAAATACATTTTAAAATTCAACACTGGATGTGATAAGACCATATGTAAACTTGTTTTGTAGCAAACCTTTTACTAATTTATCAGAGAGTTTCTGCTGGTGCTCCTGCAGGTTGAAACAGTGATTCCCCCAAAGACTCGGAGCAAAGCTTTTGCATCACACAGTGGCTTTTTTGAAGTGTTGTGTGACTGCCTCTATGTAAATTTGAGCTTCTGTTGTACCTTTAAGGTTTGTATGGACCCCAGTCTTTCTGCATTTAAAGTGGCAAAACACACTGACATTGGTGAAGTAAAGTCTGCAGCTTGGAGATGCCTGTTCCTCTAGTGCCTTGTTAGAGGTCCTTGTGTCTATTTGCAGTTGAAGAAAATGGGTTTCTCTTTGTTGTATCGAGTCTAAGGGATATATGTAATTTTAATTTGTGAATTTAGAGTTATAGCTATCTGTAGAAATGCTCTTCATTTAGATCGTAAAACATTGGTTTTGTTGCAGTAGTGTTTTGTATCCTAGCATACTGTTCTTTTTCCTAGTTTTTATGTATTAATCTGTTCTTTAATAGCCTTGTTCTTTCAAGTGTAATTAAAAATTTTGCTTAGAGAACTCATTTTACTTGCAGTTATCCAAAAACATTAATGATGAACAGTAAAGATGAAAATACTAGAACTTGGCTATTTTTTGTGCAAGTCATGCAGACTATTGAGTCTGTATTTAGTGTGAGTTTGGGCTAAGTGTAGACATTGCAGAACTGGGTCCTAAATTTGTAAGTGCAATTAAGAACTAATTGGATTTTTAAAATATAATTACTCAAATAATGACTGTGCACCTTCTGTCCAACCCGCTAGTTTGTGTTTTAATTAAACAAGTTGGTTTTTTTGCCCTTAAATTCTATCTGTTGGAAAGATGAAAATATTGGTAAATGTGGTTGTGTTTCAGCTGCCTAGTCAGACATTGGCCATAATGGGAAAAACTAGAAAGATGTATCGAAACTTCCTAGTGCTGTAAAGTATAATCTTCCTTTTAATGTAGTTGGTAAAGTTGAAATAGCTGATTTTATGGTATTGATTTGTTGTTATCAAACCCAGCTGTGATCCAAGTGCCAGGGTGCCTTCACTATATTTGTGTGAGGGTGCTCCAGAGCCTCTGTGGGCTGGGGGATGGCCTTTTGCAGTGGGTGTCGAGCTCTGTGAGAGCAGAATTGGACCTTGGTAATGGAATTCCAATAAAACTCAGTCAGTGCTTTTTAATTAGATTTAATGGGAACTGGGAAGGATCATTAGAGATACAAACACATGCTTTTGCCAGTAATATGTTCACTATATTATTAATCTGATTTAATTTGTAACATCATTGTAGCGGGAATAAGATCTTTCTACGTACCTGGAAAGTGTTATACGGGTCCATTAAGTTTTGTGTATTTATGTCACTGCATTCCAAGCAGTATGTAAACAGAATTGGAATTGGGCTCAATGTATGGTGTTTATGAACCCTACCAATCTGAAGATAGAATTGGATGCTAGAAAGAGGGTTGTATGTCTCTCTAGCATCCACATTTTTATTGACTATTTTGTAGTAAATTGCAATTGTGTACTAATAACAAAACATTGCAATATGTAGAGTGTACTGCTAAGTAATTGGGCTTTTTAAAGATGATGTAAGGCCAGTCTGGAAGTGAGGAACCCTTTGAGATTTTTATTTCTATTCAGATAGAAATGCAGTGTAACACTCTGAGGTGGAAAAATAGAGATTACAGTATTATGAGTTTTAGATATGGTACATTGAACCCTCACCACCTGCTGGAAGTTCCCAGATGCTTTGAATGATGTGGCCTTGCAGTGGAGCCAAACTGTTGAAACTCTGCTTTGCTTCAGGAATAAGAATGTACCCGTTTCCTTTTCTTCATAGTATCAATTTATTTTGGACTATCAATTGCCTGATTGTCAGTAGGATATCCCTTGTTAATTTTTGTGTGACACTATTGAATGACTTATGCTTCAATTTTAATAGGGTAAGTGCTGTGAGCTAAATGTTAAGCTTTGAGAGGAAGAATATGTGTAACTCCTTGAGTTTTCCACTGCCACAGTGGTATTTTATTAGCAGTTCATAAGTGTCACTATTGGTTTTTTTTCAAATTAACAAGGGAACGTTGGAGAATGAAAAGGTGCAGTTTTTTGTCTTTCAGTGATGTATTGGAATGGACCATGTGCATTTGCAAATGCAGTATTTCTCATGTGACGTGCTCTGTCAAGGAGAAGACTGTTCTGTTAGCACATACACACACTCCCACAGAATGAGAAGATTCCTGTCCATCTTCTGTGCAATATTAAATGGGTAATTTGCCTACCTGCAAACTAGCAAAAATACTCTTGCAGTAATTTTTAAAATACAGTTCTGATGTTGTCAAATAGTTCATGCTGGTACCTGTACTGTGTTCTCAGAGGCTGTGATACAGTGGAGAGCACTTGGTTTTCCACCTGTAGGTCCTTTAACACACAGACAAGTATTTTTCTGGAAACATTGTTCTTCTGAATAATTCCTAGGCTCTGGAAGTACAACAGTGTGATGTTTCTGATACATCCTTGTTCAAATGTTCCTTTTTGGAGAAATGCTGTAGTGTTGCGTAGTCATAAAAATACAAATTAAATAAAATTCACACTAATGCAAGAAGATTGTGGAAAATATGATAGATAGGTTTTTCCCCAAACACTCTTTCTGCTTGCAAATACTATGAAGATAAAAGAGCAAAGTAAGATCATAGCTGGTTGGATGCTCTTTTGCATATGCAAACACGCACTGATTTACCCAAAGTATATTGGTATTTGTAAAACCGTGTGCTTTATGAAATGAAAGTATGTCATTTGCCAATGAAACACTGTGCTCTCTGGAGAGGAACTGTTTTTATTTATGTTTTACTGTATTAACAAATAGATCACAGACCTGAATCTATGCCATTGAAGTCAATGGATTCTTTGTTTTGTACTTGGTGGTTATATGATCAGGCTGCATTAATGTGAGAGAACTTTGGACTATTTTATTAAAATTAAGACTTTTATTTTTATTCCAAACTTTGATTCATTTTTGCTTGGATTCCTTCTATTGAACCCAATTTGTATTCCTCACATGTGATTTTAAAATACATGAATCGAAGTCTTGATTACTTTTCATTTCTTGGTTTGTAATAATTCTCCAGAAAATGAGCTAGTACCTAAATTATTTTTAATAAATAACTTGATAATTTATCATTTAAAAATGAAGTTTTGTGAAGAGACCACCTTGTGAGGTCAGATAACCAAAGGAAATTCAGGACAGCTCGGTATACTAAGGTGTGTATGGTCTGCTACTGGGAAGTTGTTAGGTTAGTTAAACCTGGTGCTGTGTCATACAGATTAAGCTGCAAGTTTTTTTAGATGAAGCACTGCAGTTTTGATTGTGGAAAATTTGTCTTGCTGTTAGTGGGTCTTGGTTCAATTCTGAAATTATGATCTGGAAGGGATGTGGAGGTGGTACCTTCTCATGTAGCACATCAGTTCCCTGTGAGTCTTTGCAGACTTATCCAGGGATGAGCACACTCTGACTTTCTTTTGAGACCAGTCTTAAAATAGCTATTTTTCCAGCAGTATTTCATGAAGCATAACTAGGGATGGGTCAAGCCTGTGCCTTCTCTGATACTGTTACTCATGTACTGCCAGAAGGGAAACTGGCCTTACCTCCAAGTTAATAGGAAACACTTGGTTTAAAGTGTACTTATTTTGTGTAGTTGTATTAATTTTTTTTTTTTTGAGGGGTGTTTGCAGGCAGTGGGAGTTAAGGACTGTGGAAGCAAGAGAAGAAGACTGCCAAGCTAAACTCGTTCCTCTTGGGTCCCATGTTCCAAGTTTACTCTTATATTTGGATTACAGAAGGAATAGTGAACAGTGAATGTTTTTGTAGTGGTCTGTTATTCCAGTAGTCTTAGGCAAAACACTTAAGGCTGCAATATTGAATCATATACAAGGGAGATGAAGCAAGTCAGGACTATAGAAGTGAAAACTAAGGCACTATCCCATGCATGCAGCTTGTTGGGTTAAATTGCTTTTATGCTTTTGATAGGGATGGAGCCAGGCTACATCAGAGCAAGAAGGTGTTTAGCAGGCAGTGTCTGGAGCTGCAGCAGGCAATGGCACAGGGCTGCTGTGGGCCACTTAGATCAGGATGTCTTGTGCATATACGTGTGCATGTAAAGCCTTGGGTACGAGAGCTGTGAACAGCACTATTGCTAAGCAAGCAAACCTGTGAGTGCCAGGGGTTTCTGAGCAGACAAAATCTTATGCCCTGACCCAAGTGGCCCATTATCACATTTCCTCAAATTGGAGCAAGCTATTCAGGTCAGCGTACGGACCCGTCTGAGTGGATTTGTCGCCTGGCACTCGCTACGTTACATTTCTTTCCCCAGCTTTCCAATGGCTGTGACTTGAACAGAGTTGACAGTACACAATATCAGCCGTTTACTCTGTAGATTATACTCCTCCAGAGAATTGGTGTCAGCTAATCTGCCACTGCTGCGTTTTCAGAGACCTGCGAACTGCATCTCCAGCAGCATCGCAGGAGAGTGTCAGATCTCAGTTTCTGTAATATTCCTATTTATTTCCCCCAGTTTTCTAGGCATGTATGTCCAGGTCTCTAGCCTTTGTCACTTACTTTGTGCTGTGAATAGTTTCCTTGCTATGAAGAAATTCTGTCTGTCAATACCCAATTTTGGCCACTTTTAGGGCGATAAGAAGTCTGAAGCAGATGGTTTTCAACAGATGATGATGAAATTCTGAAATACTGCTCAAATGCAAACTGTGAGGATCCAATATTTAAAACACATTGGAGTGTATAGAACATGCTTATATTTCCAATGTCATTATAACCTTTGCTGTGGAATATTCTTGGTGCAAGTCATAGGTTTCCTTGATAAAAATTTGTTTCTCGTACTAAAAACAGCAGAACTTCCCTACCAATTAGTGATATTCAGTAATGAGTAAAACACTATGAACTTTGTTACAGTTTCATGTCTGTTAGGATTGTTAAATGCTTCTCGGTGAAACCACACTGATTTGCATTAATTGGTGGCCTGTCCTCTCACAGTAGTGTTGCACTCTGTCAAAAGTGCCTTGCAAGCAGTTGTAGTACAAGGAAACACAGCGACTGCCTGTGATTGCCATCCTGTTGTTGACTGGCGCTCACAAGGCGACCAGTGAAAGACTTCAAAATTGAGGAGAACTTAATATGTGGCTGTGAATCTCAGCAGCATAACTAAAAGCTTTTGCATAAAGTAGGTGCTAAAGAGCTGGTAGGTCTGGCACAACTTGGATCCTGCCTTGCCTTTGCAAATCCAACAGCACGGAGTAATTTAAGTGCATTATGAAAGGCTGTTTATGTGTCTATGAAAAGCATGATGCAAATATGCAAATTTAAGAGAGTGTCTTCCACAAGTTTATATATCTTAATGGAAAATGTCAGAGCGTAATAGATCAACAGTCTGTTTAGCCCCACAGTAGCCATTTTTTTTCCAAAGATAGCACAGCATGTCCTTGGTCCTAGGATTGAATTAACCCTCCGGAAAGCTTCCTCTGGAAGCCAGCTCATGACTCTTCCTCTGATTTTGGGGAGGAAGTACCTGGCAGTTGAGGACGTGACCATCTTCAAGTGGCTACCGCTGCCTGATTGTGCATACACACAAGTAGCTCCCTTTACTAGTTTAAAAAAAAAAATCCCTTTATACGTCATTCCATTTGCTATAGTCTTATGTTGAGTGGAAAAGTCGCCCCACATAGGTGGTATCTTTGAATATTTGTGTTTTATGGGACACCTGGGAAGCGTATGCTGGCCGTGGGCTCTGTGGTTGTACTCTGGACAGGAGGAGTTGTAATTCTACTTGTTCACTTCTCACTTCACTCTGACACCTCGAGTAGGAGATTTCATTTTTTCTTCTATCAGATTTACAGAATTTCCTGTCTGGGAAAATCTCTGACAACTTCAGGTGACTAGGCACCTCAGAGCTTGTCAGAGAGCAATTGCATCGGACAATACAGATGCCTGCTGAACACTGCTTTTGTTTGGGATTGCAGCCTCAGGGAAACAAACAGACCAGATGTGGATAATGGAAACAAAGAGAGGCAGGGGGGTTACTGCTTAAATCACAGGATTATTTTATTTGGTAGGGAGCAAGAAAGGCAGGCTGTGTCCAGTACAAAAAAAAAACAAAACCCAGCAGCTTCTGCAGTGCTTCTGAACCTAAAAGAGCTTGTATTTCTGAATAGGTGAGGAGATAAGCACCAACGTTTGGCATGTGCAAGTATTGTCTTTTATAAACCATGGGGAAATCGAGCTTCCTTCTTTCTTTGCAGAAAATGCAGGAGCCTCTTGAAGCACTTGCTTTTGGGAATGAATATATTGGTGAAGAAGAATTCACTGATGCTCTGGATCTGTTTTTTATAGAGATGAATGATAACATGCTGAGGGACTTGAGGTCTGTGTGGGTGTATTTTACATTCACCTGCCTTATTCTAGAGTTAAAGAATTTTTTTTGTTTATGACTGATAAATAACTGAGGGTTTAAAGCAGCTTATCCCAGTAGAAATTGCTGCCACTGTCAGGAAAAAAGTCAGCAGTAGTTTAGTGATGTTTTAATAACGCAAAGAAATCCCCCCATACTTCAATAATAAAGTTGCATGGGTTACAGTTAGCTTTCCCATCAGCATCTTTCTATTGACACCTTTCTGTCAAAAAGATGAAGTGAAGAATAAAACCCAACTCTTTCTCTTGCGTTAAATGCATTCTGTAGAGCTTTTGTGAAATACAAAGCATATGGACTTTGCAGATAGTGTTTGCGTTTGGGACTTGTGGGAAATTTATGTGAACTTTGTGCTGTGGAAATCATTGCCCTTTCAAGTAGCTGGTTATATTAAAAATAAGCACATCCCTCAAAACTGTATCTTGTAGTGTAGTTTAATCTGGTCTTTAGGAGCAGGAGTTTACAATTACTGTGTTGTGGTTTTGACCTCAGTTGGCAGTTAGGACTATGCAGCCCTTATCCACCGCTCCCCCCATGTAATGGGGAGGAGAGTCGAGGAAAAAAGGCAGACTCATGGGTTGAGATAAAGACAGTTTAATAAGATGACAAAGGAGGAGAGCATAAGGAAAATGGTAGAATTGACAAAACAAGTGATGCACAATGGATTGCCTGGCAAATGATACCCTGCCTGTCCCCAGGCAGGAAACCCTGGCCCCCACCCAACTTCCTGTTTATGTATTGATCATGATGTTATGTAATATTGAATATCTCTTTGGCCAACTGAGGTCAGCTGTGTGGCTGTGCTTCCTTCCAGCTTCTTGTGCACCTACTCACTAGCAGAGCTTGGGAAACTGAAAAAAGTCTTGATTTCTTAGCGACAACTAAAACCATCAGTGTATTGGCAAGACTTCTCCTGTACCAACTGAAACCCATCAGCTGTTGGGAAGAAAATTAACCCTGTCTCAACTGAGCATAAAGATTACCTGGCAACAACTAAAACAATAGGTGTGATCAACATTATTCTCATAATAAATCCAAAGCGTAGCAGCTATGGGGAAGGAAATTAACTCTCTCCCAGCTGAAACCAGGACATATTGGTATAAACTGAGTTTTTAAAATTGATCACTTTGTAGGTCTATTGACACATCCATTTTTTGAGAAATCTGTTCATGTTTAAAACCAATAGACAAAACCCCAGCCCTGGCAACATAAACCTGAGTGTTGTGCAGTTGTGGGCTGGAACTGTCTAATAACGTAGTCCAAAAGCTCATTAATATTGATCTTCTTAATTCTCTCAGTAGCTTGAACGTTGTTTCTAATTAAGATGAATAAAAAGCAGACTAATATGTCCTTAGATGTCAAAGTTTGATAGACCACAAAACATCCAAAAGGATATCCTTCAGAAGCAGTTAAGTAGAAGGTGTGTGTATGAATTTCAATAGCTGGTAACAATATGCGTGCCCATACTTGGGCTAAAACACCTCTTAATATGTACTTTCTGCTAGACCAGTGGGGCTCATGCACTTCCCAAGGTTAGACCTTCTGCCTCTCCTTTGCAGGCTTTTGTGTGGAAGTGGCTGGAACAAGTATTTGCAAAAATGTTAAGTTAAACACATTTTTTTAAAGGGAAGTACCTGAACAGTTGTGACTGGTTACAGTGCTTCAGGAAAGACCAGAGTTGGGCTTCGCCTGTGTTTGTGCTGGTGGTGGAGGAGGGTTGCTCATGGGCATATTGTTTATTATGTGAGCAAGGCAGGCATCAGGAACGGGGCTGGTGCTTTGAGCAGAGAGACACGTGCATTTAAAAGCATGCTCCTTAAGGAAAAAAGAAGCATTTGTGGTTTCTGAGGTAGTTGTGAGGGTTACAGAGTGGGGAAGAAAGTCTCCTTTTTTTCCTTCCCTCTTTGCCCTTAGTAACCTTCTGCCAGATAATCTGATCTGAGAGCCAGAAATGCCTTCTGTGCTGGAGGTGGCGGTGCAGGTGATGCTGTGCCTGGAGTGGGATCAGGGATGTGCACCTGTGACCTGCCCACCTGGCTGTTGCCCAGAGAGGGATACCCACTCCTCAGACCTCTTTACCTTCCACAACTGGGCAACCACCTTTCGTTTTTGGATTCAATGATCTTCAAGGTCTTTTCCAACCTAAATGATTCTGTGATTTATGATGGCTTTGAACCAAATACCGAGTGAAACAGGAAGGGTAGACCTGGGTGTCCTTGAGGATGCTCTTTCCATGCTCTTGTCAGGTGAATGATTCTGAAGTTTGAGATCACTCTTACATTTCAGTGGCAGAAATTTAGGGAGGACTGGCTAGTAAAAACCTGGGGAGGAGAAACTGTGTCCCAGAAAAGGAAAAGTTATTGCTAAAGAAGAAAAACCCAAGGGACTTCCTTCCATGGGTGCTTGCAGCTGGGCTTTGCCCAGTGTGGAGGAACAAAAGGAAAGACTCCATCAATCTCCCTTTTACTAAATTGGCACAGTTAATATATTCTGCTAAAATGTGTTCATCATGCTCTTTAAAACAAGTAGGTTAGAAATATACTGACAATAAATGAAGATTTATTGTTTTCAGTGTCATTGGACACCTAATACAGGTTTGGAATACTAACTGGAATTTGTGAAAGGGGGGGCAAGAAGTCCCGGTGCCATTTAATTAACTATCTGGCCAATATTTCTCTCTTTTTATTGAAAAATCTGTGAGTTGCAACTGGCTTCAAGCACACTCTTGTAAAACTCTGCCAACAGTTCACAAATAAACACATTAAAATGCAAAAAGCCTTGTACCGCTCCACGTGTATCAGATAAAATCATACCTTGAGCTGTGGAGATGGCTTGTTGTAACACCAGCAAACCAGAATATAATAATTGCATTTTGTACTTAAAGTGGTTAGAAGAAAATTAGTATATATTTTATAATCATAACAGGAATATCTCTTTAAGTGTGCCTGTGTGGGATAACCAAGAGATCAGTGCATGTATGAACAGGGTTTTCTTTTTAGCTTGACATACTAGTAGCCTGATGTAAATAACCTACTTTATGCAAGTAACACTGCACAGGGATTTTTATTTCTTACTCGCTGTATTATATTGTCATTTTAAGTGACACTGCAAGCTGTGATCAAAATACGGGAGCTAGAAGTCTTGAAGTTTCTATAATAGTTTGAATCCAGGTTGTGGATTAGTGCCTTACAAGATTTAATGAAAAAAAAATACAGTGTGTTCTCTTTTTGGGGAGCTGTTTGAAATAAACTTTCAGATAGTTTGGTAGTGGTCTGTTTCCCGGCTTCCCTTAGGAGTGCTGTCCCGTGGGCTCCCAGGTGGCTGCAGCTCCCCAACCCTGAGGGAGGTTGTACCCACTGTTTAGGGAGCCACTACAGTAAAAGGAAAATTCTGCATTTATCGCTCAAGGCCAAAGCACTGGCATCAAATGAATAGTTCAGTTTTTAGCTTAAAGTGCTGCAGACAGCATTTTATTGGCACAGAATATGTAAAGCTAAGCTTTTCTGTAAGATCTACCAAAGAGGGGAACATCTAAACCTATCTGGTGACACATCAAGGCCACATCAAGTGACTGTGTTCTGGGGAGATGGAGCCCAAGTTTGGATAAAAGGCAACTGAAGCAATCTAAAACTACTGAATTCACTTTATGTCTCTCACAGCTGCTGGAGCTCTTGCAGTCCCTCTGGTGAGGCTTCCAGCGGTACCTCTTGGGTTGGGAGGTTAACGGCTCGTTTAGTAAGGCAATGCAGTTTTCTTTCATTTTTCGTTTACTATTATCTCTGCTCCTTTAAAAAATGGAAGATCCTTCCAAAACTTATTGTACTTATGTGTTATTGCTGTCAAAGTTATTAAATCATTCGTTCTTAGAAGTGAAATCCAAATACACATTAATAAATTCAGCCTCTGTGTAGCCACTCTGTTCTAGAAGTGGCAAGTATCTTATCGAGGACATTGTCAGATGTTTCTCTCCAAGGATTGAAATGTTCTTTTGAAAACTAATTTTGTGGGGTTTCTGGGCAGACACTGGATGGCTTAAGGATAGAGCAGTAGAGGAGTGGAGCAGGTCCAGCTGCAGAGTTGGCTGTGGGTTGTGAGTTGGTGGGGCAGAAGCTTAGTGTAAGAGTGGTGAGAATTACGGTGAGCAGATAAGATGGTGATACCTTGTATGTAGGGGTAATGAAAGATAAGAAAACAGGAGCCACATCCTGAGCTCTGGTTAGTGGAGTGATGAGGAGGAAAGAGGAATTGCCAATAACCTGCAAATCATAGGTCTGAAAGACTAAAATCCTGGTGATGGTTTCGGGGAATGGAAGATGACGAGGGCAAAAGCCAAATATGATACAGTATTCATGTTCGTGCTCCTTTGTGAATTCCTTAAATTAACAATTTCACTTTTCTGCAAGTCTACTGTACTTTGACTCTTAACTGAATTAAATCCCATTATAAATGACATCTTTCCAACAGTCGGAATACAGGTTAGTGCTCCCAAGAGAAGTGCTTTAATGAGGTTGTTGCTATGACAGCTCAGCTTCAGGCGGCACACGTGCCACTTCAAAATACCCTCTCCCCTCAAATACTACAGCAACTTCTGTGAGTGCATTTCAGAACTTACTTTTTAGTGAAATTTGCGACCAGCACTTTGTGTGTGTGTCCTTCGAATCATGCAGCTGACATTCTGACAGTCCGTGCTGTTTGTTTCTGCTTTTATTTCTGAAATCTTGATAGCAATGTATGGTATGACAAGTTAAAGAACAAGGAGTTAACGCTGACTCTTTCGAATGATGCTCTGTGGATACTACTGCTGCCTGCCCGCATCATGTAGGCTCCCTGGGTAGCTTTCTGTCCTCTCAGAAACCAATTGACCATATCCCTGCCTTTCTCTTCTGGCTCTGTTCCTGTTTAATACCAACTTTTGAACGGTTAAACGTGGGCAAGGTAGTTCCAAGCCCAAGGCTTTGAACCTCGGTGTGGTGGAGAATAATGTGCTAGAATCTATTCTGTGAAGATGTTGGGACCAACCTTTAGGAAGTCTGGTGGCAAAGTAAGCAGCCACTGGGTTCTCTCTGGTGTTGCTCGTTAGTGAAATAGCAGAATGTCACTTAAACTCAAATGAGCAGCTCTAAAAAGTTATTCCTCCTGCTTCAGTGTTTTCTAGTGACTTGTAGACTGAACAACAGAAAGTCATGCTCTTCCTTCCAAGCCTTGAAACTGTTTTTCAATGTAAGACTTTGACATATAGAAAGGAGCCGTATTCAGATCTGACGTGACCTGTATAAATATTGCCTTAAACATTGGTCTGAATGAAAAGGTTTATTCCCTTTCTCTAGGGACTCAGTTTTCTTGTTTGCTTAGCTGTGAATTGTTGCAGCTGCTTCTCATCTGACACGTGCCTCTAACCCCTCGCTGCAGCTCTGCCACCTTGCTACCTGTTGGAAACAAACTTCCTTATAACTACTCATCTTGGTGAAATTGAACCCTGGGCGATGCTGAGGAACTGTGTGTGCAACCACAAAAGGCTTTGCTTTTTTTAAAAATTAATTGGCTTGAAAGACTTTTTTTGTTTGCTGCTGTGTTAGAAACAGTGCACTCTAAAGACCTGGATTTATTTTTCTGGCTATTTTATTGTAAGCTAAAATACCTTGGTACTAAAAAGGCTAGCTATATAAATCAATGCTTCATTGTATTTATTATGCTATTTACTAGGCCTCCAAGTATACTAAATTTTTATGAATGCAAAGTCATTCAACTGTATCAAAATTGATTCAAAAGATGCTAATAAGAACATTTAAGATTTTTGCAGGTTCTGATAATAGTTTGCCATAAGTGCCCTTGTTTCAGTTTCTTTCTATGACTGAACTGGAAGTGCAGTTTCTGTGTAATTTTAATGGCCAGTGAATAGGTTTGCATATTTCCCGCATCGTATTCTTTGTGCTTTTCTCTGTTTGGCTTGCTTGGCCATTAGTGCCACTTATTGCCTTGATCATAATTTTGTCCTCTTTGGAAAGAGGGTGAGATGGAGATAGGCAGGTGGCGTGTCCTCTGTCTGTCTGTGTGTTCCCCCTGAAAAGAACCAACAGGAAAAGCAACCCCAGCACCCACGATGCGTCAACAAAAAGAGACCAGATGCAAAGGGAAAAGCACATGGTACGGATTCTGGCTTCTCACTACAAGAACAGAAAACATGCTGTGATTTATTCTGATGGTGAAAAACTGCAAATGGAACAAGAAGTACAGAAATCTCAATATGTTGTTGCTAATACAATTTACATTTAGAACAGTGTGTCCTCCTTTGCCATTATGCTCTGTTTAAACATTGCTAGATTAAAGTAGTGTATAGGCAGAGCTGCTTGAACTGCAGTCAGAACTTGCCATAAATGAACATCTAAAACTTAATTTAATGGTAATTATACAGCTTCTCAAAAAATATTTTCCCCATGTATTATATTTGTTCAGTAGTTATCTCTTGTATAATAATATCAAATTATTATGCTGTCTCTCAAAGTTGTAAATCGTATCATTTTTACACAGACCAGAAAATGACTTGCACTTAAAGATATGTTTATCTGTATATATATGGTGGAATTTAAATTGAACAGTTCCAGACATAATTTTCCTAATATTGGTTAATCCATCTTTAATTAAAATGTTAATTGCTAATCCAGATATTACAGACAGAAAAATCAGCCTACGGTAAACTGTGCCTTACTTGCACAAGGACGAAAAGCGTACAGTTACATGGCACTCTGCTCATCAGAATTGCAGCGTTGTCATCTTTTATCTGTGATAACCAACTGAAAAAAAAATGGCCCTCAGAACAGGAAGGACATGGAGCTGTTGGAGCAAGTCCAGATGAAGCCATGGAGATGATCCAAGGGCTGGAGCACCTCTGCTGTGAGGACAGGCTGAGAGAGTTGGGGTTGTGCAGCCTGGAGAGGAGTCCAGGGAGACCTTAGAGCAGCCTCCCAGGACTGAAAGGGGCTCCAGGAAAGCTGGGGAGGGGCTCCTGATCAGGGACATAGTGACAGGACAAGGGGTAACTAAGGGAGGGTAGATTTAGACAGGATATAAGAAAGAATTTTTTTTGACACTGGCCCAGGTTGCTCAAGGAGGCACTGGAGGCCTCATCCCTGGAAACATCCAAGGTCGGGTTGGATGGGGCTCTGAGAAACCTGATCGAGTTGAAGATGTCCCTGCTCCTCTGAGAGGATTGGACTGGATGACCTGTAAAGGTCAAGATTCAATGATGATTCGACGATTGTGTGGTTTTTATGTTGTTCCGTTACTGTACTCATTGTTTACACCCCCCCAAAAGGAAGGGAAGTTAGTTTAGTGCTAGTTAAGAATTCTGACTTGGCTTGAAGTAGGGCCTGAAATACTCCTTTTAGTAAGATTGTTGCACAGAATGGGTTGTGGCAGTGCTGCTGTGGCTGAAGTTGCCTCTGACAGTTCCTTGACTTGAAAACACTGCTGAAATAATGTCGCCTACATAGTCCTGAACAAAACCGCCTCTGTCTGAGCAGGGTATGTCAGAAGTCAGCCCCAGTCAATCTTGTTTTCCAGCCAAGGGTTGCAGAAGGTAAAGTTAGCCAGATGAAGGTCGGGCTTGTCATGTAGAAAGTGCATTAAGGCTGTTAACTTGCTTCGGAGGGCTGCGGTGAGGAAGACTCGCTTTAGCTTTTCATCACAGAGACAACAGCCTGTGTGCAGCTCAGTTTACTGGTGGGGTTTTTGGCTTGGTAATAATCTGTACAGAGAATTAAGCAAGTATTTTTACAGCATTTCGCACTTAGGAAGTAATAAGTCTGTGATTCCTCGTGCAAAGCCACATGTGTAAATGCGACCAGTAGGTCTTTGTGGGGCATGAACTAAATGACCTTGTTAACAGAAGATAAATACAGTCCCAGTGGCTGATAATTTGTTAATTCATGTGAAATATTAGGAAATATTTAACAGCTGAATGGAATAACATACAGTGCTTTGTACCTCTGAAATCATTCAGAGCTTTTAGCTTGTATGCATCTTTTTTTTTCATTTGTCATTAATGGCATTGTTATGAAGAATAGAATTTCAATACTTCATGCAACTTTTTCAGAGTAATCATGTTCAAATCACAAACTCTTCAAATCATACAAGATTTTTCAAAGCCATATATTAAATGAGGAAAATAGAGACTCGCCTATACAGTGCCATCTGTTGATTTTAATTTAATTAGAAAATCATTCTCACAAATCTGTTCTCAATTATGCAAAGTGTATACTAATACATACACTTTTAAAAATATCCTTTTTTCCCCCTCAAATCTGAAAGGAAAAACAATCCTGTAAAATACATGTAAAATATTAAGTATCACTAAATAGTATTTATGAAAAAGCACATCTCTCCATTCCAGAAATCTTGACAATCTGTTCCTATTTGGGGTTTATCTGAATGCTGTTGCAAAGTCTTGAGCTTTTGAGTTTCAGATGTGCTTTGTTCATATTTTTTAACCTGTTCATTTTTTTATCAAAGGAGGTCACCTCTTCACCTTTCTTTTAATCTTTCTTTCCTTTCATTCCCCTTATTCCAGTGTTCTTTCCAACTTGTGAAAGTCACTTAATCTCTGTTTGAATCTGTACCTGATTTGCTCGAGCAGCACGGCTTCTCTTAGCAAGTTCATCCAAATGGATGAAGAGGAAGATGCCTTTGACATTTCTGCTGTACCAGGAGGATGCAGCCGCTCCTTGGCCAGGAGCTACAAAAGAGAGGTTATTTTAGGAATGATATGGATTTGTATATATTGCTTTGGCTTCGTTTACAGTCATTGTATCTTTGAGACATACTTGAGTATCTGCTACTGATGCATGAATAATACTGCTATTTGTAACTTGTTTTCAGGCAAGAAAACTGGCCACTGCCACTAGGAGAGGCACTCTGCCTTTCTGCATGGGAATTGTGTATGTTTCAGTTCCTTACAAGGCCAGAACAAAACTAAAAAGTCCAAGCTCCACCACTTTTTCAAGGTGAGGTGGTGGCTTTGAGCTGTGTCACTTGGCCAGGCAGAGCCCTTTCCAGAATCGCTTGTGCCAGCTGACCTGTCCAGGCAAGCCCCAAGGCAGGCTCCTGGGGGAGCTCTCGTCTTTCCCGTAGAGTCTTTAAACCATCTCTACTAATAAATGTGGAGGTTTTGATGTCTGATGAAAATGTGGCATCTTATCACCTGCTTTCCTCATTTCTACAACCTGCTTGGAAAAATGATCTTCTCTATGGTCTCCAAATGTCTGGTCTACTTAATGCAGGTGAGTAGCTGGGGCTACATAACTTGTGCCTCAATTGTGTTATTTTCTTTTCTTCTTAACTAAACAGAGGAGATTAAGAATTATTTCCAGTTACTTTTGTGTTGTAGGCCAGGGCTAACAAAATCTAAAGAGAAATCTGCTATTACAGCAGAGAGAGCAGGGTGAGTGATAAAGTTCAGGCATCACAAGGGTGTAGATATATAAAATTGACCTTAACAAAGCACTTCCAAAGTAATTATTCAGTGAATACTCTTGTAAATTATAAAAGAATCATAGAATGATTTGAGTTGGAAGAGTCTTCAAAGATCATTCAATTCCACCCCCCCTGCTGTGGGCAGGGACACCTTCCACTAGACCAGGTTGCTCAAAGCCCCATCCAACCTGACCCTGAACACTTTGAGGGAGGAACATCAGTCCTTCAGTTCTGAAGCAAGAAAAAAGGTTAAGGTGAGGTAGATAGTTCAGTGGGAGAAAAGGACAAAGGAAAAGTAGATGTTCTTGAGAATGTTTTCTTTTTCCACCTTTGTTCTACATAAGCAGATTCACTCTGGGTCTGCAAAGCTTGCACATTTATCTTGCAGAGCTTCAACCTTTTTTGCTAAACTACCTTGGAAAAAAGCTCTAAGAGTTTAACAACCCCTCTCCTCCAATAAAGATTGTTCAGTAAGATCATAACTCTGTATGTCTTGGCCCAAGTCCATGTATCTGATTTTAGAGATGCAGGGCAAAACCTGCTGAAAAACTAAGAGGACATCCATCACATTTACTCTGTTTGGTTTTTCGTTGCGTATTTTATCTCTGCCTGCCCCCCTAACCCCCAACACTTCCCCTTCACGTGCTTTGGGGAAGCTTCTGAGGTGGCATTTGTGTCTCTGGTGCGCGAGGCTTCACATCTTCTTGCCATATGTATTTTAGACCAGCTTTAAGAAGGACCGCTTTGAGGTGGAACACCCATAGCTTTATGATTGGAAAGCAGTGTGAACAAAATCCCCTTAGTTGTTTGCTGTTGTGCAGTTGCTGCTGGACCAGTCTGGGTTGGTGCACTTCTGTGCCATGTGCTTCTCTTTGTGGTTAGCCAATTATTTCCCACTAAAATCTTTGAAAACCTTCTAGCTTTGTATTTAATGTGCTATGCTTGTTGTCGTCAATTTAGAATTTCCATGCAAAATAAGCACAACTGTTTTGCTCAGGCAGCACCTTTAGACCCCCAAACTGAGTGCAGTTGTAGACAGTCATATAGGACAAAAGTCTCTGTTTAAAAATACATCTAATAACTGTTTTTATTTCTTCAATGGTACAGCAATAACTTCTAAGAGCTGTCCTACTAGTTCACTTTCTAAAATCCAGCTTATTGAAAATGTCACTGTTAATAGCCTTTTGCTGGTACAGTGCAAGAGAATTCAATTGGCTATCCCAGTCAAGCAAGGGTACCTTGTTTACGTTGGGTTTCTGCCCAGCGGCTGCTTGTGCTGAAGTTCTAGAAATAATACAGGAATTAATCAAGGTGTAGCCATGGGGACAGTTTTGTGTTGATATTCACCCCGTGTGAGTGTAGTCACCGTAATGTGACCTGAAAAGACGAATTACATAATTCATCTGCAATTTGGTGTGATCATAGGTAATAAGCTACTGATTTCTTTACTGCCTTGGGGATATGGTAATGCTGTTGTTGCTGATACTTCCCAGAAGACTTGAAGAAAATAAAAAAACAGTATTTATTGAATTAGGGCTCCATTTTTCTTAAAGGTGCGTCTATAAAGTGTGAAATTAGGTTCTAAATACATATATATACAGCAGCATAAACATGTTTCAAGGTGCAAATTACATGGTAACTTGTGCATGCTTTCTGAGTTAAAGCTGTAGGAGAAAATCAACTGGTTAGTATAAGTGAGAATGAAGTTGTTTAATTGGATTTTTCATTTATTTTTAGCTTGCAAGATAATTGGCTCATTATGGGTGGTAGATTCTGATTTTATTATTTCAGTGTTTATCAGAGCTACATGCAGTTCTCATAAAGAAGTAACCAGTCACAAAGCCCTGTGCTCAGAAGTCACTATTAAGAAAGGAAAAGTTCAAATATATGAAGATGCTATATCTAGCAAAACAGCCATTTTGGGGGGGAGGGGGGCAAGAATCATTACATAGTTACGTTAAATTAATAGTACTATTACAGTTAACTTGGTCCTTCTTTTAGAGCTCATCAAGACACCCATGGGAATATATGAATTAGTTTGTTTTAATTGCATTATTTAATTTGATTGTCTAAATTGCCTTTCTATTTTTGTATGCAACCATTTTTTAGCTGCAAACACTTTCTTATTTGAATTTGTGTGTGCTTGTTGTGTACGCTCGCTGCTTTGGTTCTCCTCCAAAGATCTTTTCTTTTTTTTCCTCAGAAAAATAGTGAGAATTAATGTGTTGGCAAAACCCAGTCATGACTTCAGAGAGTTGTGAATAATGAATGCAGGATCTTTCTCTTTCACTGCAATGGCAGTAAAGCATTAGCCAGCTTTTTAATAAAAATGCTGCATTTGTAATTATGCCCCAGAAAAGAACAATTCAAGCGCAGAAAACTTAGACCCTGATCTGCCAATATATTCTTTGCAATTGGCAGATGGGGCCTGATGGGATGTAAACAGAGTTTTGCAGTATTTCGGACAGCTTGATGTATGTATCACAGTATCATAAGGTTGGAAAGGACCTCTGAGATCATCAAGTCCAGCCTATCACCCAACACTAACACCAACCATCATCTAAACCATGGCACTCAGTGCCTCATCCAGTCTCCCCTTAAACACCTCCAGGGTCGGTGACTCCACCCCCTCCCTGGGTGCTCATTCCAATGGCCAATCACCCTTTCAGTGAAGAACCTTTTCCTAAATGTGCTGCTGGATCCGGGTTGAAATGGAGAAGAAACAAAGTTAGCTTTCAACCAAGCCTAGTTAGAAAATAAACATGGGAGGGGGTGGTGTGGGGAGAGCTTTCTGTCTGTGTGTCTCCATCTTTCAGCATGAGGTTGTGCAATTCGTGATGCTGTTCAGTATCAGTCTATAGAAGAGGTGTGGCTGATGACTCTTCAAGTGGGATTCCTGCAAAAACAGGCAAGAGTTGGGTTTGTGCAGCCTAAGAGAATCCTCAACCACCTTCTTGAAATCAATGGCTGCCTTGTCATTAAGTTTAATCTTAAAAGGTTCAGTGAGCTAAATTGTCTTGGATGAAGGTGATACAGTTCTGATTTAAATGTAGAGGCAGAAAACTTTGGTTTGAATAATTGATTTTAATCTTATTCTGAATTTATAGTTATCTGTTTTCTTAGAGAGAAATCACTTGGCTGATGTGTCAGTTTAAACGTGCTGATTTGTGACCAAAGAGGAAGTTAGCAGGTATATATCTTGGCCAAACGCTTGCCAGCTCCATGGGTCTCTTCCTGACCGGCTCTGTATTCAGACCGAACTCTTCATAAATTTTTAGCTCCTGTTTGAAATGTGAATGAGTGAGATTTAATCCTGTGTCTTTTAATTCTCGAGCCATGTGTTAGTTTTTATGTGCCTTTTATTTTAAACCCGGCTGTGACTTAGCCCTGATTCCATGCAGTGTTTGCTGTTTGGAGTGGATTTTTGAGGACACTAGAGGGAGCACATTGTTCCAGGATCTTCAGAAATGTTAGTCCTGTCAAACAGGGATGATCTAATCAGGCAACGATACACAGCTGTCTGAGATGTTAGTAGGCAGTTGTGTATCTTGGGTCACTTGTCAAGGGGAACGCTTGCCTAAGATAAAGGACAATGATTAGAAAAACGGTCTCAAAAAATATATTTAATATATATTTAAAATATATTAAAATATATTAAAATATATTTAATATATATTTAAAAAATATATTTAAACGGTCTCAAAAAAAGTATTTCTCATATTTCCTAGGATGCAAGAGTGGCACTTTGTGTTCTCCAGCATAGTATAAAATGCAAACCAGGCACAAGGTAGCAAGGCAAAACATGCAGATTTCAGGCGTGTTTTCCTTTTCAGCCAGTGCTGCTACGTGGCTGGATGTCAGGGGGATGTACCAGCAATGTCTGTCTGCTTTTCTGCCAAGCTCCCCCTAGAACCCCATCCCAGGAAACGCCACAAAAGCCATGGCATCCAGGCAATAGAGGCATGACTTGAAAGACTTTTGGAAGACTTTTTCTTTTTATTAAGCTCCTAAACCACATAGGAAAATAATAACAAAAAATAAAAATAAAAGGACATAGTGCATTGCTCTTCATGCTTCATCCTCCTTTCTGTATTTAGGAAGTCTGTTGTCTGGGTAAAATGAGATTGCCACGTTGTAAAATATCTTTAGGACAGGGACATGGTCTTAATATTGCATTAAACT
Source organism: Tapera naevia (assembly GCA_033556795.1). NCBI lineage: Eukaryota > Metazoa > Chordata > Aves > Cuculiformes > Neomorphidae > Tapera > Tapera naevia. The sequence continues at coordinate 2,069,458 of JAUMJJ010000149.1, read as the reverse complement.
GTAGAAGATGAATGAGGTTAGAATGTTTGAAGAACTAGAAATATTCCATTTTTTCTGATATATATTAAAGTTTGGAACACTAGTAATTTTTTTGACTATTTTTTCCTCTTGAGCATTTTAACCATTTTTAACTTTGAATTCCAATAACTGCATGTTGGTTTCAGAAATGTTAGGTACATTTGGGGAAATGAATTGGTTATAATAAGAATATTTCGTCTCACATGTGATTTTATTGGCTTGTGTTTAAATGCATTGATTTTTTGGCTGAAATATTTGGGCTTTGGAATAGATGCATTTGTTCTGGTTAGGAGCACGCTGGAGTAGGTAGAGCTCTTCTGTTTCAGCAAATACGTTTCCATTTAAAAGCAAATACAACATTTGGAGGGATTAAATGGACATGAATTGGTCAGGCATCATATTGTCAAACATGCCATCCTTTCTAACACGCAAAACATTGTGACAGAAGAATGCTTTCTAATCTTATTCTATTAATTTTATTTTTAATATGTGTAATTGTAAATTTATTGTGTAATGTGGTGCTTGCCTTACTAAAATATATTAATGATTTTTGTCTTTAACTCAGAGGTAATAAGATTGGCTGACTAATGCCTGTTTAATTTCTCTTACCTCTGCAATGTTATTGAAGTGAGATGTGAATGCAATGTCTTTAACCTGTCATCAAACAACAGCCTTCAAGTTTCTGGGCTGAAGCAGTGCTATCAACATCATCCACGATAGCAGGTAATCAGTTGCAGCTATTGATTTGACATGGTTTCTATCAGTTCTGCCAAGCGTGCTGTAACCCCTCCAAAGCTTCTGCTGGACTAAAGTTTTTGTCTTCTCTTCTATGTCCCTTTTTAAAATGGGAATTCTTTCCTGTCTTGTATGGCAAAGAATAAATAGTAACGTTTAAAAGCATTATAAAGTTCTAGAGCCTTCTGGCACTGTCAGTTTCTCATTACTACACAGGTAAGTTCACTGGTGCCACTGCTGGAAACCACTAGCTCTTGCATAAAAAATGACCACCTTTGAACCAGAAGCAAGACCTGATGTTGAAGCTCGAATCAATGACTATGGCTTTTTTCCAACAAATTACTCTTCTTGTGTATGGTTATTCAGCAAACTCTCTGCTGTAGTCCTTAGCAAATATATATATGTATATGTAGAGCACATAGGTAGACCAGTGTTTTCCTTTCCCACGTTGAAATCCATGGAAAACACTTTGACAGGGGACATCTGCAGTTATTTTGTGGAGTGCCTCTCCTTGTAATTCTCCCCCAGTCATCTCCCGTTGGGGAAGATTTGGTCTTGCTCCCCTTGAGTGGCTGAGATATTTGACAGGTCTCTGCCAGAGATGAAAGGACCGTGGAAATCATGGATGTGATGATTCCAGACGAGCTTTGGCTGAGTTGGTTGTACATGTCAGCAGATGGAGCTCCAATGGACCTCAGCTCCGTTGCCAACACCGAGATTGCCTCACTGGCACGGCAGCGCGGTTGCTGCTCAGCGCCTGGCAGGCTGGGCCTGGGTTCATAAATAAAACGCAATGTTTGTGTGGTTTTGTTGTTCTTTTCCACAATGGACGTGACTGGCTGTATCACAGATGGAGTAAGCAGGCTATGGTAGAAATTACTTCTGAAGCCTTCACTTCTATGCAAGAAATACACCTGTGGTGTGGCAATAGACTGCTGGGGTCTGTGCTGTTTGGCCACCTTGGGGAGGGTGGAGAAGCCTCCCACTTATTCCCTTCCTCCTGCCAAATACCCCTCCCCTGGTGAATCTGTGCCCAGACTATGAGAAGAATGGCATGAGTTCCATGGATTGATTGAAACGTGCATTATTAAGCCAGTCAACATTTTTTGCAAAGAATGTGTCTAAGACTGAGTACTTGTGAATAAGAGATCACACCTACCTGTTATGGCAATGTTGGTTTGTGTTTCTGTGTCTGTCTTGTTAACCCAACTATTTTTTTCCCATTTGGGCTGCTGAGCTATCATAATATCATGCAAGTATTAGGTTGATATTCGAATTCTGTACTGGCTACAGTTAATTCATCGAAGTGTAAGAATATTTAAGTGCTAAAGGATTTAGGTACATATAGAAGTTTTACCAACTCAAATGGTTTTAAGTCAAAGTTAAGCAAAGGCAAATAAACTTTTATGTGTGTAAATCCAGCTAGTATTGCTATCAACAAATTAATGACTTACAACCCCAAAAGCATTTCTGCTACATATAATATTCTGAAACTGTGAGCTAGTGTATTATATACATTAATCAATTTGTCATAAACGAACCCCTGTTTTGTATACAAGCAAATAAAACAGACATTCCACCACATTTTTTATTCATAAACCAATATGTAACCAACAAATGGACATAGATTTAATCTCACTTTTTAAACAAAATATGCTTACATCAATCTGCTTGTTATAGAAATTTATATAACCAATATGAATCAATATGTGATATATATAACCTACTTTTAACTCTGACATGTTTGTTACTTGTAATTACCTCAATTTAATGAAAAGTTGCTAGTTTTAAGATAGTTTGAGGAGCAACTCAGATTTTTATTAAAAGTTTTAGCTTGGTTTTGAAAAGGTCATTTTAGCCAAAGGGAGATAATGTCCTTTTATAGTAGCACATCTTGCTTCTGTTCCTAATTGGTGTTATTTGCTGACTGCTGAAAAGTAATTTGTGCAGCTGATATGGAGAGGGGGAGAAAAAAAGGATCAGTTGCTGCAATTTTTGTAAAACAATGTTTTCCAGTGTCAAAATGCTCATGTTTTTCTTTGTCCTAGTAGGTAACTAGTGTATAAAAAGAAATGCAGAACAGTGTTGCTAATTAGTGGAAAATGTGATAATTTACTAAGAAAGTACAAATGAATGGATTGATGTGTTTATTGATGAGACAACAGTGTGCACTGTGGCCCACTGGAAAATTACATATTGAAGCATGTACGTGTCCTAGCATTTCTTATCTCATTTCTTCTTGTTTTGGTTAAGGAAGGCGTTGTGTCTGTGATGTTCAGTGTAGAGTGTTTGTTCCAGCACTTTGTGCATAGGATTCCAGAAAGAGACTGCTGGGTACTTTTAAAAACCCATGGATTATTAACACAAAAAAATCACCAAAAAAGGGGAGAAAATCACTGTAACAGTTCAAAGTGAGTACCTAGAGCAGAAGCTGAGCATTAATTCAAAAGTCAAAATAGCCAACAATTTTTTTTTCTGAGAATAAGTCCCCTTTGATGCAAAATACTTTCTTTAGAAGAGTAGAAATTAAGGGAATTTGTGTCAGGAGGGAAATCAAACCAAGGGGAAGAGAAACAGTAGGTTGACAAAAGCAATTTAGGGAGCAGTAAGCAAAATAAGGTGAATATTTTCCTATCTTCATCTTAAGGAAGATCCTGCAGTTGTGACATGGTGCCTGCTTAGCTCCAGGGGGAGCCAGGGCTGGAATTACAGGAACTTAAAGGCAAAAGCTGATCCTGCTGATACCCAGCCCCAGTAATCAGATCAGAGGCAGAAAGGAGAAAGAGGAGGACTACTTAGATTTTTTTTTTTTTGCCATGAGCAAGGTAATGTGATGCCCAAAGACACTGAGGAATATTTCAGTACCAGTCAAGAAACTCATGCAAATGGCTGAATTTGTTTAATTTATTGACTCTATCATCGCTTCATTATAAATAATCCTTATTTTTAAATCACTTTTCATTCTTAAAATCTTAATTTTATTATTTATCGAAGAAATTGGCTGTTCTCATAAAACTCTGTTCACAAGGATTGATGACTGCAGTGAGGGGTGTAGATTTAAGTTTGTTAAATTTTGAGACACAAATTTGCTAAAATAAGAGCTCTGACACCTTTTGTTAAGGTACTTAGTTTAAGAGACAGATTTACAAATACTTGCAGTTGGTTTGTTCTGAGAATCAAGGATCCTGCTGAGCACTAAGAATTATTGAAAATCAATGAATTCTTAGTATGCAGAAGGTCAGATGTGTTTCTGAAATCCAGAGATGTGCAATTAAAGTATTATGGTACATATGTGCCTTGTTTAAAGGATCTCTTTACGACAGATTGTTATTGCCCTCAATCCATCAAGTAGTTAATTTTAAATTCTAAGGAAACACATATCCGTATCTATGTTACTCAGAAAAGTTATGTTACTTTGGGCATAATAATGAATATTTTTAATGTTGTGTGTGCTTCTGTGTTTGTGTCAAACAGCTTTCAGAGCCATTGTTATCTTTTATACTAATTGCAAAGTTATCCCCTTTGCTGTTTTGTAGTATGTATCACCTTTCTGGTGGCCTTTGTGACCACCTGGGCCACTGTTGGCTCATGTTCAGTCACTGTCAACCAACACCCCCAGGTCCTTCTCCAGGCAGTTCTTCAGTCACTCTGCCCCAAGCCTGTAACGCTGCTCGGGATTGCTGTGACTGAACTGCAGGACCTGTCTCTTGGCCTTGTTGAATCTCGTTTACTACTTGATTCACTTGATCTTCAGGATTCAATTCCTGGATTTTCAGGAATCTTCTCTAAAGCTTAGCATAGAAATGCATGCCTGGGTACCAGAATAGATAATTTGGTCATCAAAATTGCAGAGTTCCCTGATCTTCCCGCAGAGTCAAACAATAAATGATCATTATTCATCAGGGGTGAGTTTAGCAGGCTGGATTTTAAAATCTTGGTCCAGATTCTCATTTTTGCCAGGCCAATAGAATTAGGTAGTCTGTCTCAGGAGGTACTTGCAGTGCTGGGTGATGTTGCACCATTTGATCATAAATTTTCAGTGTGGAACTGACTGTGTACCAGAAACTTTGCAGCATCTGTTCTTGTTTTGTCTGCTGTGTTAACAATCATTCTACCACTGTGTGTCTGCACTCCTCAAATTATCTTAAGTTGTGAATAATCAGTGTAATAATCGGTAAAAAGCTCATTTAAAAATAAATATTATTTGAGGTAAGAGCTTTCTGAGTCTCCCTCAATGACAGCAGCAGAGCAGAGATGGTTCATTCCAAAGCTGCTGTTACCACATCTGGTAACCTCTACTTGGTCTCATTTTAGGAAAAAAAAAAGGCAAGAGTGCAGCAATCTATGTGGAATGTGCTTGTTTATGTGTAAAATAAATAATTTATAGTGGTTTGAATGCTGCCTCTGAGCAGTTAGAGGCTGGGTAGAGATAAGTAACAACACTTCTACATGGTGGGTGGGAGAAGGCTTTGTCTGTTCTTGATGCTGCACAGTGAAACAACATTAGGAAAAGGAGAGCTCCAACTAGAGATAACACAGTTTCACCATTAGAGGGTGTTTAGCAGCAGTACAGGTGCCCAGAGGGGCTGTGATATCTTAGAAATACTCAACCATATACTTGGCAAGCTCTAGCACAAGCTGATCTGACTCTGAATTTAATTCTGCTTTGAGCAGGGGAGTTGGACAAGGACCTTCAGAGGTCTATTCCAGATTACATCCAAAACAGGAGGGTCTGTGAAAGAAGCCTTTAAAACCTAACTGATAATTGCACTGAAATCATTGGCTCCTTGAAGAGACAGTCCCACAGCTGAGGCCACATATTCACGTGTTTCCAGTTAGCTTAAATCATGGTTTATTTCAAAAAGATTTGTGAAGGTTATGGTATTTGAGCAAACCATTATTATCAGATAGCACAAACTATCAAAAGCTCAAGAAGGAGCTGCTGTGTATATTTGCAAAGGAAATTCTCATAATATAAAAGGCTTTTCTTTGCAAAAGCTGTTTTGGCTATGACAGTGCTTCTGACCAGTGCTGTAACTGCTGCAGGGCATTTGTAGGACAGCTGGTAGTGCAGTGATGGCATTGTAATGTAACATCAACCTCAGAGGTGGGTTTTCACTGAAAATCAACTTTAGAGTTGCAAAACTGATTAAGATGGATATGATGAGCGGCTTTATAAAGTGGAGAAAGGTTTTGGTTTGCATAACGACATTGATCATGCTTGGAAATTTTACAAAGAACTGAGTCTTGCTGACAAAAAAAAAAAACCTGAAAAAAAAGACTGACAGGAAAGGTTCAGCTTAAGAAATTTAGTTCCAGCCTTAAATAGTCAAAAGTGTGGTTAATCCTCAGGTAAAGATAGCCTTGACTTGTGAAGGGCGTGAATGCAAAGAGGAGGATGTGATGTGCTGGCTGTGTGTTAAAGGCTGTGTAGTAATGTTAATCTCATTGCACTCTGTGATAGTTGAGCCAACACATAGGAAGTGTTATTTGGACAAAGCATGTAGAGCTTTTCATCCATAAGGGACCTTTTGAGTGGAAGAGAGCTAATTCCAGTGATGACCTCCAGCTGGTGGTCATTCATTTATGTTGTTCTGCCAGGTGCAAACGTCTTGGTGAGAAATCTTTTGAAGTAGCATACATAGATGGAGCTATGTAGGACAAAAACAGCCTCGCTGGCTGTGCTGTAGACTGTACATGTCAACAAATTGAAAAAATACCACATTCTAGAAATTTGCTGTAAGTGGAGCTGAGAGGCATCATGACCCTGCTTTGACTTTGAGGACTGAAATCTGCCCAGCATGTTGAAAGTAGTAGTCACTGTGCAGGTGCACTAAAGAGGCTGTAATAAACCAAGTTACTTGTGGGATAGTGCCTATTTTAATTATCAGTGGTAATTATTTAATTATTATGGTGGGACAGATGTAGCCTGTGACGATGCAAGAGCGCTACTGAAACCAGAATTAAAGTCTCGCAGGCTCTGAGTTTTGCAGTGGTTATGAGTGCTGAGTGGTGAGAGGTGTCAATTACTGGGGTTTAACAGTGATGAGGCCAGCAGCTGTGGGAGATCTGATAGGTGCCCTGAGCAGGTCCTAATGACTCTGTACAGAGGTTACTGGCAAGTCCTGCTTGTTCAGGAAGAAATCTGTTTTATGGGCAAAGGACAAGGCTGTTTGGTTTACTGTTGTAGTAATCAGAATTTGGTCAAAGGATGCTTCTTGGAACTCTACAAATACACCCAGTCTGTATTGTTGGCAAAGCAAATCATAGGAGTGACATGAAAAAAATACAGGAAAAATGAATTGGGTGTTGAGAAGGCAGGATTAAAAGGGAATGTTAAAAGATCTCTCAGATTTTCCTGTTGGACCAGTGGTGCTAATGAAGTTGAGGTTTAATGGGGGGAGAATAAAGAGAAATTTGAGAATAAAGACAGGCTGTCTAGAATAGTGCTTGGCCGGGTCAACTAATAGGTGCGGGTTACTCAAAAGCTGGTAGTGACAGTTCTGCTGAGTTGAAGGGGTTGGTTTAGGGACCGTGGAGTTTGAGAGGAGGAAATGCTTCTTTGTGAACTGATAATGGGGAAAAATGTTTGTAAATAGTAAAACGTGTGCAGCATGCTCCTTCCAGGTCAGGAGAGTTAGCCAAAGGGGCCAATTTTAATAAGTGTAGCTTTGAAAGTCTGTAGAAGTTAAGAAATATCAGCTTTATAATCTTTTGGAGTAGTCTCCCTTTAGCAACGACCTTGTTTTGACCCCGTCTTATTTTATGTTAATAAGCATTGGAAATACATTTAGCTGATAATTATTATTTCTAATTACAGAAGCGATCCCTGTGAAAGTGTTTGTTCTCTGTTGAGACATCCCTGTCATAGCTTATGGTTCTAATGGCCATGGAAGAATATGAAAGTATACCCAGTAAAAATATATCTTGGTAACGTTGCTGATAGTCCAAAATAATTGTATAAAATTGTGCTTTGTAATGAGTGGTGGCTTTACCCTACCTGTATGGGAACTGCCGTTCCTGGTTTCCTCTCTTTGGCCCTGGAATTTCATATGAACAGATCTTATTTTCTTTTTGGCTGTGAGTGCAATACGAAGGTTCAGAGCAATGCCAGCTTTCATTAACTTGGTATGTTCATCTGAAAGATTAAAGAAGTCCAGGTTTTAAGTTTTTGACAGCACTTTTGGTCAATTCTTGTTTTTAGCTAAATTGGTTCAGTCTTCCCAAGCTACACTAATATGAATTCCTACAAGTATAAAAAAGCTTTGTGAAGCATAACATGTCTACGGACTTTTCTATAAATGTAGCATGATCAGACACGACCGGTACATCAAGGGGAAAAAATCCTGGCTGAGTAGTCAACTTGCAATAATAATAAGAGTAAAGGCTGTGTAAATTAATTGCTGAAGTAGCACAGTCTCGTTTTTTGAAGGTGTAGAGGAGAAGTGTGAAGGACAAGAGTGACTCAGCTGAGATTTTTATGAATCTCAAACTTTAGGTGTTCAGTTTCTTTTGAGATTCTGACATATATGCTAATCCCAACCCAACCACTCTTGGTTCAATGTTCATGAATGAAGAGTCACTTTGTTCTGAGGTTTGCTTCAAAGGAAATGGTCCCAGTACCGAGAACAGTCAGAAGTATGAAATTTGGGATGATCAGGGAAGTTGTGACAGATGGGAACAAAACAGGAAAATGAATAAATGTCAACCACAAACATAACTGAAGTGGTTTCCATAGGAACACAGATGTGTGGCTCCTGTGCATGACATGTTTAGCAATTTGATTGCATGTTTATTCTGACCTTACAATTGAACAAGGCCATTTGAGAATTGTAGCATTTGAGGATCCTAACAAGGCATCGTTACACTAATGGCTCCTGAAATATCCCTAAATTCCTATGTTAAAGTTCATAGCTGTAAATGGCTCACAAAGAACCTGCAGCATAAATCATTAAATGACTAAGTTCCACTTTACCCTCAGCAAAGTACTCTACTGACAGTACAAAGGAAATGTGCATGGAAATGTTCTTTAATGTATGTCATGGTGATCATGAAAGGCGAAGCAGAAGTAACATTGAGCAGGAACCTTTATCCAGTAAGTACCACATTTTCATAGGCTGCCATTAGGGTAAATTTTCCTTTAGGCTCGTTCTGTGGTAGCCCACCAGCAGTCCCACAGAGCCCTTCTGGGGGTCTGCAGCCTGTCCTGCCTCTGATGCTCCTCTCCTTACTTTAATGTACTGGACATTAAAAAAAAAAAGGTCACCCAAGGCAAAAGCTACATTTTGTAGAGATGTCTAACTCTGTAAAGACCTTTGGAAATATATTTGCTTACAGATCACTTATCATAGAATGAATCATAGAATATCCTGAGTTGGAAGGGATCTACAGGGATCATGGAGTCCAACTCCTGCCCCTGCACAGGACAACTCCGGCATTCACACCGTGTGTCTACGGGTGTTGCCCAAATGCTTCTTGGGTATTGTCAGGCTTGGTGTTGTGACTGCTTCCCTGGGGAGCTCTTCCAGTGCTCCACCACCTTCTGGGTAGGCTTGTTGGACAGCGTGAAGCATTTCAGTGTCCAATAACGTAGCTGTGTAGGTTGAGCTTTGTAGAGTTTGCGGAATGACTTGAGTCTGTATGAAACTTTCTAATCTACATAAAGGCTGACCAGTCAACAATTATAGCCTCTGCTCATTTGAGCACGGTGAAATGTTCACGTTGGGCTGAAACCTTTCTGTGTAACTCCTGTAGCTTTGCATTTAGTTTTTCTGATGTGCAGATTCAAAGTCACAACCTGGGCAGTGGCCCCCTCTGTTGTGACACTGTGCCCTCAGCGAGTGCCGGGGACACTTCACCGCCTCGAAGGCACCGTGCCATGACTGACGTGCTGTGGAATTCCCTTATTTCTGCTTAGCTATAAGGGGCATCTACACTGGAGCATAATTTGTCTCTAGTTAATTATTTCATTAAAGGAACAATGTGGACGGGTAAGCACTATTATTCCCATTTTACAATTGAGGAAACAAAGCTAGCAATATCTTAGTGATGCAGATGTGAGTATTTCGTTGCATATCTGGACTCTCTTGAGTGTCATAAATAAGACCAAAATCTGGCAGGTTTCAACTGTTCTGGTCATTGAAAGCAGATTGATAATGAAGATAAATTTGGCCATATGCTGTACTTGTTCTGAATGTACAATTGCTACTTATCTCTGCAAGGAATCCAGTGTGAGGTCTGAACTCTGGCTTTGGAATGCTCCGGGATAGTTAGCAAGCCCAAAAAATGAATCCCGGAATGGACCATAACAGCACTGCTGATCAGTCTGTTGTAGGAAATTCAGGTGCTCTAACAGAGATCTCTACATTTAGATCGTCTCTTTCATCTGGCACGTGATTTTTCTGGAGATAAAGAAATACATTACAATCTGGTGGTGTTTTTCAAGCATTTTTGTATTTCTTGTTTCTTTTTAACTGAAAAAAATGGTTTGTTTTTATTGCAGATCACTTCTTTTAGCAAGATGTATGGTACCTTTCAAAACAGTAGGAGTAAGTGACCTGACTGAGTGCTTGTAAGGATTTCCTTACATTCCCAGGTATTTTCCTCTTAAGTCTGGACAATATATGGCTTTTAGCACTTCATTTAATTGGAGATGTCTGAATGGAACATCAAGGACACTTAGCTCTCAGGTGGGTCTGTGTCTGCTGTTGGAGTACTTGAGTTGTGAAAGAAATGGATTTCACCTGCTTTATCTTTCATGAGAAGACATTAAAATACTTCATTTTGGCTCATCAAATAACCTTGTGGTGCAAAACCAGAATGTAAATTACTGGTGCAAAATCAGGCAGGTGCCAGGGTTTTTTTTCCCTCCCGTATGCGCTGTTTTTCCAGATCCAGCTTTTCTTTTGGACGTTCCAGGCTTTAGTGAAGTGGCATTGCCAAAATACCTCCATGGAGTGCCCCCATGGGTGAACCCAGAGTGTTGTATGGGTTCAAATGAGCATTTTCTCATAAGGGCCATTGTCCACACAACATGATATTATTATTCATTGTGGCAGATGATTATGTTGTTAAAATACTTAAGGAATAACAATATTCACATAAGCTTTAGGCACATGTACGCTTCAGTGCTGTAATTCACTAGTTGAGGGTTTCTTCTTTCTATGACCTGCCACAAGCACTGGGGCACTTGGAGGACCTCGTAGGCAAATGCAAATGCTGTCGATGTGTGGAAACCAGAGTTCCTCAGCAAGATGTATTTGTGAGATCCTGCAGGGAGCCGAGGAAATCTATGTTTCAAATGCACTGTGCCCTGCAGAGAGAGCTTTCACGTAGGCACTCGCTGCAGATCTCGGAGAAAATGCTGAACTTTTAAGTGCTCGCCAGTGTGTATCTCATCCAGCCCAGGGGAAATAATTGGAAAGTGTTTCTAAAATATAGCCTTGGCATCAGCATTCAGGAGGGGACAGGGCTGTGGCAACCACACTTGTTATTGTAGTAAAGCAACTAAAGAAAGAGGATTTGTTGTAACTAGAGAGCTAATCAGGAGCTGCCACGTCTGCAGGCTTGTTGTGGAATGAATGAGGAGCATTTTTATTTCTGATTTTATTATGATTATGCCTATCCTTTAAAAACTTTGTGAAGAAGAGTGGTTCACTGTTAGGACTTTTCTGCAGTCAGTTTAGGATGAATGCGGAATATTTATTCCTGGTTATTGAAATGTTTGTTTTACCTTCAAACCAGACACACCACGCACCCATCTCCCTATTCATGGGACTTACAAAATGGCACTGAAAAATGTGATGATTATTGTTAATAGCGAGGGTCACATTTGGTTACAAAAATCTGTCAGTACTTCGTGACCAGTGTAAGATGTTTTTGCTTTAGGGCAGTTGTGTTGTGTGGGGCTGGTGAATAAAAGCTCTCATTTAAGTGTTATTTCCAGGCACTGAATAAAGATGCAGGCTGTAACATTCAGCCTGGAAAGCAGAAGCAGGTGGAGCTGGAGGGTGCAGGGTTTGACCCGTGCTGTGTTGTGAGATGAGGTGTTAATGCTGGGGTTAGCATGCATCTCCTGTTCTTATACTTCAGATGTGAGAGCCAAGACAAGTTCTGCAGAGCCTTCCTGAATCCTGCTTCTTCCTTCAGTTCCCCACGTCTGAATTAGGGGTAGCTCAAGGAAGCTGCAGGGTTTCACTGAGGCAAAGCAAGTGCTTCTTTCTCTGGAATTTTCAGAGTTCACAACTTTAGTAAAATTTTTCATGTGGCAATATTCACTGCTCTTCACATTATCAGAATATAATAGAAGTGATCACAGCCTGGTGCCCTTAGAGCAGCTCTGCTGACCGTGCTCAGTGGTTACGTTACTCACCAGGGGAAGGATGTGTTTTATGAGAGAAGAGAAAACAATTCTTCTTGCCATTTTTATAAGGCCTTTCAAATGACTTCTTCCTTTCAGGTGCTTGTACAGCGTAATCTTGGATATTGTTGAGATCAGATGGATCCAAAAAGGGGTACTGGGTGGTACCAAGAGTGGCTGCATCCTTGGAACATCTAGCAGGCTTTTGTATCTGAAATGTGCAGCTCCCCAGCCTGCCTGTGCTGTAGAATCAAGATTTCTAATGCAAAGTAAATCAAACTCAGGAAAAGAGTTAGAGCTTTCTACTTTTGTCCTTGCATCATGTTTTTAGCCAAAATTTTACAGCTGTGATTAAGTGTATGCAGATGAATGGTGGGGTTTTATTCTTTGGGTGTTTGCTTCATCTACATCATCTATGGCCCAAGCAAGGAAAGCTTAATATATGGGAGCCAGTATTAGTATGGATGTTTTTATTATTGTGTTTAGAGGCCAGTTTGGTGAAACTCCCTTGTTGAAACGGCAGTAGCTTAAGGCAAAGAAAATTAGATGAGAAAAGACAATTTCTAAATATTTTTCACACCCTCATGTGTTTGAAGTTTGGTACACTGAACAAAATGGTCTTCCTGAGGAAGCTGAGCCTCATCTCGCCCATGGGACAGTAGGTAGAGACTGGTCATGGCTGGTTTAGATGATGAAGCATCTTTGGATTTGCCAGGGGCAGGGAGGCTGTCTTGCTTCTTCCTCATATTTGTGTTATCTGCTTCACTCTTGAGCTTTGTATGAATAATGTTTGAAAGTATTGATGTATAAAGAGAAAGGGTTGTGATGTCTAAAAGGCAGCATTTTAAAGACTCAAGAAGATACATTTTGCTATTTAATCATAGCTATTTAATCAATTTGGCTTTCAGGTTATTATCAATCCAATGCTTATTTTGGAGTTGTTGCTATTGTTCAAGTCTGGGTTTGCACATGAAACCAGGAGGTCAAGATTTCACAGTCTTTTATCTCCATAGACCTCTTCTGTGCATATGGGAGTTTTGATTCAGACATAGATGGCTGGATTGTGAAAACTATTTAGTACATAGCAACTGCAAATGATCTCAAAGGGAAGGTTTTTAGAGCCCCGAACAGGCACAGCAGCAATACCCTTTAGCAGCTTCAGGAAAGTTCATTAAGCACCTGGGAAGGACTCTGCACAGGTAACCTGTGACCCTGGGTTGATGCCTGACCATCAGGTGATGTGTTTTTCCTGTTGTGGCCAGATAATACTTCTGAAGTTATTGAGACTCTGCTTTGAACATGTTTGAAATTAAAAACACATCATCTTACAGGTGGCACTGAAAGAAAAACCCACCCTCTTCAAAGGGAGCAGGGCACAGATTAACAAAACCCAAACCTTGTTTTCTCTGACATCTCTTGGTTGTGCATTGTCACGCACATGTCATTCTTTATCCAACTCCACATCCAGTTGTAAGGAATGTATTTTAGTTTATTTTTTTAGAGTAGACCGTTTATACTTTTGTTACTTCTTCATTCTCTTGGTAAATGCAGTAACAACGTGTTTGTAATATCAATAGTGTGGCATTAAGTTTGCCTAGCGTAAACCAATGCCAAATTATTTATTGCCATCTTATGCAAAGTACTGTGTGTTCCCAGAGGCTTGGTTTGTACATGTCTGGAAAAAAAAAGTGGATGTTATACTACAATATCAACTGATATTTGGCTTTCAAGTATGTTCTTTTTGTCTCAAATGAAATACCTTTCCTTTTGCAGTATAAAAGGATGATGATCTCTTCCTGCAGTCCCTTCCTGTAACAGGGGAATGTAAAACTTGCTGCCAGCTAATGTACAAAGCAGCTAGCACTGAACAGAAAAGACACAAAAGACTGACCAGAATTCAAACTACCACAAAATGAAATGAAAATAATCTCCTATCAGAAACATTTCAGAAGTATAGTTTCCTTTGAACAAAGAAAACTAGCATTTAAATTACGTAACGGCCCTGAACAGAACCACAGAGCGTATGAGGGGAATATAGAACACGTAGGTCAGCTGAGCTCCCCTGAGCTTTTCTTGTCTAAAAGGAGAGGCAATGGCAGATGAATGCACTCAAATACTGGGAAAATAATATTGTGTTCTGGTATTCATGCCTTTCACTGGAAGATCTCCCGTTTTTCTCTACAAATAATAATTGTTCATGGCAAGTAATTTTAATAACCTATTAAGAGAGGCTGATTATGAACCGTTATAAGTCTTAGAAACAGAGTTCTGTCCTCACTTATCCCAGGTTAGAAATATAGGAAATGGTAAACCTAGGAATAAAATCAAGGTGTCATAAATAGAGCAAATGAACATTTTCACTCTTGTCTGTGGAAACAAGGGAAATTGATTTTCTTTCCTTTCAAGTTTAAACTGTACAAATCACAGAATCATTAAGGTTGGAAAAGACCTTGAAGATTATCCAGTCCAACAGCACTGTGCCTGCTAAACCATGCTCCAAAATACCAAATCTACATGTTTTTTGAACAATCTCTAGAGCGTGAGACTCCGCAACTTCCCTGTGAAGCCTGTTACAATGTTTGACCACTCTTTCTGTAAAGAAATTGTCCTTAATATCCAATCTCAACCTCCGCTGTCACAACCTACGGCTGTTTTCTCTTGTTGTATCACAAGTTACTGGGGAGAAGGGACCAATACCCACCTCGCTGTCGTCTCCTCCTTTTAGGTATTTGTAGAGAGCAATAAGATCTCCCCTCAGCCACTTCTTCTCCAGGCTGAACAATCCCAGTTCCCTCAGCTGCTTTGTCCCAAAGAAAAATCATACTTAAGTCCACCTGACTATATAAATCAATAAGTTTGAAAAATGGCTGTAATCTGGGTACCTGATACCTTTTTAAATCATTAAACCATATAATAGGCAAAAGGAAATACGAGCAAAATGAATTAGAAGTGAGGAAAGTAGGTATTTTTTCACCTCAGATTTTTAAAAGGTGAATTTAATGGAAGATCAATACTGCTGGCTGGGGTCAGCTTTACTTTAGGAGGGTAATATGTGTGGTTCTCGACATGGTCTTCTACAGCACCTCAACCATGACCATCAATACCCTTTGTTTGCAGTAGTGCATCAATTTGAAGCAAAAAAAATGCCAATCTTGCTCTGTTGTGCACTGAGGTATGAGGAAATCAATAACACTGGAATTTAGTCATCAAAGCGTGTTACAAGGTAGTGTACAAACATTAATTAACCTTTGCAACTAAATATATAAAAAAAAGTAATTTCCATTTCAGAGTTTGTGATGACTGGAATGTGGGAAGATGAGCACGGCTGGGCATTTGAAATATTGTGAGGGTCCAACTGAAGATGAAGGATCCTGGGGTGCAGTTTTGTGTGTAAGACATTGCTAGAAAACCTCAGATCATCTCTAAGGGCATCTGCCTTTCCCACTCCTGTCTATCACACCGGTTACAGTAGGGTAGTGCGGGTCGTTGGTGAATGCAGAACTTTCCCATCCTTGATGCAAGGCCAGGTCTCAGCTAGTGGGAGGCTTGAGGCAGAGCATTTTAAAGGGGTTTTGCTGGTAACGAGGGAGGGTTTTAGGGCCTTTAGTATACATCTTAACAGTATGGATTTATGCTGGTGTCCAGTGTGGCAACAGGCTGATACAAATCCTGAAAGAGGAGCATTGTGTGCCCCACTGTAGTGTATTTTTTTTTTTAGTTGAGGGTGTGGGTGTATCTCCACGTGCCTGTGGCACTGTCTCTGGAACTGTATGAACTCTTCCCTTTTTCTCCTAGTAAATAACATAATACGTCCTGGTGACAGATTATAGGCTCTTTCATTAGATTTAATTTCTTTTCTTGTTTATTTTATTGCACCGACTTAAGAAAAATATGATACCATGCTTGTCATTGCCTTAGGGTTTTTTTTTCTGTATAAATATTATCTTTTTGATGATTCCGAGAATTCTGAGGAAAAGAAATATTGATTCTCTATGTCAAAAGGCTCTTCTGTATCTCATAAATATTCTTTTTGTCAAGATTTAATAATTCGTTATCCAAGCCAGTGCTTAAGTGGAATAGATTTATGTTAATACACACTTTCTTTGGTATTAAGATGATCAATTTTTCAAGTGAGGAAAAAAGGGAAGGTGTCAGGAGCAACAAGGGATCACATGTACTATGGTTTAGTCCTAACCTCAGGTTCAAACCAGATGCTTTTGAGGAGTTCATTGCAACAGATGGGTAGATGTTAAAATGCATGATGCAAAGAAAGGGGTACATTTTGCATAGCTGCCTGTAGGGGAGGTGCTAATGCTCATCCAAGTCAACAGGTGGTGAGTCAAAATGTTTACAAGATGGTTTTCTTCACTTGTCTTGGCTACCATCTGGGAACCTGACAATTGCAGTCAATATTCAGATAATTAAGCCTGAAAAACCTAGTCCACTGGGCTTCAAAAGCAATGGGACAGTTGTCTGTGCTGTTCACCAGCCTCTTAGCCAGGCTGCACCCATGGGCAGGGAGAGGCTTGAGTAGGAGTCCCTGGAAGGAGGCAAAACCATCGCTTCTCCCTGCTACAAATAAGAGTAATTAGGTTTTAAAGTACTTCATTTATCAATAAAACCACAGTGATTCCTGTTAGCGTAGATGAAAATGAGACAAGATACTCTATTTTACTGAGTGTGATAAGAACCAGTTTGGGACCGAGGATATAAAGAATACATTATTAATCCTTTTGGGCTATTTGTCCCTGTTAAAGAAAAATAGTTGATAAACTGTGACTAAATGCATATTATAGCTAAGATGAACCCTACAACTTGTATAGGAAAAGTGAAAAAAAGCGTGTTGGGTCTGTAGCCTTCACTAGCCTGCTGTTCCTTACAGGTTTTTATGGGTTTTTTTTCTCTTACAGGTGTTATCTCTAAATGTAGGATGAGTTTTTTTGCTGACTTTCTAACTGTGAGGAATACAGTTTAGAAATAAGTCAGGAACTGATTTAATTACCTGGGCTTTATTTTTAATTATATGCTTCTACTAATCGAACAGCAAATTATGTAAAATTGAGAATGGAAAAATGAACGTGAAGGATGTTTTTCTTTGCAGTTCTGTTGAGTCATTGTGTTATCAAATCATACCTTATCCACAGACTGAGTTGGGAAGGCAAACTAGAATGTAGGTATTTTATTACGTGTCTATTGATGTTTTGTATTTTCATACAGTTCCAAGTTTGACTTGCAGCCTGATAATAATGATAGGGTTAAGGCTTCTTCTGCAGCAAGATTTCAGACCAATGAGCCTTCTGGCAGGATGATCCAAGTTGAGTTTAAGGGATGGCTGTACAGATTGCCAGATTATATTGTATATAATTAGCATATGTTGTTCAGAATGCTTCTTGGTTATACCAGTGAGGAGCCAGAAGTACTCTCCTGAGATCAATGCATTTTCTCTGCTATTTACACTGCTGAAATCACAGTTTAGCTCATTGTGTGTTTCTATAATATGTTGTGCACAACCGTGAATACATATTTGATTATAATAGAAATGTGATTAAATTTTAGCTTTGTTCACTTCACCTGCTTTTGCTCTCTATATCTCTACTGAGACTTGTTCCATCATTCAAAACTCTTCAACGGCTTCAGATAGCTGCCAGAAAATGAAAACAGCAGACAACAAACAAACAAAATCCCTTCTGCCAAGACCTTGATTCCTTTTCCTCCTACAAACACCAGTTTCATCTCTGCTACTATGTCAAATTTATACGTTGCGTATTTCCATTCTCTCTAATGCCAGAGATACAGGCTCGCAGCCAAACTGTAAGAAACAAATAGACTTTCAAATGCTAACGTTAAAATAGTAGTTGTTTTATGTAGCAGATAAGTATAATTTTCTGTATTTCATGTGCAGTGGCTTGTTTTCCAAGAGGGAAATTTGGAATTATTCTGATAACAACATTTTAGTGTCTTAGGATGGCTTTCTGTGGACATAGTGGTTATGGAGTGCCTTATCCACATGCATATGGGCTGCCCAGAGTGAGCCTCAGCTTTGTCATTTAGGAGCATCTTTGCAACCCCAAATACCAAGGAGCTCTAAAACGATAAATAAAACTTTTCCAGCGTCGTTGTCTCGCCTTTATACGTGCGAAGGCAAGCTCTTGGGCTCACTCAGCACTGTTCCTTTAATACCTGTTGACAGAAGCCAAAGTTCTCTTGCTGCAATTTTTTCTTTTAAGTATTGCATCCAGTTTTATGAAGTGAGCTTGTGTTTATGATCAGCGTCTCTCCCTGTTTGAAGCAGAAAGATAAAGAAGAGCAGATGCGGCCGCGGAACTTCTCTGTGGTGCCCTGAATTTGCATGACATAGTTTTCCTTTTTGTTAGAAACAAAGTACCAGCCACTGACTGGATCAATAAAAATTGATTTTTGAATAGTGAGTAGAAGCAAACAATTGCATAAAAGGGGAAAAAAAAAAATCTGATGCTGACAGCAGTTGGATAATACACGTTTTAGCAGCAACTGATGGGTGCGTAGAGATAAAAAATAATGCTGGGCAATTGTGACCTGGGGAAAAAAGAAAAATTAAATGAGGTTTTAATTCTGATTTGTGGTATTTTTATGACTGATATAGAACAAATGCCTAATTTTATTCTAAGCAGGGTGGTTTGGGTTGTGTTTTTTTTTTTTTCTTCATCTTTGCTGGCTTATTTCTGTTTGGTTGAGAGAGAAGTGTGCTAAGTAGACCCAGAAGGGCTTTCAAAGGATAGATTGCTCTTGCTTTCAGTTGTACAAAAAGGTTAATTATGGAGGTTGGGAAAATGTTGCTGCTTTAATGATAAGGGACTGCTATACAGAAATGACTAACTGAGCTAGTTTTCACGGTCATCTTAGTTTTAAAATAAATGACAAAACATCAGCTCCTTGATCATTTTGAGCATTAAAAAGGAAAGGTCTGACATGCATGAGAAATACCTAATGACCAGAAAATCTGGGATGGGTAACAGAGGAGGAGATCAACTAAGAAAATAATTCATTAGAATTTCTGTGTTACACGGTCTTTCTAAAAACTAATTAAAAAAATGTACAAAACCAAAGTTGTAGAATTTTTGCTGGAGTTTACAGACTTAAAACAGAATTTGTAATAAATTCAATTGTAATTTAACGCCCTGGTTTTTATGCTTCTTTTCATGGATCTTATTCTTCCATTCAAGTCAGGTAGGTACTGCAGGACTCAAAGGAGTACAAAATTTGGATTTCATTGTTGACATACTGAAGTTGGTGTGTTATCACTATTTTTGCTTTAGTGCTGTTTCTGTAGTACAAGTTTTCAAACAGAAAATATGTGTTTCCCCCCATTTTTGTACTAAGGGACTGAAACAGGAAAAGGTCTGCAAGGTTTGTGCAACATTTCTGGGAATATGAAACCTGTAAATTACAGTGTTTACCAGAAAACACATGAAAGATCATAGCTGTCAAATTAAAGAACGATTGCTTAAGAGCATTGTTCTTGAAAAGTGTTGAGACCAGTGGTGGGTAAACCTCCACGAGTACCAGAAATCCACATTCTGCTTAAATAAGTGTTCTTATATAAATTCATTGAATCCAATGAAAATTGCTCCAGGCTAGCAGACCTCTAAGAAATCTCACAGCAACCAGCTATCTTCTGAGATTGTCTCAGCCAGGTGCCCTTGAGGATCACTTCTGTGAGCAGCGCTAAATACAGGTTGCTGGAACCAAGGGCAGCCTCTGTGTTAGGAATGGTTGGTGTTCTGCTGCCAAGCCAGTACTGGCAGAATTTCCCAGCAGAAGGAGATCCTCTAGGGTTTAGATGCAATTTGTTTTTAACACCCTCTGTATCTATCACCTCATGGCTTTTGACTACTGTCATTTTTTCAAGTTGTCTCTTAGACTCTGAGTTTATGTTTGAGGACCAAGCTGAGGCAGCCAGAGCTGCAAGGAGTTTGAGTTTTTCTGTCTCATTCTGTTATTCTGGAGTTGCAAGAATTTGTATTGAATTTTGAAGGCAGACTTGTTTTGGTCCTATCCTACCCTCCACTTGACTGTTTTGAATTAACTGAAAAGCATCCTCCATCTGCCGAGTATGCAAACAAGTATCTGTAGGAAGTGGCCAAGCAATGGTCTCGTCAGTATTCCCGATACTCTGTTTGGTTGTAATTCTTCAAAATCCAATACCCTACTATTTAAAAAATTTATAACCCAAGCCTGTTGCTGTTGTAGTCAATGAAAAACAAACCACCAACATTCAAATAATGCAGAACTGCTAATACAGTATAAATTAGCAAAGATAGATGTTTGGAAGTTATTGCATTAATTTATAATTCATAAAATTAATGAGTTTATATAAAAGTTAATATCTTGAGATACTTTGAATGAAAACAGTTATTAGAAACATTATTAACACTGAAATGAAGAAACATTTTGCTTTTCATATTCATTTTTTTGTGCATGTCTTTTGGAGTTTTGAGATATGTTTGTCTTACAAATTGCGATGACGCAGGAATGTTAGTTGTGGAAGTTAGTGGTGCTGGGGCAGTGGTGAATTATGGGATCTCAACAAAGCATTGCATATGTGAATGATTAATATTTTCATATTTGAATTCTCTTTGTTCCTGTATTGGTTCTTTAATACAAGTGAAAAAGGCAGTATTTTTCCAGTGTCTGAGGATGTAACTGGCCCTCACTTTGGGTGTATTTGAGGCAGGTTTTAGTTCAGGTCAGCAGTGGCACTTGACCCATGGCATCACACTACTCCCAGTGCAAGAACAGATTGAACTTGAAACTATAGCAGATATCAGAAGGTTTTAGCTATTGCTTAAAATTGCATATTTATGAGATAAATAGATATGTTTGTGAGCTTTTATGCTTCTGTGATATCATTTTCTGTTTGTAAGAGTTACAAGATTTATTCCTAAAATTATGTAGCACATTGGCTACCATAATCTACAACTAAAGAGCAAAACTGTTGCTTATTCCAAAGAGTCATTTCTGAGGTCTTGGCAGAGACAAATTGTAGTTGTAGAAAGCAGTTGCTTCGTGGATAGAGAGGATCATCGTAAACTAAAATGGGTGGCATTGCACACAAAGGTAGGTGACTGAAAGCACGCCAAAGACGTGGAGAAGAAAAGCATTTAGTAGGAAAACACTGTGCTGAGCAGTGGGTTTAGTGGTTGTGAGTTTGTGGTTTATGCAAGAGAAATCTTGGATGCTGAGAGCAATAAAAATTACGAAGCATAGAAAGTTGGAATTGTGGATATTGAGGGTCTAGAAAACAATGGAGATAGACAAGACTGAAAGGAGGAAAAGGATTGGGAGGAGAAGTGGTTTGGTGTGACTGTGCTTGCAGTGAATAGAGAAAGCCGTTGGTGAAGACCCCCTCAGTGCTTGAGGTTTTCTTGGGGGGCTTAAACAAGTCAGTACCTCTGTGCTCTGGAGACCTCATGTGTGTCAGAGAGCTCTGGCTCAGGCTGGTGCTCAGCTCCGTTCTGGTAGACCATACGTCGCTTAATTTGCAAGTTTTTGCACATGTGAAAATTTAGTCTATATATAGTGAGATAGAAATGCAGTGTGTCTTTCATTGAAATAACTTCCTCAATAAATCTAAAATATATGCAGTTGGCTTTGCTCATGCTGAAACATGTAGTTTGGTTGTGACAAATAACTCCATTTGCTTTTGTTTCACATAAATACAGGAAATAAATATTTGTATTTACTGTAGTTATTCCTGACTAGCATATGTTAGTTTGCAGTCTATATAGATTTAAGAGTTAACCAGACTGAAGTGTAGTTCCTTTTGAGCATTTAGCTGTTAACTTCATCCTTAAAACCATTGGGTTGCTTATTTAATGACTTAGTTGTTTATATGGAAAATCAATTAGTGTGGCCCCTGGGGTTTCCTTACCTTTTCTCTTCAAGGCTTCTCACCAGGAGAGGGACTGACACAGCGTGCTTTTGGCACCCATGAAGTCCTGTGGGGGGCTTCTGGCACAGGGACCTGCCAAGTCAATGCATCAGAGTTGGGTAGGAGCTGGGGACTGAGACTTAAGGGCCTTTGAAATTAGCCTTAAAGCCAGCATTTATAAATACCAGCCTCAGGTGTTGATGGGGAAGATGTATGTTTCCCTTTCCATTAACATTTTGTTTTATTTAAATAACTCCTGGCTCAGAAAGGCTCGGTTCCAGCCTGTGCTGTCTGAGCACTTGCAAATGTTTGTTTGCTTCTTGTTAAGAGATGGATGTCCTTTGGGACATGAAGTCGTGTGTGTCCTGGGGAGAGATGTGCTGGAACAGCACCGTGTGTGTGTGAAAGGTGGAGGTGAGAGCCGCTGTGCACATCTCTCTGTTTAGCTGCCAGTTCAGCTGGTTTGGGGCTCTGGTAGTTCCAGGTCTGGGTCTCCTTGGAGCAGGAGCAGCCAAGTGCAGCGTTTCCAAGCTGTTTGCTGGGCCTTTCTGTCTCTGCTTTGAAGCAGGCATGTATCCTCTCAGGATTCTCTCTTAAAGCCTCCAGCATTTTTTGTGCTGGTGACTATGCCTAAATTGGCCCAGACTCACAAAGCAGTCTGCATATGCTTGCTACGGAGATAAATCAGTCTTTTCTTTTTCATGGAAAGTCACCTGTGTTCCCATTTATCTGCCTGCGTATGGTTATTGAGAGGAACCCTTCCAGTCCAGGAAAGCACAAAGCAGACACTGGGCAGTGAACCCCACACCTCTCTTCAGGTGTCAAGATACCGAATTGGCAGCGGCGTGCACGAGGGTAGCATCAGAGAATGGAGCTGCTGACAGCAGTGCCTGCTCGTAGCTACCAAATCCCAAACTGAAAACCCATGGCAGTGACAGCACGAGCGAGACGTGCTCTTAGTAACATTACTTTGATACAGCATGCGAAGGAGGGACAAGGGTTAGGTGACTAAAACACAGCCAAAGCACCCACAAGGGCACCCTTGTTCTGGCTCAGTGGGTCCTCTTGGCCACGCCACTATTTTCAGTAGACATTCAAAAATACTTGATTATTAATTCCAGATTTCTCTAAAGAGTCGCTGCAGATAACAAAGGAAACTACATAAATCAAACAGCAATATCTGATCTTCTAAGTTATTTTTCTTTTTAGTTACTGTCATCATGGAGCTTCCTAAAGACCAGAAGATATTTTGATGGTTCTATTTAGCTTATTTGGAGTTTAAATCATTAAATGTTTTTTTTTTGTTGTCGAAATAGAACGTATAGTTTTAAGACAGCAGGTATTGAAGCAGTCTGCTTTAGATAGTCTAAAAAGTTTGACTTAGAAGGAAACTGAAAAATAAGGAATATTTAAACCTGTTTAGAAATACTGTGTATCCAAGTGAATATTGTTCTTTTTAAATAATTATGAAAAAAATGTTAAAAGGCAAAGAGACTATTATTCATAGAAAGGGTGTAATGAGTCCTTTCACAGTTTATGAACCCATGCTACTCAGCAGAGGAGAGGCGGAGGAGATATCAGTTCTAAGCTGAGTAGAGTTTGGTCGTTGTGTTGGGTGTTGCTGAACTGAAACAGTGACATTCAGCGAACAAGTTTTAAGGCTCTTGTGGCAGATATGAAATGGAGAGTAAATATTCCTGGTGGACTGTATAAGCTTATCCCATCAGTGTCTCAGATTGCCTCAGTCAATCATAAACCCCTCGGAGATAGCACTAGAATTGCCCTTGTGTTATGCAGGCTCATTGACTTTTATTGAGTAATGCATTTCATCCTCTGCAGGAGGAAGACAGTGGGGCAAACAGTCTGTGCATTCAACTTGTTCTTAACTGCAAGGAAGGGAGTTTTCCGGAGAGGAAATCAGGATAGCCACTTGCTCTTGGTAGGGGAGGAGGTGCTCTGGCTATTTTAGGAGACATCAGCCTGAAATCCAAATAATTAATTATATTTTTACAATGCTCCACGCGTACTTCCAGGTGTTATAGCTGTGCCTAGGGTGTGAACAATTTATTTTTTTCTGCTTCTCTCAATTTTCACCTCTGCAGCATCATGAGAGCCTGACACATACAAAAGGCAGCCAGACTGAGACTTTATTCCGCCTTCTGCCCCAGTAGGAATATATGCACAGTACCCAATAAAGTGAAGGGATTTCAGCATAGGAGCAGTTGTCTTCTTGGACATAGCTGGAAAAACTGGAGCTTAAATTTATTTTTCAGGACAGCAACTGTGAAGTTGGTGACTCACTGCAAAAAGTGCTGACAGTATCTTACTATGCATGTATTTTTATCATACAAAGTAATACATTTATAAAATACAGTTAAAAATAAAGATTATTGGATTCCCTTTAAAGTAAAGTATTGTAATTACAGAGCACAGAAATCTTGTTCCTAAAATACAAATTAGAATCATCGAATCACAGGATGCTTTGGGTTGGAAGGGACATTTACAGGTCATCCAGTCCAACACCACTGCAGGAACAGGGACATCTTCAGCTCGTTGAGGTTGCTCAGAGCCCCATTCAACCTGAAGGGTTGGGGCCTCCTCTGGGCTACCTGGGCCAGTGTTTCACCACCCTCATTGTAAAAAATTTCTTCCTCATATCCAGTGTACATCTGCCTTCTCTTAGTTTAAAACCATTTCTCCTTGTGCTGTCAGATCAGGCTTTGCTAACAGCTCTGTCCCCATCTTTCCTATACGCCCTCTGTCTCCCTGCCTTCTCTTCTCCAGGCTGAACAACCCCAGCTCTCTCAGCCTGCCAATTAAATAGGTTACATCACCAATTCTTGTTAAAACTGGACTGGCTGCTAAGAGGTGAGAAAATAAAAACTTTAAAATACTTGAAAGGGAGCGATTGGAATAAGTGCTCAGATTCAGAATGAATCAGTCATTTTGAGGGAACTGGTGGGCTGGGGTAGAGGAAAATCGTTTTAAAAGAAACCCTTTTTAAAGTTCTCTGTAAGAAGATACTTTCTCTGTGGTGTTTATTACAGAGAAGAGAGGTGATGCTCATAAATGGTGTGTTTCATAATGAAAATACCCAATTCTGTGTTAGCAGCCTCTGTGCCAAACAGGAGATGGACCTGCGAGGCCTGCTGGCAAAGGAATAACACATTTCCATTTAATGGAAATTGAATGATGTCACATGTAAGAACTTGGGTACAGTTGGCCAAGAAAAGTAGAAGTAGTAAAAGATTATTTATCATTAAAGGCCATAAATCACTGCAGTCAGATCTCTTTAGCGGGGAATAGTGCCTCAGCTGGTTGGATGTCATCCCTGGTGAGCAATAACAGAGTAATGGCATTCCTGTTAGGGCATATTGAACCCAAGGAGAATTCTGAAATGTTCCCAGTTAATTAAGATATTACCAGTTCAGCAAAAATAATAAAAACATTAAAAAATTGAATGAATGTAGATACAATTAGCATGTTTTAATGGATACATTCTTTGATCATTTATCTCCTGGTCAGCATTGCTTTCAAATACAGTAAGAAATGGAAGAGCTGTGGAGTGTAACTGGAATAAGTGGTTGTAAACTTTCCTAGGAGTGGTGCAGTGCTAGTGCTCTTGATCACCACTCACACCTACACAGTGACATTTTAACTGAAATCACTTGCAATTAAGAAATGAATCCAGGTGCCTGTTGGTGTCAAGGAAAAGAGAGATGTTATATCTGTAAACCTTAATGTAACACATCTGGCAGCAGGCTAAAAGACTTGCTACTTGGATTGCAGGAAGAAAATCTTACTTATATTAGGACTCCTACCTTTCAGATGATTTTAGAAAGGTTGAGAAGTATAGCTCAAAGGAAAAATACTCTGCCTGAAACTAGGAAAAAAAGAAGTCATGCCTGTTCCTCTTTCATCTTGCTAAAATTAGCACACAACAGTAAACTATGTATTTCAAGAATTGTTTATGAACTCACAGGTCTGAGCCGAATAACTGTCTGTAAAATTTAAAAAATTAAAATCCCTTTAGGAAATAGTGACCTTGTAGAGCTTAAATTGCTTATAAAATTCTGAAGGCTGAATTAGTTAGGAATAGTGATGAAATAGATAAAAGCTAAGTTAAAAAAAAAAAAGTGTGAGCTGTTCTTCTCATTCTGTCCAAAGGGCATGAAGAAAATCCTGACCTCTCGCTGAACTGTGTAGACTATTTCTTTCTTCCAGTTTACTTCTTATTGTATTTATGATCAGACCTCAGAAGGTTTGGCAAATGACATGGTTTAGTAAGTGGACAGGAACGGTTGGTTGATGATCTCAGAGGTCTTTTCCAACAAGACCATTCTATGATTCTGTGACTCCCACAGTAGCTCAGCTTGCAGTGATGAACTAAGCATCTCCTGCCACTGTGATGAGTGTGGTTAGTGGGATGTTCTGGAATGTGCTGGTGGAGAAGGACAAATGTAAGATGGTGCTTACCCAACAGAAGCATTTCTTGCAAACCATAGGTCGAAGCAGAAGTGGATTGATCGTGTTCAGCACTGGTTGGGTTCTTGCGTTGGACTCATTGGTGTTCAGTTGTTTTCTGTCTGGAATTCCAGTATAGAGAAAAGGGGGGATGCTGAATGCCTGATTCTGCGAACCCAGCTGAGCTAAGGTAATGTTCAACCTCTTCATCTCCGTGTTGCAGACCCTGCTTTGTTAGTAGTAGAGGGTTGTTGTCTTATCTCAGGTGGTGCTGGTCTGCTGGGGTGAGAAAAGCCTCGCTTTAATTTTTCTTGTCTACCTTTGTGTCAAAGGTGATGCTCCTGAGGAAATTTTTGGTAGCAGTGGAAAAGTTCCCAGTGGCTTCCGATTGTCAAACATTATAGACATTTTATTAAATGGTAAATAAAAGATCTTATGGAAAGAAAGCCATAAAGAGAGAGATCTTGGCCAAAAAACCATACTGCAAAATGGCCTATAAATTAACATGCTAGTTAAACACCAGCAGAAGCAAAGAAGCTTATATTGGCCATTATGGGGCACTTAAGGGTTTTTACAGCAGGCTGAACTTTCTGCCAGTTAATTTTTATGTTGTTTTTAAACTTGATCATCTTCACTGCTGTTGTCCAAATGCCATTAATTTAAAAAACTGTCAATCAGTTATTAGTGTGCAGGGGTTGTGGTGAGCTGCGTACAAGGCAGAATTCTTTGAAGACTGAAATGCTTTAGTCCATTTTGCTTGTATACAGTATGGAGATCACATATGACAGAGGCTGTTAACAAAACGATGAAGAATCGCACAAAGTGCACAGTTTGTTCTAAAAAAGTACTTTGAGGTTGAATTTGGAGTTTTAAAATTCCATTGTTTAATGTTTAAACTGTAAACAAAAGTGCTTTCTAAACCTTAGGTACGTGCTGTGACATGATGTGGTCAGCTTTTAGGTTTTTTTTCAAGTGCAAACCAGAAATTGCCAAATTAAGAGTGGAGATCTGAAATGGGAAGAATGTTTTGTACCAGTAGTGCAAAAATAACAATTACTTGTAAGAATGAGCATTACTACAAATAGGGAATAAAATACTCTGTAGAAACCCTCAAGTATAAAATAATTTTACTAGTTAGAAATTTTTGCTTGCTTTATCAGGGAACTGAGAAATGGTTGAGCTGTGTTGATTACAAGTTGAGACTGTTGACTTTCTGTTCTTTATTATAGGTAGTGTCAGATTTTACCTAAAATGCTAATAAAACTCTAATACAACCAGCAGAAAATCTCAATAGTGTACAAAATGTACTTAGGAAACTCCTTGATGTTTGTGGAAAACGGGGTATTAGCTTTGTTTGTTGGTGCTTTCCATTTGCATTTCTGTGCTCTTTGCTTCCTGAGGAGATCTTATTCCATTTAATTAGAAAGACAAGCTAAGATACATAACTTATTAACGGGCTTACTTTGCAGTGTGATGCCACAGGTTCTTTGCAAGTCTTTGTAGGGAGTGTGGGGGGAGAACAGAGTTTCATATTGTTCCTGTTAAGCCTGAATAGTAATGGATGTTGCTGCTTTCATACCACCATATCCATTATATATCCATTATATCTGCTGTTGACTTCCACACTTGTTTGCTATTAATCAAATTTTTTAAAAAACCTGTACTCACCTCCCTTAGCACCTCGTGCCCCCACAGATGTGTGTGTAACAACACCAATTCTAGGTGTTGTTAAGGCTGTGATTTTCAAAAGCTTTAGTCAGGTAAGTGTATTATCAACTTTTCAAAATTTTCTGAAATGTTAAGTTCACTTAGGTCATCTCTTGCCTTTCATTTTTAGAACCACATAAAAATCTAAAGGTGAAATATTAAAATATTATGACTTTAATTTCTCTTGTACACAAAACCACATATAAAATGAATGTCCTAATTTGCAGTTACAAACATTCCTTTGTTTGTGGACTTTTTAAATCAAATCCTACCACGTTTGCAGCATGACTTTTGATGAAAAGTATTTTTTTTTTGACAGTTCACGTTTCCTGTTAAAAGGTCCTTTCTGTCTTTTTTGTACAGAGAGGTTGCTTACCAGTATTTTGCAAATAACGGTAAAATCACTTCATCCATCAAGAAGGATTGGAGAGGCTAGAGATTAGCAGTGACCGAGAAAAAATGTTCTTTAAAAAAGGATTTATGAACCAAATTGAGTCTTGGACTTCAGTCAGCTTGTTGATTCGTAGACCAAAAAACCCACCAAATCATTGACATGTTAATATCAGAATTGCCATATTGTGAAATTTGTGAATGTCGCAGCCTGAGAGCTGCCCCCTGTAATTCACAATATGAAGGACAAACTCTCAAACCCCCCACAAATCTCCATTATCACAAGCCTGATGGCCAACAGTAATTACTTGTAATTCCAAACACTTGTTGCCAAGCCCATTTGTTAACTTTAAACTAATCACCATACTAAAACAGCAGCAGTGTACTCCCAGAAGGTAACTACTGAATCATTTGAATTTCCAAGTGCTTTCCAGTGCTGACAAAACGCAGCCGGGAATTTACTCACTTTTGGGTGTTTTGTAATAGCAGAAGAGGACTGAATTGTCAGAATGGAAACATTTAGCAGCAAGAATTTGGTTTCAAGGAAACGGTGATGGAATTTGAGACAGAATTGGGGGTTTTCTGCTGGCTTGCTCACAGATTTCCTTGCTGATCAGCAGAAGAGCTGTGGGTTACTGGGAGTCTGGGCATCACCCTTGCTTTCCCTGGATCCCATCTCCTCTGCGGAGGTGCTTAGGGAAGGGCATAAATCTTCAGATTTAGACAACAAGGTGAATAAATAGCATAGTTTGTCTTCCAGCAAAAAATAGTGACTTGCCAACCTGTCTGTGACTTGTCCTAAAACTTCTTTGTAATTGCTGTGCCAAAGGTTTCGAGTTCAGAGACTGAGGCAGCCTGCGAGAGGTTTGCTGTAGCAGCTTCCAGCCCAGCTTCTCCCTCTCCATAATCTTAGTGTGCAGATTTAAATTAAGACTGACACATTTCTAATTTGTGTAAACCCTGACACTTTCAAAACAGTGGCTACTTGAGCTATTCAGACTACATGTATAAGTTTGGAAGCAATTTATCTCTTATGCAATATCTGCTTACCAAAGTATACATAAGTAGTTTACACGTGGAGCAGCATGTTGCCCTCATCCTCTGTTCTTTTTAATTCCCTTCTTAAAAACAACATCTGCATTTAACTTCTTTATAGGCCAAATCCTGATGTTATCCAGGGTTTGTTGCAAAATAAAATCTGAGTATTTTATTTCCTCCCTTTAGCTGGTTACTGCCTTTTCATACTCTTCAAACAGCGATGCGCACTGTAGTGCTTGAGGCTTATTTCACAGTGGTCCACAGCACCCCCTTTCCCACTGAAATTCCTGGCATTTGGGGCAGATAGAAGGGTCTCTGCCCCTGGAAACAGCTGCAAGACACGGGACTTGGTTTTTAAATCTATAAATCACCTGATAATAGTTTGTATGTGAAAGTACAATGTACATTTCTGATACTTTTTACAGGATAATGAACTTAAAATCCACACTGATTGTTGTGGAATATGCTAAATGAGAAAACTACCGAGCGTGAGAACCATAAACAAATTAAACTCATTGTTTCCCAAATAATTGGTATAATTAATTCTGTTTACTTTCACTTCATTGCTAAAAGCTGCTCCAAAACCAGGTTTATAGCCACTAGGAATGGAATAGTTGAATTTAAATCTGTGCAGTGAAGCAGCTCAGGCTCACATGTTGGAGACCTGAAATTTGGGCTTGATCCTTGGTCTTCGACCTGCACGGCATCTTGGGTTCAGTATCACTCCATCTAAACCCGAGCAGCTGCCACCTGCAAGCTTTCACAATTTCACAAGCGAATATTTGGAGGTTGGTTCCATGATTGCTGGGTTTTTTTTCCTTGGTTGAGTTTGACTAAAGCCCTGTTACTCGTGGGTGCGATTGGCAGATGGCCCTGCGAGGTGGTGTTGGTTAGATTGGTGGAGACTCGCAGTGCTCCGTTCAGTCCTCTTGGGTGGCCTTAGCAAGACTTTAGGAAAGATGCTTGCACATCCTTAACGCACTGGTAGCTACAGAGAGAGGTTTAGAAGGTTGTTTTGCAGCCTGTAGGGGTTGTCCTATGTTCCATATAAAAAGCTAACCTAGCCTTCTTTTAGAAAGAACTAGAAAACAGCAGTGCAGCAGGTAGGACAGGCTGTGCTTCAACTGGTTTTGCAGTGCCCAAGGAAAAACAAACAGAGCATCCGTCCCGAGTCCTGGGGGTACAGCTCCAGGAAGGAGGATTACAGGGCTCAACTTCAGGGGACGTCAGACTGCAAAGGGAGAGGCAGAAATGCCCAGGGGACACCCGTGTCCCAGTCCACCAGGGACTTTGCACAGAAGCCACCAAATAACCCTCACTGTGTCCAGTCACTACCACCTCTGCTGGCTCAGCTACCCTGCACGAAGGTATCCCCCGTTGGGACAGTATTTCAGAGTCAAGTCCTGGGAATTTTTCCTGTGAAGCAGTGCTGAAACAGTTTGATGTTTGTTTTTTTTTCCCAAATATTTCTGGATTTCAGTTTGAAATTATTCTTGTTAAGTGGTTTATTTTGCATATACAAGATGATATAACACAACAAGGACAGACTGGATTTAAAGTAAGTTGTTTGAACCCACTTAACTTTTTTTAGAACATTCATTTATGCACATATTGAAAATTAAAGGCTTGTCCAGAATTGAAACAAAAATAAGGCTTCAAGTATTTATACTATGTAGGGTATTAGTTATGTTCTTCATATCTGATTTGAACTAGATTATGCAGAATCCAAATGACACCCTGCTCCCCCCTAACAAGTTAATAAAATATTTTCAGCTTTATGTATTTGTAACATTTTCCTGAATATGCTGTATAAATTGAGGGGGTTTTGATCAAGGAGAGTTATCTTTCATGTCTGACTTGCACCTACTCCCATTGTAGGATTTAGAGCTATGACTGAATTGCTACTTAATTGAAAGACCCAAAGTATAAGAGACTGTACATCTAAGAACATTTCAGAGCCTTCCTTTTATTTGAAGGGAGAATCAATTGTTTGCTTTATCAGGCAATATAGGTTTTTAATTCCTACTGTCCTTTCAACGCCTACTGTCATGAATTAGCCATCATTATAAGTGGAGCTACACAGGATGAGTCATGAACAGTGGCAATAAATCCTATTATGTGTGGTATTTATACACTCTATATACAAAACACACAAACCCAAATGCATATATACAAATGCACAGTTATTGGAGTGTATACGTAAGGACATGGTGGATCTGCTCTGTCTGGAAAAGGATGACCTTTTGCAGTACCAAATGAATTACAGAATCTTTTCTAGCTACTACCAGTGTACGGATCATATTCTTAGAGCACCCATAAAAGTCATAGTTACTGTCAACTTGAGAAATTTTTGCTCAGTGCTCCTGTTTCTCTTTCACTGTCACGGGAGAAAAGAAATCCTCCTTCTTCTGCAGACAAGATGTACTACAGGATCATACCTTGACAAATGACCTTTTCCTGGCTTCAGTAGCTCCAGGAAGGGTATCCTTGAAAACAAGCGGGTGTTTACATTTGCTACTGACTTGGGAGCGTTGCGTGTTTTTTGGGTAATATGGGTGAAATTTGCCTGTCACATATGTATCCTTTACATTTCTCTGTGCTACGGAGCAGCCTGGAATCTTTGATGCTGCTTTTGTTTTGTTAAACTCTTCAGTTTCGTGAAAAAATAGATGCTGGGTGTCTTGAGGAAACAGATTGGTGCAGCATTGCTGGCTGTAGTATTGCATTGCTGCATTAAGTGGCAAAAAGGCATTATTGCAACTTTTCAGTGAGGAAGGACGAAATACATCCTTCCTTATTCATTAGACCCTTTCAGGCTGTGGCTGTTCTGTCACAGCTGAGATGACAGGAGGCCATCCTTCACAGCGATGAACATGTCAGCCTGTCCTCTCCTCAGCTGTCACCGTATCATTGTGCATATGGAGAAGGAAAAAAAGAAAACAAGGTACAGTTTGATGGAAACATGGATTTGTGCAGACATAAGGATCGTGGCTCAACAGATGTGATCCTTACGTTTGAAAGAGGAGTGAAAATACGAATCAGCCTTTATTAAAGTTTGCACAGCTGCCTCTTCTTGCCGACGTACTGGGTGAGAGGGGTTCTGTTTCTTCAGCTTTCCTGCCTGGAAAACTTGCCCTCTGAGGGCATTTAGTATTTGGTCATCCATGAAATACGGTCCTTCACTTTTCATAAGACTCCAGCTAGATCTTACAGTGCTTGTAACAACAGCTGCAGCTCTTAGTCCTAACCTTCATGAATTAAAATAGGAATACCTGGTGAAGACTGCACTGAGTAGCTTGTTGCCTGTCTGAAGCTTTAGAAAGCAAAGCTTTACGTCCTTCATGGTTGGACAAGAGTTGGTCTCCAAGGGGAAGGCTGCTGTGCTGGAGCTGAATGTATGGCTTGCAGCAGGACCTTGAGTTAAGCGGCTGAATCTGAAGAATCTTGTAATTAGCACAGCTCAGATAATGCAAATGTTATTTCTTGTGCAAATAATACCAAGCAGCTATACAAATACCTTGAATTAAAATCGCTATTGCAGTTAGAAATCTACATTATTCTTACAGATCACTGCATACTGCTTTGACCCAGGCTGTTTATCTAGATTCTTAGCATATTAACATGTAGCTGCCTAGAGAGAATAAAAACTTCCCATGCAGTTTTCACAACTGCCTGGTGCCAGAAGAAATGACATTGAAAGCCATTATGTTTGAAATCTGCTTAAGAGGTTTTTGATGCAGCAAAATCATACTGAATATACTGTCATGAAGTTATTTGAAAACAGGATGAAAATGTGACAGAAGAAATAAATGTGAAAATAAGCTGTTGAAGGAAAGTAAATCAGATGTAATGCCTGTGATGACCACATCAAAGCGTTTGACATTGTGATGTATGAAGAGGAAACAATAACTAGAGGAAGGGCAGAGGAAAGGAAGAACTGGAAGGATTTTGGAAAATACTTATTATTATGACTTTTTATGCTTTTAGATTAGACTGATTTAGGAAAAACAAAACCAAATCCAAACTCATGTCTCCTGAAATTCAGATAATACATTTAGTCTGGTTTGAGAGTCAGCAGTGATAAAAATGCTTGCTGGAGGATTCAAGGAGAAAAAAAAAACAACCCAGTTATTCAATGTCTTGGCCTAAACTTGATCTCATTTACTCTAGTTATTGGAAATTAGTGGAAACTAATTTAATCCTTACTGTCGAGGTGCTGCTCTGGTCTACAGAGTCAGAAGGGAGAGAGGAACTCCACTATCAGCCATCTGTACAGTGCTTTTTGTTGGGGCCCTGAAAAACCCCACACTCAGTACTTTTTTAACTTACATAATGTGTTCCAGTCCCAATTGCTCTATCTATTAACCTATATACGTCTATACTGGGGAAAAGAGTACAAACCAGAGATGCCGTTTGCTATTTCAGGCTGTCCTTGAAACTTCAAATAAATCAGACAGAATAAGACCACTGTGATTTCTGCCAGCACCACTCACAGCAGTGTTTACCAGGGAGTGAGTACCAGGCTTCTCTCTGCAGTAGCTCAGAGCTGCAACGTATTTACAGGGTGGGTTTTTATTATTTTCAGATTAAAATGTAGCGTCAGTGATAATGCACTTCCTTGTAACCACCCTGGAGGCAATAACATCTTTTGAAGTACAATCAGTGCTGTATGCAAAGCTCCTTTTTTTCAGACATAGAAATGCTGGGTATTTTTAACTATGACATGCTTTTAAAATACTCCCCTCTGCTGTCACTAGACTTTAATAAGGGCAAACATTACACAATAAAATAAAAGGTCATTTATGACAAGAATATAAATATGTAGTAAATCCTTAGCAAAGATCTGCCTTGAAGTTTGTTGGGAGAGTTCATTCCAGTCTCGCTTTGGTAAGGGTAGAGTGTCTTAAGCTACTTGTTTATCAACAAACATTATTCTTCATAAATTTCGTACTGTGCCTAAGTTTTCCTTCCCTGTTTGCTTTTTCTGCAAAAACACACAGCGTCTGTGGCTTCTTTAATCTGATCCCATGCAATCCCTAGCAGAAGGGCAGCTGGTCCAGCTAAGTGTTGTTTTTTTGGGGCGAGATTGGAGAGTTGTTATTTGTTTTTTTTTTTATAGGAGCATTTATTTCACTTAGCCATTATATGCTATATTTGGAAAAACAGAAAAAGAAAAACCAGGGTAACTTAAATTGATGTTTAGAGGCTTTGCTGGCAAAGCTGCAGAGCTGTAATTGCTGTTGACAAGGCTCTGCAGGGCCCAGCACAAGAGCTGCCCAACTTCATTGTGCAGCCCTGAAAACTGCCCATGGGTCCCTCCTGCCCGCTGGCCTCGGGCACGCAGTGGTGCCCTGGGGATTAATTACAGGCACTGACAATTAATAGGAAAAGGCCAGGTTCAGCTGTACTATTCCAGCTTTAAGAATTCCTGCCGTTACCTTAAAATGATGTTTTTCCTCAAAGGCTTGAAGTCCACCTGAGTCTGAGCAGAGCAAGAAATGGATCTAAGAAGAGCATAAAGCAAAAGTAAGGAAGTCCTTGGCCTAAATCAGACCACTCAAACATTTACTTCGTGCTTGATTTCCTTTGTGCCCCGACAGAGGACTTTGTTTTCCCTGTGCATATTAATAATAGCACACAGGGACACTAATAAAATGCAGTGGATGTTGAGGGGAGCAGTAGTGTTACTCTTTTGATTAGTTTCTACAGCACTTGTAATTTTTCTGCATTTCTGGTTCTATTCCAGGATTTTATTTTCAAAGCGCTTAAATCCAGGTCTCGTTTTTTTAACTTTTCTGACATTCTCTTTAAATAATAGAGGTGTTTATTTAAGGACAAGTAAGAGGTGCTAGGAGGGGCAGGCATCATGATTGAACTGTAGGCTCCAAATTGAAAAGACTTTTTAAATTGTGTGTTATTAAAAGCACAGTTAATGAGGGAAAGTGACAAACAATTTGTTATAAGACACATAAATACTAGTGGGAAACTAATTTCAGTGGCATAAAAAGCAATTAACTCTTGCATATAAAGTAAATGGGAGAAGGGTACCTCTGCATGTTATTGCTCCTGCCTTGTCCCATGTTCATTTACAACAATTACTTTCTTCTCCTGACCACAATAGCCTTTTTTTTTTTTTACATGCAGAGTGAAGCAGGGGCAGAAGAGTATTCAGAAAACAGTCGTATGCAAAACCAGCCATGGGATTTTCCTTTTTCCTTCTTAGTTGGTCATATTTAATAATCATAAACTGCCTTATTGCTTAAGAGCCTGACCTTCTCTGTTAGCAAAGCTCGCACCTAAAAATCCTGCAAAGTTTCAATTTCTAAATGTCACAAAATATCAAATGGGTGCAGAAGAGGAGAAGCAAGTCAATAAATGTTTGTATGCTTCTCTTGATGCTCTTTTGTATTTCGTTTTATATGAAAAAAAAAGAATTAACCCAAAGTGTAATCTCTCTTCCAGATAAAAGAAAGAAAGAGAGCAGAGCCTGGGGTAACAGTCAGTTAAAATATTGATTACAGTGCCTAGCAATTTACCAAAAAATAAATAAATAAACAAACCCAAAATGCCTTCAAACTATTTGGGAGAAAGCATACTGTTTCCTGTGGTGGGAAGAAGTATAATTAAAAAGCTATCAACAGTCTGGGATTGTCAAAAGTACTTTGTCACCTGCAGCACATTCCTTGTAATTATCTTTTGGG
The DNA here is from genome assembly GCA_033556795.1 of Tapera naevia. Lineage (NCBI taxonomy): Eukaryota > Metazoa > Chordata > Aves > Cuculiformes > Neomorphidae > Tapera > Tapera naevia. The sequence continues at coordinate 2,033,136 of JAUMJJ010000149.1, read as the reverse complement.
CTTTAAGCTAGATCACCATTAACCTCCAAAGAAGAAGGGTTACTATGCTTTCTGGTGTGAGAAATTGTATCATCATGTAAATTAAACCCTGTTAGGTAGTCAAATTGGATTTGGGAAACGATTGAGTATTAAACCTAGTCATGTATATTATCAAATGACACAAAGCATGAAAAGCTAAAAGGGAAGGAAACAGACAATTATTTTTTTTCATTCCTTAAAAATATTAACATTCTAGTACAAAACATATATTTTGGGTGAAGGTAAAAACAAGAAATGGAAGCAATGTGTACATTTATATACATTTTCACTACACAATTTTTTTTCTAAGTTTCCAGAGAATAGAAACTGAGACAACCCAGTGTTAGCTGATAATAATATAGCAGTACCTGAAGTCACACTTATCTCTTACTCAAGATCTCATACCTTGACATGTAATTACCAGGGTTGATCGGCAGCATTTTCCTCTACCCATATGAATCCAGTTTCTCAAATTTCCTGCTGATGCAACTGCAGCAATAGTGGCTGGATAGGAGGCAACTTTCTTCATCTCTGCAGCTTAGTCTAGCAGGTATTATGGAACACATGAAGAAGTTCTAAAAGAAATGCTGAAAAATTAATATCCTTTAGAATGTAGAAGGTATTACTTAAGAAAAAAGGAAAAGAAAATATAGAACGACTGAGTCTTCTTTTTACTGTAGTAAGTATATGTTTGAAGAATTCATGTTTTGAATGCAAGGAGAATAAATGCCTTTTAAGTATAGGCTTTTTTTCTTGTTAGCTTTTCTAGCTGTGTTTAGAAAGATGTGGTATTTCAATGAGCTGCATAAATTAAAGGGTGGGTTCACTCTGCTTGATAACAGGTTGGTACTTGGCAGTGCTCAGGGTGAGTCTGCAAAGAAGCCAGGTCTGTGGAGAGGTTTAACGCTTGCGTGTTCCTGCGGTTGTTTTAGATGGGCCAAGTTGAGGTGTATATTCAAAATTTCAAGATTTCAAAATTGCTCGTGGTGACAAACTTTGCCCTGTTTCATGCTATCCCTTGTGTCTGCTGCCTGCTTGCTGAAATAGTGTCACCTCTTCCGGAAACTGCAAGCTTATAACATTTGTCTCTGTGTACCAAACCCAGCCGCGGTGATACAAACTCAACGCGTCCGTCATCTCCCAGCTCAGCAATGTGAGCGGCCACGCTTGGCTCTGTGGCCAACGTCATGTTTGCATCCAGCACAGGGCCCTCAGCAAGCTCTGTTCAGCTGTGCTTAGCAAGGCTCTGGCTTGACATAGGCTTTTTAACGTGTAAAAGGAGAATTTTTCCCTTTTGCAAAAAAATGATGTGCAGAAAGAACGCTGAACTTCAGTTAATGGTGAGGGAGGAGTGGAGAATATATTTTTCTCAGAAATAGGAGTTAAATCTGGAGCTTTGCAAGTTGTGAACCTGCGCTTCCGTCATTAAGGAGTTTCTTTGAAGTTTGTAAATATAAAACTAATTTGCCAAAAATCTCCAAAGCTTTCCGAGAGTTTATTTTTTTTTATTTTGAATTGAACTTTAAAAAAAATAATTTCTGCCGAATTACCACATGTTGACAGTTGGCTGCGTTCAGCATTTGTAGTCTTTCTGCTTTCAACTTGTAGAAAGTGGGTAATTGAAGTGGTGTGCACAATAAATGAGAACATCCATTGGTTCCATATAAACCTTTTAAAAGCCTCGGAATGGAAAGTAAGGCAGGCTAATATGAATTGCAAAAGGACACAATTAATTTGTACATGAAAGAAGATTTTTAGTATGCCATTAGCCTCTGTAACAGCCAAAAATAAAAAGGCAATCAAGTGTAACCTTGCCAAAAGTATGACAAACTGCTTGTCATGAAAAAGTTTTGTATTTTAAGCAAATGCATAATGTTTTTGTAAAAATTCTTCTGTTAACACTTACTTGCTGCCAATGAAATTAGGTTTAAAAAACAATATTAAATGGCACAACCATTTCGGAGTAGTCAAAAAAAAATCAGGAGCATCTGCTAAAGCAAGTGGAAATGCTGTTGCTGTTTTGAAGACTTGAACTGTCAACAAACCAGTTCTGTCTCATTTCCTCTGTGTCTCTACTCTTTTTCATGTGCCTTATTAATGGAGGCATCACTTAAAAATAATGATGAGCAAGCAGTGAATCTCTGTTCTACATCCCATATATTTAAGAAGCTAATTTCCCCCATCTCTTCCTTTTTTAAAGGGAAATCTCTTTTATTCCCCTTTCTTCTCCTTAAGTTACTTAATCTTTTTCAGCATATATTGTCTGCGTATTATATAGTGTATATTCTATTTTTGGAAAAAGCAAGAAAATTCTAACAAATTATTGAACAGTTTTATTTCTAGGTATAGTTAGCCAAGGTCATAAACTGCTCTTTGAAGATTCTTGCTAACGGTGAAAGATGAATTATGCTACAGATATTAAAAAGACAAGATTGTTCGACTGATGAATTATTTTCTGCATACCATGAAAAAAAGAATCATGGGATTTCAGTTGCCCGATGTAATCAATAACTCCATAATTCCTGGTCAGTCATAGCTTGCTTTTATCCATGGTTACAAGAGTGTAATACTTATTATTAGTCCTCCCTGAAAGCATCTGACAGCATTAAATAGTATAGGGAGAATAGGAAAGCTCTTATGAAACAACAGGGAGGTGATGTCTTACCAGGGGTTGTGAGCAACGATCGTTTAATGTTAATAACACTTAAAATACCACAGTAGCCGGAACAGAGATCCCTGAGTCTTAAAGCAATAATAGGGATTACAAATTGTATCTGCTGGAAATAAGGTGAGAGATATTTGCTGGAGAGATGTATTTCTGAAATATTGCATGGCTTGCAGTGTTTAGTGTGTATTTATTTGAAAAAAATCGTTATGATGATTTATGGCACAGTAAACTGCATATGAGTGAAATTTATAAGCCCTTCTTGTGTGCCTGCTAAGGAAGAGCCTTATTGATTATCAGTCGGATCTTTTCATCAGTGCAGCTCATTTGCAACTCCATTCAGAATCCTTTGGTCGAAGGAGAAGGACCAGTTCCTGAGTGCCTATGGCATTCAGGACAGTTTATCTCCAGACAGGGATCTCCACTCTGAGAGCTCCAGAGGCAGCTCCATAACTTCTCTGCAGAGTCCTGGCCGATCTAAATCCAGTTCCCTCCTTGCTATTTACTCACCTTCATACTCCTCCTATGCAAAGGTTTTTGTATTTCTTTTGATACCTCTCTGCACAAATGGCTTCTTAAAAAGATCCACTTGGGTCTCTTTGTATTGGGTAGCGTTGTGATTGCCTGTGATAGCACTTTACTCTGGCATATTTTGCCATGTACTTATCTATATTTAGATTAATCGTGTTAATTATGTTCTGAGTTGCCCTCTTTGATGTTGTAAATCTGTAGAAAACAGAACTGATGAGAAACTTGCAGTCTTGTCTAACAGATTCTGTTTCTCACCATTACACCCAAGTTTTGTTCTCCCTCTGTGATCCTTCTTTCCCATTTCTGACAAATTTCTCCACTCTGACGTGTTTTATTTCTCTCATTTTTCCCACCTCCTCTAGATAAATGCTGACTTCTGCAGCCTCTCATATTTTCTCTGGTTGTGTATCGCTCAAGACTCTGCTTGGCCCTGGGCAGTATTTCTTCTGCCCTGCTCACTACCTCGGCCCATTCTTGTTGCAGCCGTGGCACGGATTTTGTGTTTCAGCTTTGTGATAGCGCACGTTTTCTGCCACTTCTCCCTCCTTGATGAGGCCGCTGTCGCTGTAAAGCAAGTAATGACAATTACAAGCCCATTAAGGATTCCTTCTATACGTTGGCTATCTATAGTGCTCACCTCAGGATGGGATTGAATGGCGGGGACAAAGATCTACAGCCCGATCTAACGTTGAATTCAGCCCTTGCGTGGGCAGGGGGTTGGACCTCCTGAGGTCCTTACAACCTAAATTATTGTATAGTTCCAAATATAGCCTTTTTTTCCCAAAGAATTCTTTAAAGAGACGTGTAAGACTCCCTAAGGATGCGTGAAGCATCTCCTCTTCTTCCCCATCTGGATTTCTGTGCTTCATTTTGTCTCCCAAAGAATCCATACTTGAAAGCACAGCTGGGGTATTAGGCTTCTTTCCAAAAGAATTAAAGAAATATCAAGTTCCAATTAGTTTTAAACGTCCTCATTTTTTTGTGCTTTATGTTCTGAGATAGGACCTATACAGAAAACTGGGAATTATATACAAATAGATAATAATCCTGGATTTTACTTGAATGATTCTCTCCAGGTCACTCCGGTTTTATTGGCTTATTTATTTCAACAGAAAGGTCAGGTGAAGTATTGCACCGTTTGTACGATAATTTATGAGAAGAAATGTGGAAAGGTGAAGAGTCAGACTCATGCTGGCATAATTCAGTCAGTTTTGGTGAAGTTACACCAGGGAATAATTTGGCCCAAGAAGCTGGTAATCGTATACCACAGATGTTACGGTATTTGAAGGCAATGATCCATAATAGCAGAAGGAACAATATTATGCCCCAAAGCACCCATCAAGTGGGTGAGATATTAGTGAGGTTTTTTTATGCAAACACTGACTTGGTACTGGTTGCAAGATCCAAGTGTGCTTAGGAAGATGATAATTGATCTTAACATTTTAGATTAAACTTACAGATGTCTGTTTTTGAGCAACTAGAGGGCATTTTAATATCATCCCCAAACTGCCTATGTAGAAATGGGCAGTTCAAGATGCAAATGATATTTCTGTTTCTTTACCAATAGTCTTAACAATTTTGAATTAATGTCTTCATGTGGAGCTCAGAACCTTGCAAAATTTTTGACTCAACAGAAATGCTTAGGTCAGTTCTTAAAGTATTTTCCAATATTTATTGTAAGTAAATGTATGTGAAAATCTACAGACATTTATGTATTTTGAAAACGAGTTACACAGTTTATTATCTATCTGGAGGACAGAGGTCAGAGACGTATTAGAAATAGAACAATTATGGTTTGTACTCTGTGATTAAATATCAGAAGCATTAACCAGCCACAGCATTACAGTCATAATATTAGAATAAAAATGACAGTTACTCTTGTAGAAGGCTAATGAGGTTGTATGTGTATGTAGCTCTTCTGTAATTTAAAATCACATACAGACCTGCACATACTGATTCATTCCTCCCACTCAAAAAAAGGAGGAACCTTCCCATATCTTTCATATGCCCCAAGATAAACACTGATCCCTTTGTTATAATCCAGCCAAGATCTTAATCAGGGGTTTAACCAGCTGGTTAAACCAGGCAGTAGCTCTGTCCTTTTAGGGGTTCCCTTACCAAGCAGGTTGTAAGGGGCAAAGATGATGAACCTCAAAAGAAACTTTGGGTTTCCTTATTATTTCTTTAACTGACGATGGAAAGAACTTCCCTGGCAGGTCAAATTATCCATTAGAGTCCATTTGCTTCTCTTGGTGACTGAATAACAAGGTGCCCTGTATTATGAGAAAATCTCTTATGCAGTTTCTAATTTCTTAGCAGTTTGGGGTGGGTTTGTTTGTTTGTTTTTCAGCTTTGCTTCTGAAAGGTCACACGAGTCTCCAATTCTTCTCGTCTTGGCATGAGCTATGGACTGCTCCGTTGTTTCTGGTTTGCTGTGCTTGTGTTTTATTTAGATTAAAAGGCAAAGCACCTTCATTCAAGGCTTAGGCAGTTTAGCATAATTAATTGTACAATACAAATAATTTAATGAAGTTTAAACATTGCTAAATGGAAGTCCTCGCAAACCACATTTTCTATTTTTATACTGCCAGACGTACACTCTCAGTCTTTCCTGGCTGTTATTGTTTTCAGTGTACTCAGCACAAGGAAGTGCTAGGGAATAGGAGCAGCCCCAGCCCAGCCCAGACCCCAGCGAGGGCTCCCTACGCTTGTAAGAAGGGGGTCGAGGGCCCTCATTGTGAGCCAAGTGATTCCCCTTGGCGGTTGGATGGCCATCACGTTGAAAAGGCTGAAATGATTCATGTCCCTCTCTGCATCTTCAATTCCTCTCCTGGAAAGGTTGCCCTTGCCCCTTATAACAATGTCTATTGTAATCTTGCATTGCGTTTCGCTCGTCTGTCCTACAGAAAATGGCCTGAACATGTCTGTCAGCCCCACGAGCTCTCCAGGCAGCTATGATTTCTTCATTACTCTTCCCATGATTGGATGTCAATTAGTGACTTAAAAATAAAGTCTTCATCAAGTTAGCAATCCCTTGGGCTCTCGAGTCTCCCAACACCACCATCATTTTATCTAATTTATTATACAGACAGCAGTGAAGTAGTGCTGGTAGGTGTAGTGCTGGTAGGTTGCACTGGGGAGAGGGAGATCCGCGTGCCGTGAGGTCTTGGAGATGCCTCCTCTGTCCAGAGGGAGTGCAGCACATCCTCTGAGAGGCACGTCCTTAAACCAGCTCACTCCTTTTGGCTCAGTGACTGTTTTCACCTGCATAATATGAACCCTGCTAGATACGCCTAGCACTGCATATTTGTGCCTTTTTGCTACTCAGGAAAAAGGTTACGAATGAAAATAGCTGCCAGCTGAGGTCTTCTCAGACTGATTTTTTAAGATAAGAGTCCAGCTGAAAGATTTTGTATTGACAGCTGGTGAACTGTTCGTAGAAATGACATCTGCCCATTAAAAATATCCCTCTTACTCTTCTTTGTCCTTGGGGATTTCAAGACTGCAAATCATTTTTGTGAGAGTTCTAACCTTAGATCAAGTTATGTAAAAATATATCACTTCCATCAGTGAAATAATGGCAGTGTGATGCAGGAATATTAAACAACTGCCTCCCTGCATGGTATGCAACAGGAATTTTCAGAGTTTTCCTCTGAGTGTCTTCGATTGTTATTTCATATTATGACACCTGTAATTGTATATAGCAATCTAGATTTTAGAATCCTGACAAGGCTGCTGTGGGTTCCACAGCACGCATAAATCCATCGCAGCCGGTGAGATAGATTTTAAATTGATGGTACCACACCACGCACTGAAATAAAAGCACTAGCAGCACTTATCCCTCTAGACTAATAGCTGCAAATGATTTTATGAATCATTAGTTCAGATCCTATAGTCCTACCCATTTTAAACCATTCACAGATTAATGCATTTTGCCTTAATAGTCTGCTGAAGAGCATGTAGTTTTAGCCGTGTCACAGCAACGTTTTAGTGATGGAAGGGAGTTTGTAGTATTGCAGAACTGATTAATTGCTATGATTTGGGAAGCCGGTGCTTTATCAAGAGACTGTCTCCTGAGAGCTGGATCCTGTGAACAGATCCAACTGCTGAGCACACAGTAGTTGCTGAGTAGTTATGCTTGGATGATAACATGGGACAAAAAGCCCTTGTATTTTATACCCCAAAAGCGCTCCCTGAAGTAGCAGCCCAGCAAGAACCAGCAATTGTTGATTCAGCATTCACCTGGGTTTACTCCAGGTTATGTCAGGAGAGCAGAGAACAAACTTGGGCATCAGTTCTAGAGTCATTGTGTCCTGATTTGGAAGGGACCCACAGGTATCTTTGAGTCCAACTCATGTCCCTGCATAGGACAACGCCAGCATTCATGTCGTGTGACTGAGGGCGTTGTCCAAATTCTGCTGGAATATTGTCAGGCTGTGACTGCTTCCCTTGGGAGCTGTTCCAGTGCTCCACCACCCGCTGGGGGAAGAACCTTTTCCTGATGTCCAACCTACCCTTCCCCTGGCATCTTCCTGCCATTCCCTCAGGTCCTGTCGTTGGTCACCAGAGAGAAGACATCAACACCTGCATAGTCTGTTGTTGCTCCTCTTCCACTCCAGCTTCAAGGCAACAGGGACAGCTTATGGCAAACACAGCACCAGCAGAAGTGTGTTTTGCCTGTGCCTGTTGGGTGGGAGCTGGCAGGGAGCAGGACACAGGAGGGTATTGCTGCAGCAGGTCCCTGTGTTTTGCTCCTTCCCCTCTCCAAAATTGAGTCTTGCCTCTCTGACCACATTCAGGACTTCCTGTGCGTGCCACACTGAAGTGCTGAGAGATGCTTTCTTCTTCAGTGACTAAATAATGCCATGAATCCTTGGGTTTGTGGAAGAAGCATCATCTCAGCCTCTTCAGTCTGCAAAAAAGATCCCATTACATGAAAGTGCATATTTGTTCTGTACTGTAACTATGCATTTAACCAGTCATTTTCTTGTTTAATTCAATTAGGTTTTTCCTGTATTTCTCTAAACACCATGGGGTAAATGTCATCAGCAGTTTGCAGCAGTTAGCTGTGCAGCTCTTGCTGATGTGAGCTGTGTCGTATTGATGAATCCTGATCCTGCTTTAAGTATTTAGCTGCTCTTTTCTACCTATTCATCTGGAATAAGCTGTCCAGGGAGGTGGTTGAGTCACCATCCCTGGAGGTGTTTAAAAAGTGGGTTGATGAGCTTCTTAGGGACATGATTTAGTAGTTGACGGGTATGGTTGGACTCGATGATCTCAAAGGTCTTTTCCAAGCAGATGATTCTATGATTCTACAATCTCAAAATGTGGTGAAATGTGCTGGCTCTGAGTAAGATTCCTCACAACTAGTATTTTCTACTGTTGACATAGACAGGATCTCCTCGTGGTGTGTAGGGATATGCTTTAAGGATAAAATCAGCACAAGGAGGGCTGTGCGTTCACATGTTGGAGGTTCATTGCCTGCCTTCACAAACTGTGGGTGCATTTCCTTCCAGGGTGTTGGTTGCAAAATAAAGGATTGGGCTGACAATTAAGAAAATGAATATTTGTTACGCTTGTACTTTATTTTTTCTTGCAGCTGAAGGCGATAGCTGGGTGTCTTCCAGTACTCCTTCCACCCTCCATATGAATGTCCTTTCCTTGATGGCAGCTCTGCCCTGGCATGGCTGTCCTGGCCAGAGCTGTGTGGGTTTATCTGCCTCCTGTTATCAGGGACAGTGACCACAGGCCTTTCCCTTACGGACTGTGGGAAGGCCACGCGTCCGAGTGCGTGCCTGGGGCTTCGTGTGAGCTTGACAGTCACAACACTTTCAAATACAGCTCCATGAGAGTCATTAACAATGACACTGAACGAACAAAACTATTGAAGTGGTAAATGAGTCTCAACTCCTACCTTTTGGCTTAATAGGTATTTAATATTAACGATACTAAAAAGGTGAAATAGAATTGGGTAGAAAAATAAAAACCAGCATGTCTGCTCCTACTCAGGCAGGGAGAACAAAGCTCGTATTTTCCACCTCCCCGTCATCCTCCCTAGAGCAGTCAGGTCAACTGGCCTTTGGAGGAACCCCTTCACTCTCCATTAGGCATACAGAGCCAAGGAGATTGGGCTCTTCATCTTACATATTTAGAAAGTGATGGTATGATGTCATGTCTTTAACACGATGGCAGGAAAAATGTGTGGATTTGTTGTTACTTAATTGGTTTTCTTTATTGTGCTATTGAATGCAGGAGTATCAGAGGTCAGTAATAACAGTGTGATATAAGGACCTGGAGTGCTGGAGGGCTGTCACTTGAAGGGGATGCACTTTCTGTAATGATAAGTTCTTGGAAACTGTTGCAGTTTTAATGTTGTTAGTGCTGCGTTTAATTTGCTTCTCCTACGGTGGGTAGGAAATGATGTTGAATATATATATTTTCCTACGTAGCCCCGATGAGAGACTGACATCCATCTATACCTCATCTGAAGTGAAAGTTAGAACCATAATGTCTTTTCCCCTTTTCTTCTGCTCTGTTCTAAATTCAGAGGCTACTGTGTCTGGTTTACAGTACTAAAAATAATAGAAATCTGTGCATTTTCCAGGCGCCTGTAAATAAAACAGGCAGGCATGCCTGCGTTTTTAAGTCATGGCATATAATGTTATCTTCTAGAAATAGACACATAAATCAGATTCTGCTATCGACATGTTAACACTTAACTTTTTAGGTAGCTAGATAGGTAATTTCATGTGTAGATCGTGTTACCAGACACGGTATTCGATCACTGCACCGCAGACCTTGAGCACATGCGGGCTGACATTGATAGCTGCTGAACGTGCTGCAGAGGTTGCAGGAGAGTTATCTCTAGCATTATGTGCCTCTGCATTTTTTTAAATAAGCCAGAGGAATAAAAGAGGGAAGCAATGCAAGAACAAGATTTCTAGAGGATGGCCGTGTAAACCTGGGGAGATGGATGGGTGTTAAATGCAGCGCACACGCTCCTGTAGGAGGCACCTTCAGAGCAATGTGACCCACATTCTTGCTGGAGGAGAGGAAAACAGCACAAAGTCAATGTTGCTCCTCATCTTCCTGAGGCTTTTTGAGGGTTTTTTTTTTAAATCATTCAAGGTTAATCACTGAGGGATCTTGTGTCATATGAATTAGAATAACCCATCAGCTTCAGTGGCACTGCTGGGAATTCCACCAGCTGAGGGTTGGTTCTCAAGCCCTTCCAGAGCTTAGCAGGGGGTATCACATACCTGAGTCAGCCTGCTCTGTCTAGTTGCCTTAATCAATTCCTGAATGCTATGCTCAAATATATCATGATATTCATCAATTCCTCTCTCCAAATAAGCAACAAAAATTCCAGGAAGCTTTTTCTGTCATCACTGATGTTTATAATGTAGTGAGATTGATGGATTGCACTAAAATCCTCACTGTGGCAATGGTGCATTTTGAAATGCATTGGAAAAGAAAATGACTTTAGTGCAGAGGTATGCAAGAATATTTAAAGGTGTTTTGGTGAAATGTGCTGGATTTAGGAGGGATATGGGAGTATTAGGAGGAAGCATAAGATTAAAAAATGTGTAAGTCATGAGATCAAAATTTGTTATTGAGCTTTAAAAAGTTGCTTTTTTGCAAATGCATCCCTTTTATAGTTTAGTGTGTGTCCTGTGTGTGTCCTGCATGGTCTTTGAGAAGTACCTTAGTGGTTCTCTAACATGCCAAACCCTTTACAGGTGGTAGTGAAAGGGCTTCTCAGAAAATCTAAAAAATGAGGTGACTTAGAAGTACTTAGAGTGAACATCATACATACAGACATTTTTGCAGAAGGTAAATTAGTTTGTATCTAAAAATGAGAAGGGAGCAAAGCACAGGATCAAAGTAAATGAGCTTTTAGATCATGCAGTACATTGGTAGCAAATGTAACATCTGCCAAGATTATTTGGCTCCATATAGCAATTCATGTTTGAGGAAAATTTGCACATTGAACAACGGAAAAAACCCACAAATCACCACTACACAACTGTCCAGTTTGCCTTCCTCACTGAAAGCAGAAGAATTCCTCATACAGCAGTGAGAATGATATCTTTACAAAGAGAAGGCACAGATACTACATCCCAGCAAGCATCACTCCCAAACTAGCCTGCCACTTTTCATCTGAGAAACAGCATTTCCCCTTGAAGACTGTTTCTTATCTTGAGCATTTGATATTCAGTCCAACTGTATTGTATGGCCAACAAGATCAAACCATTAGGGACTTCCATGCAAAAGGTCATACAAGGTTATCAAGTCTATTTTAGCCAAATCTGAACAACCACAGCAAATCAACCCCTAATATTGAAAACTTTAATTCTGCCTCCAATATAGTTTCTGCTCTATTTTACTTTTTTTTTTCCAAGAACGTATCAAGCTTCTTTTCAAATCAATTTGCCTTTACTAGCTTCTTTGGGAAGTCTGCAAATTGTCAGAAATCTCCTAAATTCCAGCCTAAATTTATTCATGAACAATTTATAGCCCCTCAGTCTTGGAGGAGTATAAGCCTTTAAAGTTAAATAATTCTTCTCCCTCCCTGCTGTTTACGTCCAAGTGTACCTATAAAGAATAATTGTATCCCCTCTCAGACTTCATCTTGCTAGGCTAAATGGACTAAGCTCTTTCTAATTTCCTCCTCCTTAATCATCCTACCAGAACGAAGCTGTGCTTTATCAAGCCAAGGTGTGTAGAGTGGTACATGGTGTTCTGCATTGCATCCTGCTAATGCTTCGTGTGGCGGGCTTGTCTCTGCTTAAAACTTGCATTCCTAAGTTATCTATTACTAATTTCTGCAAATAAGAAAATGTAAGTTAATTTTAAAAAAAAAATAATTCTTACTGGAGTTGAGAGTTATCCATGTGGTGGTGATGGCTGTTACTGCCTAATTGCTTGGGTTGGACTCCGGCCTTTGCCTTCAAACATGCAAAAGCTTCTGAGTACCCTGTTTTCTCTAACTAGTTTTATTGTTTATTTGTTTGAACTAGAGGGCAGGGACTTAAGCTTCGTCAGGGAAAGTTTAGGCTTGATGTGAGGAAGAAGTTCTTCACTGAAAGGGTGATTGCCCATTGGAATGGGCTGCCCAGGGAGGGGGTGGAGTTGCTGACCCTGGAGGTGTTTAAGGGGAGACTGGATGAGGCACTGAGTGCCATGGTTTAGATGATGGTTGGTGTTAGTGTTGGTGTTAGTGTTGGGTTATAGGTTGGACTTGATGATCTCAGAGGTCCTTTCCAACCTTGTAATACTGTGTCTGGCTGTTATGTTTTAAGGAAAGAGACATCTTCACTGTAGAGATGCGATTTTTAGGGTTGAATTGTAACTGCACTAAAACCATTCTAAGCTGGCTCCCACTTGGTATAAACAGAGTAAAAGCTGATGTGCTGTTCTCCTGGTTCATCAACCATGGCACAGGACAAGTTCTTCGGCATGTGCCAAGATCCGTGAATCCCCAGTTTCACCTGTGTGTTGCTCTTTTTTGCAGTTTAGACTCCTTTTGACACCTGGCTTTGTTTATCAGGTTAATTTAAATACAAGTTTTCACTAAGTATCACAGTATCACAGTATCACAAGGTTGGAAAGGACCTCTGAGATCATCAAGTCCAACCTATAACCCAACACTAACACCAACACTAACACCAACCATCATCTAAACCATGGCACTCAGTGCCTCATCCAGTCTCCCTTTAAACACCTCCAGGGTCGGCGACTCCACCCCCTCCCTGGGCAGCCCATTCCAATGGCCAATCACCCTTTCAGTGAAGAATTTTTTCCTCACATCAAGTCTAAACTTTCCCTGACGAAGCTTAAGTCCCTGCCCTCTGGTTCTGCCACTGGTCACCTGAGAGAAGAGACCAACCCCTGCCTGACTACAACCTCCTTTTAGGGAGTTGTAGAGAGCAATGAGGTCTCCCCTGAGCCTCCTCTTCTCCAGACTAAACAGCCCCAGCTCCCTCAGTCTCTCCTCGTAGGGCTTGTGCTCCAACCCCTTCACCATCTTCGTTGCCCTCCTCTGGACACATTCCAGAGATTGGGTTTCTGAATTGGGTACATTCACTGTAGTCCTTTTGTCCTCTGGGATTTCATCCAGTGCAAGGAAGCTCACTGCTTACGTTGCTCCGGATTGTATAAATATTTGTGAATATCTTGGATGTCAAGTGCAGTACAGAGTATCAGAAATGCGGAAACCCAGACTCATTAATCTCCTTCTATGATCTCATTTTGCAAGCATGAGGTGACGTGCCAGACAGCCAGACAGCCCTTTGGTGAGCTTACAGCTTTCTGTCTGCTCCTGGAAGCCCACATGGATAACAGTGGAGTGTGTGTAGCAGCAGTGGGGTCTCTGGTCCCAGCTCTGTCTACCATCCCCTGCCTGACCTCTCCGTCCCTAGGTGTGCATTTGGTAAATTACAGTTACCTGGCCCCTGGCAGGGACTGGGGACCTTGGTCATTAAAAATTACAAAGAGCAGAGAAATACTGCAGGCAAACAGTAGAAGAGGTGAGATGATAACTCACGTTCGCCTTGCCTGGACCTCAGTGCTCTTTGTGCTGAAGTTGAGGGTATTGTGGCGAGTGGCTCTTGGAGCAAACAGGTGGCCTTTTATCAGTTTCTGCAGAAGGACGTTGCAGAGCTACAGAATTCAAGACATTCCCCCAGAACACGTGGCAGGTCTGCATACAGGTGTCTTCAGACTTCCAGCCCTGTGTGTTAGCCCCTGACCTTGCATCTTCTCTGGGCTCCATTCTGGCTGGGACCGAGTGATCTCTGGGATAGCAAGAGTGAGTGGAGAGTCACGAGGTCACCCACAGGCAATAGCAGGTGGCTGAGTATGAGGTGGTACAGAGGCACAGTGAGTGAGGTTATTTTTCTTTTTTCTCTGTTAGAGATGGGCAGGGTTTTTGGTAAGTGAAGTGCTCCCTTGAATTTGTGTTCTTACACAGAGAAAAGTCACATGAAATTCAATATATTTTTCTAAAACCTAAATGCTACTTTGTCAGAAGTGAAATCAAAGTCTGTAGCATTACATTTTGGACCCAGACATCTCCATTAACAGCAATACAGTAGTATAACAGTGAGAGGCCAGAAAAGAGCATGCTCCCAGCTGTCCTCGCTGTTGAGAGCAGAAACATTTATGCCATCAAAGCAGCATTCCCTTTCTGCCTGGCTTGGACACCAGTGTCCACTTCCCTGTCTTCCCCCATTCTCTCTGCTGTGCCCAGAAATGGTGGAAGGATACTCCATCCTTTCAGTAGGCTGCAACTCTTGTGCTAAATGATCAGAAAGCACCTACCTGACTGTAATTCTTTTGTAGCAGATGCCACGAAGAAATGGAATCCACTCTTGATTATGAAATTTCCCCCTTATTCACAATTCAGTAGCTGAACATAAGATGCAAGTGAGGGTGACATAAGCGGGTGTCTATTTTGATTAAGTTAATCATGCAGTACATCCAAACCAGGCATTTAAGACATGTAGGATAATCAGACTAGTTTTGAGAATGCTTACATTGGTGGAATCACACCTGAAAAGATCTGATGAGTTTTTAAGACTGGAAATTGTGCTTCTTCTGCCGTTGCCCAGGTATCAACAGAGCCGCTCTGCTCTCGGGATTGTCCTTGTGCTTTTAATGGCTTGCTGCTGGAGAGGCTGTGGGTGCCCATGGATGTCAGTCTGGTTTTCCAGCTCCTCATCAAACTGCATGTTGGACTACTTCCCCAAGGTCTGTGAGAAATTACTTGCACAGGGATGCCTGATTTTCCATAATACAGAGAAAATTTGACATCTGGAAACATTAGATTCCACTTGCTATAAATGCAGGCTAGAAGGGTGCTGGAGAAACATACAGGGATTAGGAGCTGGTTGAGCAAAGGGGGTTAGAAAGTTCCCTGCAAGAACTCATACATGAAGGGCTGATGTGTAAGAGGTGGTAATTGCCTTCTTCCAAACTCTCCCCAGAGCCTGCCCTGCTTGTTTCCCTTGATGAGTGCTTCTGTTTTCTGTAGCATGTGTGACATTTGTGTGTGTGCAGGGTGAGGGAATGGCTGTTATAGGTAAAGGTTATGGCATTTATTTAAGAACAGTAAAATGTAGATTCCCCCCAGTCATAATTGCAGTCCCTTGCGAAAGGCTGGAATCGGCTCCCCACAGATGGGTCGAGATGGTCGCTTGATTTATGGTCTGAAGGCTGTGTTGTGGAACTACAATTGGAAAAAAGTCTACAGAAAAGGATATATGCGTGAAGTGCCAAAGCCTTCAGTCTGAAAGCAGCCTTTAGAAATACTTCTTTTGAAAGACTGTATCGGCAGTCTGAGTTCTAAGCATGGTTACACTGATTATATGGAATTACAGTCTCCTTTGGACTAAAATGTGCTGCTATCAGATGGATTTTTAGTCAAGTGTTACATGAGTCTCAAAGAATGACAACCGATATACTGGGGCAGTTAGGCTTTCTTTTCTATTATTAGTGGCAATGTTCTCCTGATTATTGAAAGAATTGTGTGTTTTCCACTGAAAACCTGTTGGATAAAAGACATCGGATAGTAGGGGCTGGTGTGTCTGGAAGAACACGCCCTTACAGCAGAGGAAAATGTCACCAAATACCAACTATTGATCTTTAAGGGGTTATCCTACTACCCATATGGTGTCATTGTCTCTCTTTTGCCACCACCTGTGGCCTTAGTCTTATATCATTGCCCACAAGGCTTAAACAATTTTTCTTCAAGTAATTCTCCATTTTTTTTCTGGGCTCTTCTGTAGAGCTCCTGCCCCAGTTTGGCCTCAGGTCCTTTCTTCATGCTTACCTCTGGTGTGGTATTTACAGCATCCTCGATAACAGCCGTGCATTAGCATCCTGTAGATGCTGACTGTGGCACTGATCATCATCATTTCGTGGTGTACAGCTTTAACTTTTTGTTGTACCCATCTGTTGTCTCTGTCTCACCTTATGCTTTGCTTATGAAATTGTTGTTTTGGGCATTGTCTGCTTGGGATCCCTGTTTGTTCAGCACTTAGCATACTCCAGTCCTAATCCCAAACCGGAGCTTTTAATTGTTGCTGCAATACAAATACATTGACAAGGTCAGGCCAGCTGTTATAAAAATTTAAGCTACCTTTTCATTGTTTTTCTCTATGCCAGTGCCCTTCATTTACAGAGAAAAACACTATTTGCCTACAGGAAAGCCAGGGAGTGCAAGGACAGGATGAGGAGTAAGGGTTTTACGCTGAAAGAGGGAAAATTTAGATAAGATACTAGAGAGAAATGTTTCCCTGTGAGGGTGGGGAGGTCCTGGCCCAGGTTGCCCAGAGAAGCCGTGGCTGCCCCATCCCTGGAGGTGTTCAAGGCCAGGTTGGGTGGGGTTTTGAGCCCCCTGATGCAGTTGGAGGTGTCCCTGCCCAGGGCAGGGGGTTGGAGCTGGATCATCTCTCTGCTGCTTCAGCACTATGGGCTTTTACCTGCTTCTCTCTCCCATTTGAGTTATTTCTGTAGTTTATTTCTGGTGTCAGACATTGCGCAACGATGTCTCCTGAGATACCCTGTGGGGTCCTTGTCCTAATTCTTCTACTCCTTTGGGAAGCCCCGTGGAGGTGTCATGGACAGACATCGCTGCGATGGTGGGTAGTTCTTATGCCAGCAATCATGGGAAAAGGATACCTTTCCCTTCGTGCATCTGTGAGTGCCTAGCAACAATTTTCCCCTGGGTTTTCAAGAATACTTTGCAGGCTACCATAATTTAAAAGGTTAGGTGAAATGGCTGGTGAATTTAAAACTGATAGCATTGTCTCTTGTAATTTCTTTATGCTTGTTAATGAGCCTTCATCTCCTTCTGTTCATATTAGGGGGGTAAAACAGTAGTGGAAGTTGAGATACATGGAAAGGCTTTGACAAAAGCTAGTCTTCCATGAAATAGAATCTCAACTGTAAGGAAAATAATGACCCATTAATAAATTACGTTCCAAAATGTGTCTTCAAATAATGCATGAAGTCTGATTTGCATAAAAAACATGTCTTGGAGCCCTTAAGCTCTCCTTGTTCTGCAGCAAGCCAGGATCTCTTTCAGAAAGACAAACGAGAAGTGTCCTCACTTGCAATCTTCGTGTAGAAAACGGATCATTTTCCAGCATCCCCTGTTCTAATGAAATTATTTTCCTAAACCTAGTCTGTTGACAGACCAATGCAGAGGATACTTGGGAATAAGGGACTCTGGGTATGCTGTGTACATCCTCCCAGCACTGTAGAAAATCCACTGCACCTTTTGTTGTGCGTGGCCACTGGTGTGGACTACACGTGCAGGATGAGATTGAGCCCTTAGAGAGAAGAGCAGGAATATCATAGGCAGCAGAAGTAAGTAATATGCCAGCTGATGCCAATCCTGATTAGGGTTTGTAGAAGAACACCCGTTACGGGGTTAATCACAGTTCCCCTCTGTGCTAGGAAGGACTCTGCCTGCCTTACACCTGATGAGTTTTCACTGTGTGCTGGGGTTTGGGAGTGCTGCTCCGGAGCTGTGTGCACAGGTTAGGTCTGGGGGAGCTCCTCAGGTCTCCTGCAGGCAGAACAGTCAATATTTAGGAAAAAAGTTGGTTTTGAGGATCTGTGGAATTCTGCTGAAGAGTAGCCTGGTGCACAGCATTATGGATGTGATGAAAGGTCATCGTGTCCCACGTTTGGAGAGGCTCTTGTTGGGCTCCCTGTTGAGCAGGATTTCTCCCCGTGGGCTCTGCAATGTGTAAATGACACCAGTCCCCTCACATCTCTGCTCCTAGTGAGTTTTCCATGAAGTCCATGGTGGTTGAGTAGGCTCGTTCTCTAGAAAAGAGCAGTTACAGAAATACTGTTATAGAAAAATGTTAGTTAAGTCAAGATAAACTAAAATAATCAACAAAACCAATTTTCCTTTTTTTTCTTCATGATTGTGCTTTGTGGAGGTAAGATGCTTTCATAAAGAGGAGGGACAGAAACTTAAGCTGGGAAACTCAGATGAAACCTCAAATGAATTAGTATTCAGTCTTGGTATCAGGGATTTTTTAATCCTTCCTTAGCCTAACATCTACCCAAAACAGTCTTATGAAAAAAGCAGACCAGGAAAAAAGGAGCTTATAGCAGCAACTTACAGGTTTTCGTGAAGATTAATTAATTACAATTAATTGTGAAGTACTGTAGCAATGAACAGTACTTTGAATTTGATAATGAAAACCAAAAAAAGAAAAAAAGGAAGAAACAAGGTAAAACTCATATGGAACAATCATGAGCTTGCAGATGTGGTTTTTTCCCTTTCCTCTTGGTATGTTCAGTTTGCAAACCTAGCTCAGACAATTTACAAATACAATTACAGCAGAGAATTAATTTAGGGGCTGTGCGGCGTGGTGGAAAGAACAGAATGTTTTCATTAAGAAAGTTGGGCCCAGCAATTCTGTGAAGGACTCAATGAGCAAGATTGCATCCCTGGGCTTCACAAAGAAGGGTGGTTTTGGTAAGTTTGTTCCCTGATTTTGGGTAATTTCTATTTAGATTAAAATAGATACTGAATCAGTAATATAAAGGATGTAAGGCTCTTCTTTTTTGTCTCCGGTTGCTCTAGGGAAGAGTATTCTTGGAAGATGGGCTGACTGGTTTGGGTGGTTTCCCAGAAGAGTGTACACCGTGGAGTAGAGAAACAGGACTGGGGTGGGCACTGGGATCACTGTTTCCATCTTCTCTTTCTCTTTCCAACTCAGTACTCTGAAGAGACTGTTGTTTATTAGCAATAAGGTGGCCCCGAGAAGCTCCAACCAAAACTCTTGTGGGCAAATGTTAGGAGATGGTTTCTAACTGAGAGCTCACCGGTATAAAAGGTAGGGGATGGAGATGGTAGAAGATGAAGTGATTTGTTCAAGGCCAAAGAATTCAAACCAAACCCAGAACCCACTCCCTTTGTATCGGTGTGCTGAGCCCTCTCTCGACTCTCTCTCTGGTGGCAGTGTTTGAGCTGGTGGGTCACCTGAAAGCCCCTCCCGGGTAGCCTGAAAGCGGGTGGGCAGGAGCACCACGTTGCTATCACACCTCTGGGGATGCTGCAGAGCCCATGGTGAGCAGCTCTGGTGCTGATGGGTCGGAGGAATTCATAGCACAGCCTCCCTGCTTCTCTTGGCCCGAAACAAGAGTCTCCCCGTGCAGGGGAATTCATTTCGCTTGCTTTCTCATCTGCTAAACTAACAGGGTCAGACCAGTGGGGAAAGCAAAAATTACTTCCAAGTGTCCCAGCTCCCTAAGAAGGATGCTCTCTGGATGTGATGTGCTTACAGCTCCCACATTGGTGTGTTTATTTTACAGCCATAGCTCTGAGTGCACAGAACAGGGTTACACAAAAAACAAGGTTTGCAGAAGGAGATACTTACCCAGCAAAAATAAAGCTAAAATAACAGGATGCAGGTACACTCGGAGGTATGTGAGATATAGCTGGTAATGTTTGTTCATAACAGACTCATCCTGTCATAATAAAGGATCCCCTGAGCCATCTCAAAGTCTTATTTCAAAATTTATTATACTCTTTAGCATATACAAGGTTAAGAAAACCAGCGCCACAGCCAGATGGCTGGGGAATTGGATCATCCGGTTGCTCTCTTCCCTACTGCCAATAAATTTGGTGGCCAAGGCAGGGCTCCAGATGCAAGATGCTGCCCATGGGGCCAGCTGTGCAAGTGAGCTTGGAGCTCCTCTGTGCTGCTGCTGGTCCCCAGGGACTGCCTTTGTGGTTTGGCTGGGTAATCCCTGTCTACACACAAAGTTACTGCTGCAAGAGGAGAGCACAACAGGGATGGGAAGAGAGGAATCAGCACTTTATCCACCCAATAAAGAGGAGAAATGTTACCAATGCGATGAGCTTGTGACAAAATGAATGAGATAAAGAAGAAAAGTCACATTCAATTAAATTGTGCCCTTTTTCTCTTGTAGACAATGTGACACTGAGGCTATGCTTCACAGTTTATAGAGTTGTATAGAAATTGGTGCTAATAGTTCAATTTTGTGTAATTATCATACTAGTACCATTGAAAATGAAGAATCTGGGGATAGGGAGGAGGAGACAATACTTCTATAAATAGTTAATATCCAGAGGAGGCAGATGGGGTAAAATTATATTTATAGATTAAACTGACAGCAAAGAACCTCTGCAATCTAGTTCCAGCTCCGACCTGGAGTTACTGTCCATCATGAGATGTCACTAAAGCTCTCTGGGTTTGGGCTATTTTTTTTTTCATGGAGATAATGCCTTGCTATCTCACTGGGGCTTTGTGACAATTCCTGTCTGTATAATGCTTTGAAGCAGAGCTTGTAAAGTGCTAAGTATTATTAAGATGAGATGAGGAGAATCTCTTATCTGAGACATCGAGTTCTTTGGGGATGGGAAGGAGGCAGTGATCTATTATCCATAATACTTCTCTTCAGCCCAAGTTTGATCAGCCTTAGTGTGATTCAACAAAACCCTGTTCAGCTGTGGACAAATGGACATCTCTATTGTAAGTGATGAAATGGAAAGCTGTATAAAGGGAGACATTGCCCGACGCCGTCTTTGATCATAATGTATCTGTGCCTCAAAGGAGAACATAATCATACAAATATATTTGCAGGAGAAAACCAAAAATAACTCCTACTGTTGTTCTGCCTGTATAAAGCCATTAGGACTGTGCACAGACAGTTGTTGTTGTTGTTGCCATCTTTGTGTGGTGTTGCCCTGCTGGTTAAGAGGCTGCCAAGTAGCTCGCTGTCGGGGCCCTATTCTGGTGATGTGATCCTTTGCAGAATTTGTAAAGCACTTAAGCATCTTTCAAAAAGGAAATGAAGAATTGTGATAAACTGTCACTCAGTAATGATAAACAGAAGCTGGACGGCCTCTGGGTTAATTAAAAAAATAAATAAAGTCATGTTCTCAGGCAACAGTTTGTAGAGAAAAAGACAGGACAGAAGTGGCTGGGGGGGGCAGATGGTAGCAGGATGCGAGTAGATCAGTTTTAAGCAGGAGCACAGGTTCTTGAAGAAGAACAGAAGGAAGTAATTTCATATGTAAAAATGCTCTTATCTGTCAATAATTGTGTTATGAAGCAGGTCCAGAGACACACTCAAACATTCAGAGGCTGTGCTTTGCTCTTTCAGCAATTTGAGCTTTCTGGACATTATTTCAGGGTCACACAGTACTGTTGCTCCTCTTATCAATCAGATAAACAGCATCTCGTTCACTCTTCCTCACTCTTCCTGCCTCATATTCCATTCTGCATCCCCGTGCGCCAGGTCAGCCTTTGCGGCCCTGGTGCCTTTTAGTTAAAGGATACGGGGGTTCAAAAAATAAATAAGACCTTGATTCTTCTGATCTGCAGATCTTTGAGTATTATGCTTTCCTTCTTAGAAAGAGATTTCTTTAAGTAAAAGATTGGGGAATAACTGCAGATTCCTAAACTAGCTGTTAGTCATTTGTTTTCCTCGAGGATCTGCAGCACCTTTCTGTGAGGCATCACATTTGATGGATATTGACATGGAAATAAGGACTGCTCATTGCTACAGTGCCACTTGCTTCATCTGTTGGAGCCAATGCCTTTACTACTTAATAAAAATAAACTAATAAAATCTATGATATCCATTTACAAGGTGACCTATAAATTGTACCATAAATCCTTTTCTTAAATAATCATGTACTTCAAAGAATGAGTGTGCTGATTGGAATAGAAGTTTTGGAATATTTGTAATCCCCAAAGGACATATTTCAACCAATTTTCATTAAAAATTAATCATAGCATGCTGATTCTAGAAGGTTAACAAGAACATAACAAGTATAATACTTCCAGAATTACAAGCTTCAGGTGAACGTGGCATGATATGTTGGCATCCTTTGCTGCTTTTGTCTGCTGTGGCTGCTAGTTGGGATGTGAATGGGGATGAATAATGGACAAGTGTTAGTTCTCTGTCCTTCCCTGCTGTGTGTTGCTTTCATACCAAAGACATTTTTCCAGGTCACTAATGATGGACTTCCTCACGTGCATCTCTTGATTACGTGTATCTATAGCAACATATATATGGTGAATATATATAGGAAATACTAGTAGAAGTATCTTTATTTGAGTTTGTACCTTTGAAAGGTTTCCTGTGTGCTCTTCAGAGCCATCCATCTCTGTGAGAGGTGGCATTTGTGTGTTTTGGACTGGGGCTGTCCTAATTGTGTGTGTCAGGTTTTGCTCTGCAGCCTGCAAGCTCCTCCAAGCTCACCGAGTCATCCTGTGACCACAGCTGGGGTGTGTCTCGTTATTGATGTATTGTTTTTTCAATGTGCACTTTGGAAATTTCAACATACTAGAAGGTAAAATTGCATAGTGTAGAAGCTCTTAAAAGTCAGATTTTGCCAACCACAGGCTTGTCAAAGGCAAGAATATAAGGCTAATGAAGGAAGAGTAATGGTATCTTGAATCTCACAGTGCCTTATATTAATTGCTTGCAAATGCTGACTGCTGGCAACTATTCCACACTCAAAGCATAATGGACTTGAGAGGCTGAACTTGCTTTCCTGCAGTGTAGCCACTTTTTATAATGCAGTCAAAATAATTGCAGAGGATATCTAAGTCTCTCTGTGCCCCCAGTGTGATTTGGGAGGTCTGAAGGAAGAGCAGCCTTGGTGCCAGGGCACGGCAGGAGGAGCCGGGGGCACCGCAGTTACTCTCCAGGTGGCTCTTGGTGCTCTTGAAAAGGAGCAACTGGAGAAGGGACTGGTTCAGCACGAGGGCAAAGGCTTCATTTTCTCCTAATCCCCACCTCGTAGTGGGTATTTTTCAGACCCACCAAGGGCAAAGCACCACTATATCAGGCATCTCTCTTGTTGGATACCTGGCAGTCATTAACACCTACCCCTGCAGGTTTTGAAAGTGGGAATTCCCCTGTGAAGGGTGAAAAAGCTTTAAATTCTAGGGAGGGTTTTAGTATTTGAAATCCCAAGCTGCCAGAGTTCAGCTGAAGGAGACGAAGATAGACTGATGCTTTTTGCCAGATGGATAAACTAAGGAAAACCAGGTCCAGCTGTTACAGTATTGGCTTGCTATTTTGAGACTTTAAACTGAGCATTCATGCTTATTTTCATACGACTTAAAATAGTTCCAGTGCATAAAACAAATTTAGTCCATGTTCTACACTTTTTGGAGGAATAAGAATGTTTGCATTAAGAACATTTTTACACCATTGAAATTAAAGCCTGTGTTACATTTATAAAAACACAAGATCACACAAATGATACATTATCCAATCTAAAAAACAATAAAAACCAAATGCTTTTGATTCATTAGGAATTATAAAATAATGGTATGTAAATACAACTTACCTAGCATGTTATATCCACTTAAATTAGCTCTTACTACTTTTTCAGATGAACTCTGCAGAGATGCAGGATATGGAAAAGGATCCCAGCCCTGCTGTTGGCTGTTAATTTGTCTCAATTTACCAGCATAGTCATAGTGATACAGAGAATATATTAGTTTAAAATACAGAGCAGACAAATGGAGTTAACATTCTAGACTTTACCTACTCAAAATATATTATTTGTCTTTTTCAGAAGGAAAAGTAAAAGATAGATTAAAGACAGAGAAGCATTGCTTATCCTGTGTGATAGATTAAAATCCAACTGAGGACAAGCGGAAGGAAGACAGGCCTAGCACAGGGAGTCTGTGAGAGCAACAGTTTGGCTTCATTTGCCTCCTTTTTGAAAGGCAGTTTTTTACAATCTTCATTAAAACTATCCTTTTACCCTCAAACCTGTCTTCTCCTACCTATATACCTCATAAACAAAGTGAATATGCAGAAATTGAAAGGACAGGATGGCACATTATATTGTGTCTCTTGCCCTCTTGACTTTTTTCTCAGCTCTGAATGTTTTAATGTTTTGTCTGTAGAGGTGTTTTTGCAGGGGTTTTTTTGCATAGGAAGCCTCAGGAGGTTTTAAGAGCTGCTAATGGACGAGTAAAACTAAAGCAGCAACCATTAGCACTTTGGGAGTGTTCTGTTTGTGGAACATGTTTCCAGCATTTCCCATTTTTCCCTGGGAAGCCTTAGGACATTGTGCGTGCCTGTGTTCCAAAAAGGTGATTTTGTAGCCCTGTGCTGTGGAAATGATAAACAGTGAGCAGTCATATATTCTAAAGAAAAGACATGAGGAAAAGAATCAAAACTCCATTTTCCTGCAGGTGTCTTTAGCAATGGAAAATAAAGGAGAAAATCGTAACTACAACAAATTACATTAAAACCTTGCTTCTTCTCCCTTAGCTCCCCTTAACTAGGTGGGTTGGTTACTAAAATGACTCGCCGTGTTTTTGAGGTACTGGCAGCAGGAGTTGTCACTGTGGGCCCACAGCAGGTTGTTGAGGGATCAACTGTGGTGTCCCCTGCACAGTTCAAAGTTTTTCAGTTTGACAGGCGACCCGTTTGGCTGAAGCCAAATCCTCCTTTGACAAATGTCCTCTGCTGCCAGATTGCTCTTGTGCAGTGTCAGTCTTTAATAACACTGCACCGAGACTTTGGGAAGATGTAGAGCTTGGAGAGTGCTTGTGCAGCATTGCTCGTGGTAGACTTTCACCCATAAAAATCACTCCGTTGACATCAGAAGAGGTGTCCATGTTAATCAGCGCGTGCTTGTCTTTACGAACAAGCTTGACATAGCTGCAGGCTCAAGGTTCAAGGTACAGCTTCAATCAAAATACGAACCACAGCCATTTTTGTGGCCAGTTCTTCACCCTGTGTTGTGACAGAGGAGCTGTCTCTATCTGTGACTTGGAGCATTCATAAAAGACCTTAAAAGCATCCTGTAGACCAAGGCAGACTGAATTGTGGCTCCTGCAGATCCGGCCAAAAGATGGATCGAGACAGTCCAGTGCTTTTCACCATGTCCTGTGTACTCAGATCATTGCCCTTAAACAATGTGGTTGGACCCTCAGGCTTACCTGCAATTCAAATCTCCACATAAATAACTGAAGCCTTTTACAATAATAATTTTTTTTAAACATTGGAGATTTTTTTTCTCCAAAAACACTTAAAGGTTTTCTTAAAAGTCTCTAGAAAATGCATGTGAAGTTACTTTTACTTGCACAAAGAGTAAATCAGCGCATACTCATACTACCTTTGAAAGGTGCAAGCAATTCTGTAAAGTTTCATGTTGTTCTACCTAAAATATGTACACAAAACCAGGAGAAAATATTCCTTCCTTTTGTGTTTAGATAGAAACCAGGTAGGTTTCCACATTAAGCAGCAAAAATTACAGCTCTAGCAGAGCGATGGAGGTAAGCTCATTCAACCTGACTAAAATGTTGTCATTTTCGATAACTTTTCTTATTCTGCATGAAGAAAATTATGTTGAAGTCTCAAAAAATTAACTGAAATTACAGTTGCATAATGAAGCTAAGCTCTTTATGGCTGGTACTAGAGGAGCAAGAATTTAGAGTTTAGTAAATTCAGAGTGGCTCAGAAATGTTATGACAGAAAGAGGGCAATGCAGATACGATAACAGAAGAACTTTCCATCCTGTGACTTTATGCTTCCAATGAGCAGATTGCAAGTTCTGGCACAAACTGTAGCAGAAAACAAATCTATTTTTCATTTTGCAATTATCAGAAAGATCAGCAGTTCCTATTTTTGGAGATTTTGCTGGGTGAGTTTGGCTAAGATCTTCAGAAGCCAATCCCTAAGTGTTCTAAATTGCGTGTACATCAGTGCGCCTGGTCGTGGTGGCCCTTGGCTCAGTGAGCAGCCTCATCCAGATTCACAGTGACAGCCCCAGAAGGACCAGCAAAATGAAGCTCAAAGCACTTCTGTGCCTTACCCCAAGTTGCTTGCAAGCCCTGGACTCCCCTCCTCCTCCCACAGGGGCAGCAGCCTAATCCAGCTGCAGAGTGAAACACTGTGCAGTGAGGCTCACGCAGTCGTTTCATTCCTTCTGGTTCAAAATTGGGCCAGGAATCTTAAATAAAGCGAATAAAGTTAATGGGGCTTTTCTGAACAAGAGGATATATGTAAGTTTGTTTCTGGCAAAGAGTCTTGGGCTGCGAGGTACAAATTGCCATGTTCTTTTATTTGTTTCGATTTGCTTATGCGTAATCTCGTCAAAGTGATTTTTTCCCTCTGTAAGGCTGTTGTATCAGCTGGAGCTTCAAAGTCAACAGTACGGAAAGTCAAGCATGACGGTGTTGGCCGAGTTGTCTATAAGCAGCAGCTTTTTCACACACAGAGGAGAAAATGAAAACAAATGAAAACATCCTTCAAAGATGATGTTTTTGCTGCATCAAGATCACTGTCTGTGTGATGCGAGGGCTGATTGCTGAGATGTATTCACAGAGAGCAGCGAGAGCTTTGATACCGAATGTACACGGGATGTGATTTTAACATTGACATCTACTTGGATTGCTCTGTGTTCTTTTAAATTATGGATTCATTATACTAATAAGCAAAACAGATGCATGGGTAAAGGTGTCCTGTAATGAATGTGGAAGGCTCTGTTATACATAACTTAGCAGAGCATTTGAAATGCTCTTTGCCTTTCCCTTTGTGGATGCTCAGCTGCTTAATATTGGGCTTTTTTATACTCGCAAAACAAAGTGAGCTCTTCTGTGGCGCCTGTTGCCTTGGTGTTTGAGAGACATGCAGCATGACAGGAGGTTTGACATTTCTTACTTCTGTCTAAGCTGGTTCCTAGATGAACTGTGATTATCACAACTTGGGGACCACTCTGATTTGCATCAAGTACCATCAGTGCCTGCTGTGTCTGCTGAGTGGCCACCAGCCACTCCATCCATCTCCATGCTTTCTTTCTACAAGCTCTACAGAGATCAGGCAGCAGCTCCAGCATCCTCCCTCCGAGCAGAGAGAACAATGGGTTACCTTAAGCATAAAGATGGCTTAGTTGGTAACCTCTTGAGAACTTTTATTTATAATTTAATTTGGGCTAATGGCAGAAAAGGCAATTAACCTTTCATCATGAGAAGACTTTCTCTAAGTATTATAGCTGCAGTACAGGTAAAGTTCAGGACAAGTATGAAGAGGAAGTCTGCTTCACCTATTTCAGGCCAAAAGCCATGCATATTTGTACTGCTTTTTAATGTGCCAGTGCCTCTAGATGGATGTAGGTTGTGAGAAGGTGGTGGCGTTCTTATTTCAAGACACAGATTACCTGTAAGCAGGCAATATCTTCAGTTATCACCCATCCCACACCAAAATACTCAAGTGCAGCACTGTTGATAGTAGTTTCTCTTTTACTTTTTCTTTGTGCGGGTTCAAACAGCATTTGCTGCTTCTCTGAAACAAGGTGCTTGTAGGAAATCTAAACCTCTGCTATGTTTTCTTCAGAGCATAAAACAATATCTGCAACAAACTTCTTCAACGTTACCTGCCTGGAAACAAGTCAGCCCTGGGGCTAACAATGCAATCTCACACTGTTTCTCCTGCATGAAAATTTCTCTATATCTATTTTTCTGACTGCTCCGTGGCGGAGCTGCTCCCAAGGATTGCTTTTTTAGGTTAATTTTCAGCTCATGTCAGCTGGCGGCTTCATAGGAAACAGCACAGGCGTTCAGGGAGCGAAGCGTTAACCCCAAACAGGCAGGGAGCCAGACAGAGAAAAACAGGAGAAGACAGCAGGAGATGATATTCCTCACCTGCAGTGTTCAATCACAGGATGTCTGAGTAGTTCTTTTCCCAGACTGCCCTGTCCCAAAGCCAGTACCTTGTGTCCTGGCGCGCAGGACCCGTAGAGCTCTTTGCTCCTGTCCTGGCTGTGGGGTGGCTGTGGTACCAACCTCTTACATTGTTGCCCATCAAAACTAAGTGATATTTAAGCACTTCAGAGAGACAAAGTGGGAGTGTTATATATGAATGCAAATTTGATGAGATATTTAAGAAATCCATTACTTGAGAGTGGAAGGTGATGCAGCCCTGTGTGATGCAAGTAAGAACTGGTTCTAGCACTGAGCCCAGCTCAGAGCTTGTGACTAGTGAAGAAGTTTTGTCTAATGGGAAAAAATCCTGAAGCAATAAGTGCTGCAAAATGCTGACTGGAAGAATAAACATTAAAGAGAGAAAGCAGACCAGAAGGCAAAAGCAATCAGATTTGTAAAAGAGAGCAGATTCTGATTTTATCTTATGGAAATAAATGCAATAAAAGCTTTCTAACTGGAGTTGTGTAAAGTTGGAAGTTTTTTTTATGCAATAGGAGAAAAATTGATGCCAGTAGTTGTTTTAATATTTTATGGAAATGCTTCAGCAAATAAATGGAAGTGGTTTTTATTTGCAAACAGAAGGTATATGGGAGAAGTGAAGCTTTTTTCTAAATATATTTTTTCTATTAGATGACTTCACCTTATGGTTGAGTTGCTTTTGCAAATAGTATTTAGATATCATTTAGACATCATGAGCCAAACCGTCTCTGAATATCCAAGACTGAAAGTGTTAGAGGATATAAATCCTCTCCTCTCTTTTACCACCGGACAGGAAAACCTGTCCTGACAGTTCAAGTGTGGGATGGATCAGGTGTTTTGCATCTTGGTGTTCAGTGTCCTGAAGTCACATTGGCACCCTGGTGATTTCAGAGCCTCTCTGAGCACGCCGAGTGTGGACCATCAATCTGACCTCACAGCCAGCATTCAGATCCTGTCTTGCTGTTGCTAATGTAAAGCCTGTAGTGAAATAAAACTGATGGTGAAACTGCAGCACATACAGACATATGTGGCTTTTCCATTGAAAAGTAACGGAGCCAGCACAGTGCATTAGAGCACTCATTTCCTTTTATCTGATGGGGCAGGGAGGGGGGGAGGAAATTAACCCAACTAAAAATAGTTAGGGCATTTTGCCCTATAATCTCTCTTCATCCTATGGATCAATATGTCCTGAGCTTGCATCCAATACATAAATAGCTTTCATGGGTGAGATGACCTTGCTATGGAATAGATGGATCTTTAATCAACAGCCCTGTGGTACAGTAGCGTGAGTGGGGTGGAGGTCAACGGAGTTTATAAATAACTGAATCCAATTAAATTCAAACCAAGATAAATCATAGAAGCGTAGAATGATTTGAGTTGGAAGGTACCTTAAAAATCATCCAGTTCCAACAACCCTGCTATGGGCAGGGACACCTCCCACTGGATCAGGGGCTCAAAGCCCCATCCAGCCTGGCTTCAGGGATGGGACAGCCACCACTGCTCTGGGCAACTTGTGCCAGGGCCTCCCCGCCCTTACAGTAAAAAATTCGTCTGAATATCTAATCTAAATCTCACCTCTCTCAGCCTAAAACTGTTCCTCCTCATCCTATCCCTGCAGTTCCTGATGAAGAGTCCCTCCTCACCTTTCCAGTCCCCTTTAAGTACTGGAAGGCTGTTATAAGGTGTCCCTGAAGCCTTCTCGAGGCTGAACAACCCCATCTCTCTCGGCCTGTCCTTGTATGGGAGGTGCTCGAGCCCTACGGTCATCTTCATGGCCTCCTCTGGACTTGCTTTAGCAGATCCATGTCCTTCTTTGTTGAGGACTCCAGAACTGAAAGCAATACTCCAGGTGAGATCTCAGAAGAGAAGAGTAGAGAAATCAGAAAATATTTCCCCAAAACTTCAAGACTTAATGGTCACAGAGGCATCTTCATGCAATGGGAAAACCTTGTTGATAGCAGCAGCATGTTACCAGAACCTGACCAGTCTTCTATTCAGTGGCTATTGGGTTTTTGGTGGGGGAGCATAAAAATACACACTCCTTTCCTGGTTTTCCTCTGCCAGGTGGAAACCTGAGGGGCAGGAGGAACGCTCAGCATGCAGGGGTTGTGATGAAATAAGAGACTTAGGGCTGACTGTGAAACAAGTCATCGTGATAAATATTTCTTTTATTTTAATGTGCAGCTAAGTTTGCATAGTTTTAATCCCTAAAATTATTAATAGTTGAGAACATCTCTGTTTTGGGAGAGTTGTGGTTCTTTCATCAGTGAAATGCTGGGCATGGTGTCCCAGGTGAGTCATCAAGAGGAACACTGATACTTACCTGCCTGATTTTGTACTTCAGTCCTTTGGTTGTATGGTAGGAGAATTGTATTAATTTTCAAAGTTAAGAAAGAGTTATTTATTTTGAGATTTTGTTACTAAAATGCAGGCTAGGGTCTAAGTTAACTGAGTGAATAACTATTAGTTTATTTTATTTATGTTATTTCTTTGTCAATTTTCTTTTTTTGTAATTGGGAAAGTCAAGAAGTTCATAGGAAATGTAAATTTCTGTGTTTAAGAAACACAGAGGCAGGATTGTTGTGCTTGGGAATGTGTGCAACATGTGAGAACACATACGGGGTATTTGCAGGAATAAAACCCCTTCATGCATTTTTCCTTCCTCTCTGCTAGACTGCACCAAGTTAATGCAGCCAGCAGCGAGGCAAGTAAAAAGCATTTGAAATGAGGAAAACCTGAGTGTAATAAATACAAAAAACTCTGCAGCGAGTAATGTCAGACATGTTCAGTTCTAAATTACATCTGGAGTTTGCCGGGGCTGCTTTGTGAGAAAATATGACTGGTTGAAAGCAGGTAATATACTTCACACATTGTGACTGCACCAAAGTATGCTACAGGAATGGTCCAGGAGGCCGCAATTACCTTGATATTCCAGCATTCAGCACTGAGCTGAATTTTTATGATTTCTGTGCTGTTGGTGAGACTCCGACTCCTTGCAATTGGCAGGGTGTGAGCCAGCCCGCCGGGGAAACGGGGACTGATAATTAACCTGGGCCATTAGCACGGCCAAGTTAGCCCAGTCTGACGGGTGTTCTGTCACATTTGATTCATTTAATCTCTGCCTTGATTAATATCAACTTTTATTAAACCTTCAATTTACAATTTTCATACCAGTTTTAAGCAAAGTTCAAGTTAAAGATGTAAAGAATTAGAATTGGATGAGACTCTTAGTGTCCTGGTTTGATTCCTGCTGACAGGAGAGTTGCAAAGGAAAGGAAACATCCGTGGAAGTACAGAATGCAAATTGCTCAGCACGCAGCAAGTCCTGACACAAGCTGGGTGTTAATTTATTTAAAGCTCATGATATTGTAATGAATTCAGGGTTTGCTTGGCTTTGAGGTAGAAATTGTGTGTTGCAGTAGGATGTAACGTTCAACTGGTTAGCCTGGGAGATAAAGCCCATGCTGCTCCTCCTTCACCCTTTGAAAGGAGCAACACAGCTTCTAAGGGATGGGATCAAATCCTTGTAAAACTGTGCCCTCGAAGGAAGTCCATTATGGAGGTGAAACAACATCCTTTCAATGTCGGCCATACCGTGTCTTTTCGTTCAGGTGAATTGCAAACTCAGATGAGGAGAGGCTGAGCCATCTAAATTTTATAGCTGCATAAATTATAGATAGAAATCATTTCAGGAATAGGGTGAATTACAATTGCCGTGTTCAAACCGACCATTCAAATGGCAGCTGATGGTTAAGTTTTGCGAGGTGGTATCACTGGTAATAGTCACTAGTAATAATTTTATTTAAATCTCAGCAATGTCCAGACACTTCAGTTGAGCTCAGAGCCACTGTGGAAGTCTTTACACAAACACCTGACAAGAGACTTTCACAGCATTTTAGAGTATGAGATAAAAGTCGTTGTTATTGTCATTTTAGACTTTTAGAGAGATCGAGCAGTTTGGGAAACGGCTCGCAGGAAGTCTGAGGTGGAGCTGTTAGTGGGCAAAGAAGAAATCCAGTCGATGCTTTGGTGGCTGCAGTTTAACTTTTGTGGTTTTTACAGCCGTGCCTTTTCTGCCTTTGTCTTCTGGAAATATTTAGTATTACAGTTCAGCTCATGAAAGACTTCTGCTCAGTCCTTTGGCAATGTTTTTCTCTGGTTGCAGTGTCTCATACGTATCAGTCCATAACCACTTTTCAAAGGCAACTTTCTTTTACATAATATGCCTACATTATGGCTTTTGTTCTAGTGTTATATTCGAGTTCAGTGTATAAATTTTGAAGGTTTCCACCCCAAGTCCACATAAGCAGAACAAGAGAATAATAAATATGGCAGTAAATTATGTATGGCCCAATAGTGTGTTAACCACTTTCATGTTCTCCAAGTAAAATGGAGAAAAGCAATTTGTGTCCAAACAAGGGCAGCGTTTTTACATTGTGGAGGTCGCTGGAACACGTTGTACTCATTAGATACACAGTGACCTCGGTGAGAAGTTGAATCCTAGATAAGCACAAGCAAACCTCTAATGGGTAGTCTGAATACATCAGCTGATTTGTAAAATGTAAATGTTTTATGAGTAATAGGGCTTTAAAGCTGATTTTGATTAATGAAATGCAATCTACTTATTCCTTCAGCAGTCATCCTACAAGCGTCTAACCAACTGATTAGTCTGTTTAGGTAAAGTATTAAATCTACCTTTTGTTTAAAAATAGGAAAAAGAAAAGCAGACCTGCTGTAGGAGGTAGATGCAGAAAGGAAGAAACTTCACTGGTGTGAATGACCTAATTAGAGAAGTACAATAATTATGTAAAACTTTGCTAGGCTTTGTAGTTCTAAACATAATAGCTGTTTCAATCTCATAAGTGAAATTAATAAGTGGGAAATATGAGGGGGAAACAAAAATTGCGTTTTTATATTTTGCAGACTTTTGCAGACTGAGGCAGAGATGGTTTTGTGAAATCAGGTGATGTGAATTTTCAGGTCAATTTAGTGGTCGTTCAGATGGAGCAGTTCTGAAAGTCTGAGAAAGCTCTCGTTTGTTCTTGTGATTTGCACCCATGCCCCAGATGCCTTAGTGCAGTCAGTTATGGGTATTGTGCACTGCGGTGTTTGTGAATTGGATTGCTTAAATGGTGCACTGGAGAAGATAATTCCAGTGAGAACTTGACGAAAGCCATTGACACAGATGTTATCCATGTGTTACCACTGATTTTGATGTTCGTAGTATTTGCAATGGGAAGAATTAAAATGGATTTTTTTTAAATGGTGAATTTTGTTTGTTCCAGTTTTGCCGTTCTTCCTAGTTTTGTTTTGTCTTGTCCATCCCATTAAAATGAGAAGACCAGTTCCAAACTTGTTCAGTTTCAGCATGTTCCAGCATATTCCTCTCACAGAGGTACAGTCGTAAGACTTAAAATTGTGGGCAATTAACAACAATGCCTGAATCAGCCACCTTTCGTGGGGTTGTATTATTTATATGCCCTGATTAATACAAAACCAGTCCAAGGCAGAAAGGTAACACCATAGCTTCATTCTACGTCAACATCCAAATATGGTGACTGGAGAGCAAAGACACTATAAAAGGCAGCAAGATGATGCCTTTGCAGCAATTAGAGAAGGGAGAGTGGCAGAGAGAAGGTGGAGAAGACAAGTGGAGGCTCATCTCATTCCTAAGAACTGTTTAGTTTTCTGAAATATTATACTGGTGGGCTCTTCCAATGCAATTTGTGATGATGTCCTCTCAGTCAGTGCTTGTGAGAAACCCTGAGATTAGATGAGGGCAGATACCTACCTGCCTATTGCTGTTAATATGGTCATTCCCCAACACTCAAACAATGTTGGAGCTGTTAAAACATTTCATACAGATTGCATTTCATCTTGTACATGTTTGACCACTGACCATAAGTAATCACTCTCCACTGATCTATTGGTCTTTGCATAATTCTCCTTCTGCATTTATGTTTACTTATTGTACTGACTGCTGCAAAGGAGAGGTGGTAATTTTCACAAGACATCATCTGGAATGAAAGCAATATTTTCTAAAACCTCAGTAAAATTTTGCCTTCCCAACTCACTGAAGTCTCCTTGAACTTGAACAAATGTAAAAGTTTTGCTTTGTGTGTAATCTGATAATGTTCATCTGTGTGACTGCTCCATTGCTGTGGAAGGAGGGTTGTCTGTTGAGAAATTTCTGTCATTCTGTTTTGCATCATCTCAAAACTAATGATTTTTTTAACAGAATATCGATTTTCTTTGTTAATATTTCCTTTCTTTCAAATATATTTCAGATACATCTCTTTTCCTCTGCCCTTCCATTTCAGATTAGTTCTCACAATAATACGTGTTCATTGTTCTTTACTGGTAGTGCCAAGCTCAGCCTGGCAGTACATCAGCTGTTTCCCTTAGGAAATGCATCACTTCTTCCTGGAAGAGAGGAAAGTAGGGAAAAATATTTCCATTATATTTCTATAGCAATCTAAATTATCTGCCTCAGTAAATGTGTAGACAGTACAGCACAACAGTCAGAGTCAAACCTGTTTTCTCTTGTTTCAGAAATTTTCCATTATTGCACATCTCAAACCTTTCTTTCAGAGAAGAAACTTCTGCAGAGAACATCACACAAAATCCCTCTATTCCTCCATTCTGTGTGATTGGAAGGATTTGATAAACACCATTTCATCCTGAAACTGTACTAATCCACACATTATTAATTTCAGTGTTTCCGCAATCCTACTTAGGATGACTTTGGTAAAGATCCTCTGGCTGTTATTCAACACGTTTATCCTGCTAATATTTTCATGATTATCCCATTCTCTCTCTTTCGGATGAGAATTAGGATTTATTCTTGCACTGCTCTGGAACCTTCTTGCCCTTTCGAATATCCCAGGGGGATCTTTCATAATTCAGCTACTGTTCCTCCGCAGCTCTGGCTGTGAAAGCTCAGGCAAAGCTGCTTAGCAAATAAGTGAGCTCACTTTAGAAACAAAATTCTGGATTCACCACGCTTTTATGTTTGACATATCAGTACCACATGTCGTTTTACTGGGCTCTCCAATTCCTTCCCTTCCTCATAGCATCTGCGTCATCAAAAAATGGGTTGTCAGCCAAAAAGTGACATAAGCTGTGTATCTTGCCCTTTGTCTTCCATCAATATATTTGTGAAGTCTTTTAGCGCCTTTCTGTTTTATTTCCTGCGAGGTGCTTTTAGCACTTACCCTGTTTGATACCCTCTGAGCATTCAGAACACACCAACTTTACATCAGGAGAGGTTTGCAGCTCAGTCCAAGAAGTGAAGTGCTGCCGTATTTCCACAGTAGAGTGGTGAATCCTCAGAGCAGGACAATGCCTGGAAGTCATTAGTGGAGATGGAATTGGAAGAACTGCTGTTTAATTCCAAGCTTTCTAACATGATGATATTATAATGTCTTAGAAAGCCTCTGACCTTTGCCCCAGCAACGTACAGTGCTTTGGCACTCTTTTAATGTTCAAACAGTATAACTGGTTCTTCCATAAAAGCAGTGTCCTGCAGGAGTAAAGGAATCCTGGTCACAGGTGGTGTTCACCGGGATTCAGTGCCGGGTCCAGTCCTGTTCAATATCTTTATCAATGATCTGGATGAAGGGATCGTGTACACCCTGAGTGAGTTTGCAGGTGACACCCAGCTGGGTGGCAGTGTGGATCTGCTTGAAGGAAGGGAGGCTCTGCAGAGGGGTCTGGACAGGCTGGATCCATGGGCTGAGACCAACGGGATGAGGTTCAGCAAGACCAAGTGCAGAGTCCTGCACCTGGGACACAACAACCCCAGCAGGGTTACAGGCTTGGGGCAGAGTGGCTGGAGAGCTACCTGGAGGAGAAGGACCTGGGGGTGTTGGTTGGCAGTGGCTGAACATGAGCCAGAGGTGGTCCAGGTGGCCAAGAGGGCCAATGGCATCTTGGGCTGTGTCAGACACAGCGTGGGCAGCAGGAGCAGGGCAGGGATTGTGCCCCTGTGCTCAGCACTGGGGAGGCCACCCCTCGAGTGCTGGGGTCAGTTCTGGGCCCCTCAGCACAAGAAGGACATTGAGGGGCTGGAGAGCGTCCAGAGAAGGGAACGAGGCTGGGGAAGGGCTGGAGAACAAGTCCTGTGAGAAACAGCTGAGGGAGCTGGGGTTGTTCAGCCTGGAGAAGAGGAGGCTGAGTTGTAGACTTGTCTACAACTGTTTGAAAGAAGGATGTGACCAGGTAGGTGTTGGTCTCTTCTCCCAGGTGACAGGTGATGGGATGAGACGAAATGACTTCAAGTTGCACCAGGATTGGACATGAGAAAAAAATTCTTTACTGAAAGGGTTCTCAGTCCCTGGCAGAGGCTGCCCGGGGAGGTGGTGGAGTCACCATCCCTGGAGGTGTTTAAAAAGTGGGTTGATGAGCTTCTTAGGGACATGGTTTAGTACTGGACAGGAACAGTTGGACTTGATGATCTCAGAGGTCTTTTCCAACCAGATCATTCAATGATTCTCACACTCTCAGGAATGTTGGTGGAAACCCAGACGATTAAGGTCCATGTGAAAACTGAATTTTAGCGAGTGGGCCTGGCTTGATGGAGAGTCCATCTGAAACGTAAGGATGAAAAAGCACTAGGAGGCCATCGTTAGTTCTTGTTGCTGGTTCATCACTAAAATTACTGAACACATTTGTCATTGGGGTGCATTTATATTAAAAGATGGAGAAACGCTTTTTGCTGCGGAGCCGTTAGACCATTTACAAAAGTCAGAATGGTTGTACATTCTGTTAATGTGTTACTGGAATAAAATCATGCTGCACATTTAGTGCTGGATTATGTGGAGAGCAGCCAATACTTGTAGCATTGATTACAAGGTCCATGCCTAAGTAGTTCTCTTCCTGATTTATGAGCAATGCATTATCATTCACTGAGTGACAGAGTAAGCTGCTGGATTTGTTAATTGGACACTAAACCACGCTTTTATTCACATGTTACTGCGTTTTTCATTAAGAAAAAGACATATCTAACATTTAATGAAATGCTTAAATAAACAAATGGTTATAGAAGTGTTGAATATAGACCTCTTTGCTCATTTCAGCAGAAAGTTGTGTGCGGTATGTTTATTAATTAGTCTGGCAAAACGTAATTAAAGGGCTGTACACATGGTGAGAAGGTTAGCCAGCCTTGTAATAAATACCAATTTATAGGTACAGTAGTTCAGCTAGTATTAAGTAAAGAGGTAACCTGCATAGTAACTAATTTTTAGCATGGAGACAACATAAATAAGTTATCATTCTGAAAAATACAGCTGACCTTGCAGATTCAAAGGCAGCAGATTGCAATGTTTTCACAAGTTCACGTCGTTTTTTATCTCCTAGCAACTGTATGTCATTTACATATTTTACCACATCGAACATCTTAAAGATATTTTCTGATGACTGTTGTCGGAAAAAAAAGCCATTGTAGTGTAGTTCCTGGAAGACTGTTGTTTTTTATAACTGTGCTTAATGTCTTGATGGGAAGCTCTGAAGCTACATAAAAGGTTTTGGTGTAAGAAATTGATATTACAAGCTCTTTCAGTTATTTTCTGGTCTTTGCAAAAACTCTGGGGTCTGAGTTCAGGAACTGGTGCGGCTCCTACTGACGTCAGTCTGAGATGCACTAGTGTAAAGAACACACACTTAGATATTTAGTGAATATATATAAAGTTTTAATATATATAATTATTACTGACTTTTAAAGCTAATCCTGTGTCGCCCATTTTAATGAATATATAGAACATCTGAATATATGTAAATTTTGAATATATAATTTTATATATATTCAATATATATAATTATATAAAGTGCTGAATTTTTTTTCAGTAGGGTTTTTCTTCACTAGTTCTGCTCATTAATTATCTTGTGGCCTCTGCAATAGCAGGGCTTCAGTTAACACGTAGGGCTCCAACAACATCAAGGGAAAGAGACTGGGGCCATGGCGTGACACGGGTCGTAGTGGTTCTGTCTGAAGGAGTAGGCATGAATTAGACTGTATTTTTATTTGTGTTGGAATCTTTCAGTTCTGTACTTCTAGTGGTAGTAGTTGATGAAATTTCAGTTGATGGAAAAACCTTATTCTTTTCCACACTGATGCCAGGAAGATACTGGATCGTGGTGCAGACTTCACCCCCAGTACGTGAGAAATGGAAGTTTGTTGCTGTGTCATCCATTCAGGCTTCTTCATTGCTGTAGCTGAGAAGCTGAAAGACTCCTTACAAGACTTGAGCTTCTCTGAGGAAATAATAAGGGCAGGGTAGACCCTTTCTTGCTATAGCATATGGAAAATCATTTGAGCTGATTTGGGGCTCACCACCTGAGCACAAGCAATCACAAGCACTCTGCTCAGTTAAAGGTAAACCTGGTGAGAGCTGTACTCAGTGGCTAAAAGTCTCATTCACCCAGAGAGAGCAGATTTAGGGAATTTAAAGGCAGATCTCATATTTGCAGAAGTTTGACTGATAGCTGAGGGATGAACCTCCTGAATGAAGTGATCAGGACAGTAAAGATGCCAGTAGCCGGCATCACTTGCAGAGAGCCAGGGAAACAACTCAGGATTCAGCTTCGTGGAACAAAACACAGGTGTTTAAACACTGAGCTCTGGCTTTTCACCTCCAATACGCACTGGGAGGCTGTGCCATCCTGCTGGAAATCACCCCAGGCCTATCTGCTGGCACAGTCTATCCAGAACCACTTCTTACGTGGTCTGTAACTTAGCCGTGATCCTAAGATGTGAGTATTGTCCCTGTCCCTGCCGTTGGGCTGCTGTAAAGCACAGTTGTGGTTGCTATAAATCGCTCTTGGGTCCCACCAATTTTCTATCAATGTAATTGATAGCATGCTCCTTTCTCTATCCTGGCAATTTTGTGTAATCAATTACAGCACCCCAGTCAGAGCAGTTACTTTGTGAGATTCATGAGAGGACACACACTTCGTGCAAGCTGTACGAAATTACCAGTTATGGAACTACGCAATCTTGTCTAGGATGCCATAAAGTGTTGTTATTTACCCTAGAAAGAGAATGTCTAAGCAGATCGGTTTCTCATCAGACGCCATTGCTCAGGGATCTGAAAAATATGGAAATGCTTGAGTTTAAATCACCCGTATGCCTGAAACAGCATAAGAAATTAGTTTCTTGAGCTATTTTTATGTTTTTCTAGCTTACAGCTAAATCATGTATTATGGTGAATCATTAACTACTGACTTTTATAGCTAATCCTTATATAGCCCATTTTTAGCTTCGATGATATTTTTGAAATGCAAGAATTTATAGACTGCAAATACGCATCAGACAATGCAATTATCTGTTTTCAGCATGTCTCCAAGTTTAGTCTTTCTCTGGAGAAAATATATAGAGAGGCTGACCTTTATTTATGGTGTGCTTTGTACTGTACTTTGATTCCTTCTACAGCCTCACCTTCATGGGGAGTGATTTTCCCATCATTTGGGAGAGATGCACAATTCAATTCCTGCTACACATAAAATCCCTGCCGATTTGCTGCACAGGCCGAAATAGCCGACATCGGCAATACCAAGCACTCTGCATTCACTCTCTGTCACCAGGGAGGGGACAAATCAGTTCAAACTGATTCCTGTCAGGATAAGATTGGAGAGACCTATCTGTTTGCTTGCTACATTTCAATTGAGAACAAGTCAGGCCTTTAAACTCGAATGCCAGTTCTCCTGTAATTTCTTTGTACAGAAATGTGGGTAATCAAATCTTTTACTTGCCAGAGACAATGTAATTTTATGCTTTTATTTATTCTGAAGCATTCGATTTGTAGTTCTCCTTAGTCCTGAAGAGTCCTATTGGAATTGAATAAAGCAGTGGATAACATCCCAATGAGAATTTTCTGCAGGGAAATAAAATAAGTAAAAGGAAACTCCACCAGAAAGAGATTCTTGATGAAAGCTGGGGCTTGTAGGTGTTTCAGCACATGTAACTCTTGGTGACAGTGACAAAATACAGATAAAACTGAGGATGTAAATAGACAAGTGTGTGGGTTTGACTCCATATGTGTATAAACTCAAACTATGGAGAGATGCAGGAGACTCAGGTGGGTCCACATGAGGTCCGGGAGGTGTGGGATCTTTTTACAGTGCCAGCAGAAAATGCCTGGCATGGCTAAAGTTTGAAGAGAAGGTCTCCTGCTGAGAGCTGGGTGTTTTACGTAGCATGTGAAACAGTAAAATAAAATAGGAAGGGAGTGTGGGAGAGTGGGGTTGAGCCTGATGGTGCAGGTAGCAGCTCCATACCTGGATGCAGGGAGCAAGGACAGCTGGGGTGCAGCTCTCTCTCTCAGACCTCAGAGTGCACCGGGACCTATCTGAGATGCAGGAGACACTTTGTAGAATAAGAAAAATAATAATAAGGTGCTTTGGGGAAAGAGGTTCGTGCTAGAAATGGACAATGTAGTGGCCCTGTGGCGGGGCAGGGCTGCAGTGAGGCAAGGAGTGAAGGCTGGCAGGGCCATTGGTGCTTTGCAAGATGTGAATGTCAGAGTCCAAGGGCATTTTAAGGAATGAATTTTGGTCTGGCACATGTCAGACAGGTATCCAAATCCTGCTGAACTTTCTCTTTTGATAATACCTTCCAGAGAGAACTGTAAAAGGCCCAGTAAGAGAACGCTGAAACACGTAGCTATGCTTTTGATTGGGCTCTTCTCAAGAACCTCGCAGCATTATTCACAACTCAGTTCACTCTCTTCAGTGTATTCAGAAATGCTTCACACTATTTTATTTTTTAATGAAAATGAAAATACCCCTTGGCTGTTCAGATAGGTAAACCTTAATAAGGAATGATTTGATTTAGATTGACAAATTGATACACTTTGGTTAAACTTCAGCTATCTGAAATGAAATTATTTATTTCCATTTTGCTGGGAGGCAATGGCTAAAATCCAACTTTTGTGTGAACTTCATTTACCAGGGAACTTCACAAGTAGCTCTGCTTTCAGCTGAGCTTTCGGGGGGCTTCATATCTAGGGTTTGTACAGGACTAATCTAAGTTTGTACAAAGGTGATACCTTTGTACCTCCTCCTCTGTGGCAGCACCACTATGGGCTCCTGCATGGTAGTGAGGGAACCAAAGAACTCATCTGTTTGGATCTATCAAAAAAACCAGAAAGACAAAATAATATTGGGAAAAGAAAATAGAGAAGACTTCAGCTGGGAATGCTGCTGGATGTGGTTGCAGAGGACAGGAGTCTGGAGCTGGAGGCAGAATTGCTACAGCAGTCCCAGGGATCCAGATTAGCATGGGATGAAGTTTAACTGTGCCCTCAGACAGGGATGGAGGGCACAGGAGGGTGGTGAGGGGTGCTGGGTTTGCATCACTTGTGGGATGTGAAGGTAAACAGATGCCAACTCACCTGTGTGTTGGTGGCTGGGTCTTGCTGGGCCAGTTCCCCAGAAGGTAATAGGTATGCTCAGACAAGTGAAAAACTAAAACTGACTCATGCCAAAGCTGAAGTTTTAATTTTTTTCAGGTGGCAGACGTAAAACTAATAAAAAAGGAGAGTTTTGAGCTTAATTTAAAGATAAGCTTCATCATAAGCACTTGTCTTGCCTCGTAAAGGTAAGGCAGGCAATTCATTCTCATATGCAGATGCATCAGCAAGACTGGGAGTATTATGCAGTAGATGGTGGGTAATGATGCTTTAAGGGAGAGACTATAACAGTTTTGAATTTTTCACAGCTCTCCTTTTTGCTCTTTGTGGATGAGAAAACAATTAAGACTTCTAAAGCTCTCTGATTAGCGCTGGGATGGGCAGCGACATATCAAATGCCTTTTCTCATGGGGAGGTTGAAGCATTGTGGGTACACAGAAGATTTATTCACAGTAGTTGGGTGCCTTTCTTCCAAACTGAAGGCATCCTTTTAATAAAAATTATCCAGTTCCCTCTTCCCCCGCGGCCTCTGAGGGTGCTCGTCTGCAGGGGCGAGTGCGGGGAGCGCGTTCCCGAGGCCTTTGGATGCCTCACAAGTCTTTCTGTGTGTGCCTTAATAGCCTTCTGAGGGAACTGAAGTCTCATTTTGTGCGACTGTGAATTTAAATCCAGGTCACAGAGATGTTAAATAGCAAATGACACATTTACTGTGCCACCCAGCTGCCTTCTGTAGTGCAGCAGGAATGCTTTCTGAGCAGGGACAGTATGCCAATATTAACTTACATACAGGTTGTTTTGTTGTGGGTGCTAATGTTAAAAAATAAGGGAAAAAAGAAAGGGATGCTGCTTACATTTAAATAGCTACTTATTCCCTTTACACCTTCTCTCCTGAAGTCATAATGCTCTTGCCTGATTGAAGAAATCCTAAAACATTAGTTATTTTTGGTTCAGACCTCTACATTTATGTTTATTATACCAAAAAAAATGATTATGGTTTCCAGGTCACCAGAAATCAAGATGATACTGTCAATATGGTATTCTAACTCCTGTGCTTAGTTAAAAGCTCAAATTACCTTTTCAGTTTATGATACTGTCTGTAATATTCTCCTTTCATAAAGGCACATACTTTATTTCTCAGGGAGGAAAGTAGTTTGTCAGAGGCTGCTGCGTTATTGCAGCCTTACGAGCAAATAATGAAGTTGGACACCTGCATTCTGTACAAAAAGGCTTTTATCAGGCAGATGGAGAATGTGCTCCAGGGCATCAAAAAGGCTCATCACAAGATAGAAAAGATAGGGATATTGGGGTATTCGCTGCACAGATGTCCTTTCTGGAATAGTATTGCTAAGTATGTACCCAAAGAGCAGCTAAATTGACTTTTTACCAATAGATGGAGACAAAAAGTGTTTTTCTTCATTAACCTTTCTGGTTCATTCCTGCTGAGCAGGTCTATTTACCTGCAGTTTCCTCTCTGGTAGTGGGTTTGGTCAAAGCAGGTGGATTTCTTTCTTTTTATCCCCTCAATAAATATTATCGTATGAGGGATATAGCTCTGCTGAGGGCTTTCTCAAGCACCATGGTTCGTTTTTGCTGAGTTCATGATGCGGTTCTGATGCTGTGGAAAAGTTTTTCAGGTTCAGGATTTCAGGTTTGCTTCAGTTTTTTTGACCTCATAAAGACACTTGCTGAGCTTTAAGCGTGGCAGTCTCTCTCTTCCTACAATTAGGAAATTTTCTTTGCAAACCCTGTGGCCGAAAGCATGTATCTCCTTGAGAGAGGGGAGCCCTTCAGCCCCCGGG
The DNA here is from genome assembly GCA_033556795.1 of Tapera naevia. Lineage (NCBI taxonomy): Eukaryota > Metazoa > Chordata > Aves > Cuculiformes > Neomorphidae > Tapera > Tapera naevia. The sequence continues at coordinate 1,990,001 of JAUMJJ010000149.1, read as the reverse complement.
ACCTGCAGCTGGCCTCCAGAAATGCTCTGGAGTACACCAGAGTCACCATGACCCACCCTGGTGACACATCCAAGATTCTGAGCTTCAGGAGATGCACAGAAAACTGTAATGACTTGGAACTAGAACAGGTTGCCCAGAGCAGATGTGGCTGCCCCATCCCTGGAGGTGTCCAAAGCCAGGTTTGATGGGGCTTTGACCCCCCTCATCAAGTGGGAGGTGTCCGTACCCATAGCAGGGGGATTGAAGTGGATGATCTTTCAGGTCTCTTCCAACCCATTCTGTGATTCTATGACCTGGTGTGGACTGCTGGAACATCTGCCTTTAACTTTTCTCTTGTTAAGCACGTCTGTTTTACAGCACCACATACTTGCTGTGAATTTCACAGGTGTTTATTCCTAAATATGGAACAACTCAGCCACCAAATCCAAAAATGTGCTTTACCTTATGGCTTATGGCAATTCCAATGACTGTAGTGATAGTTTTCATGTGAGCAGTTGAAGGCACGGATGTGGATATGTACGTGGGTGTATGCGTGTGTATAAATGTGAGATTTTGGCTGGGGTTTACTATGCCAAATCTATTAGATGCTAATCCAACAGTATCACCACTGCCTGCACAGAAGAAATGCAGTTTCACAGGCTGGACTGGAGAAGATGCCACAGTTGGGAGAAATATAAGCTGTGACCTCAGTGTAGAATTCTCTTCCAGAGGTCTTTTCCCTGTACATTTCTGCTACATTTCCCTGAATTAGGGAAATGTGGACAATAATTAGATTTGGCTTCAGGTTTCTTCTCTGCTCATTTGCCAGTATTTTTAATTTAAAACTCAGTCTTGTGTTGCAACTTTTCCTCTTCTGAATCTCTCCCTGCTTTCCAGAACTGAGTTACCCCAATACCTAAGTTAGAATTTCCTTCTTCCAGTCACCAGGTGCATGAGTTACCCTCTTCTTTCTTTCTTATGTGTTCTAATTGTTTAAAACACACATTTATTCCTGAATCCTTATTAACCTCTGACACTGTTGTCTTATAAATCCAATGTAGATAAATGTGTGCCAAGAACCACCCCCCAAATCCCAATGGTGTTCTGCTTTCCATTTGATTATGTTTTGATATGCTGTAGTAAACCAGGACGTATTTCTGATCCATGAATCTAAATATAATTTCAGTTTAGCTCTGATTTCCTGAAACCACAAACGACTGTGTTTAATTTATAAATTGCTTCTTATATATTCTGTTCATGGCTGGTGAGTATAATTAACATTTTCTTGTGAAAAACCTGTACCTATAAATATCAAGGCCACAACACACGTTATGAATTAAGAAAAATGATGGGGATTGTCGGCTTTGCAAATATATAAATGGCTTTCCAAAACGTGTAATAAATGTTCACATCCCCTTTCTAATAAGTTTAAACATATTTATTTTATGGGTATTAGAAAGGGGATGTGAGAATACTGTAGTAGTGTTTAAATATCACAGCAGGATCAAATCAGTGAGACCTGGGGTCACTGTTCAGTACTAAACACCCTTTCCCATGCACGCTGTGGATTTTGATTCTGAAGGAGGTGTGGAAGGAGTTTGCATTAATGTATGATTTCTAACCTAGAATCAAGGCAGCCTAGGATCTCTACCCTTTCACTGTTATTTACTTCTCTTTGGCAAAAAATACTCTGTTGCCTTTGAAACAGTGTTTGTCTGTCTTTGGAACCATTAGGAATAGCCTTTAAACTGAAATTTAATCAGTTAAAAATGTGTTGGGCGTTTTGAATCTTTTGAATGACAGTGAAGTGTAAATCCTCTGCCTTGGTCTGTCTCAAGCAAACAATCAGAAAATGGGCTTTGAGTAAAACCATATAAGCCAGAGTTTGAATTTCAGTGCAATCTTCTGTCTGTTGGAAAATAAACCATCTCACTTCAATAAATTTGATAAAGTAAAGCCAGAAGTAATATGTGCAAATTGGGTTATAATCCAGACCCTTGGAGTGAATTTGTGGGAGACTCTCCATGACTGGTGCAAGTCAGCTGTCAGTGCTGCTCTGCTTTTCTGACTGTTCTTGTTTTTTTATTCGGGTTTTTACAATTGTCATCTTGCCCTTTTTGCTCCAAGATTTTGATCCCAGTATCCCTGGGATTCCCTGGTGCAAATGATGTGGAAAGTTCACCTCTTACCACTCATCTTCCCATAATTAAACAAACATGAGATTTAAACACAAGAGATCTGATTTTGAAAACTTACCTACAAAGAAGCCACAAAAGTCCTTAAAACACAGCTATGTTTTTTGTTTCCCACTGACTGTGGGTGTCGTCGGGCTTTGGTGCTCATAGTGGAGCAGCAGCAGCATGTTCTTCTGCCAGCTGAGGATGTCAGTTTGGGAGGGTGAAGCAGTTTCAAATGTCATTCAGACTCTTGCTCCTGAGGCTGCGTTTTCCTCTCTTCTCCTTGGCGTGGAGTTCTGATAGATTTTCTCTTTCCTTGGCTGGATGGCAGATCCTCGAGGCCTGTGTTTTCTTGCATGCACAAATTCAATAGGAAGTATTCATAGAATAAAACACTTAACAAGATGCTAAAGCACAACTTAGTCCCAGCCCTTCCTCCAATTCCTTTAACCCCACAAGGGGGAAATTCTGCTGGGGTTTAACATAGAGCTGTGACTCAGAAATAAGGTAATGACTTTCAAAACTGTTTGGAGAAACCATGCTGAATGTGAAGTTGCTCATACTGTAGCTCTAAATATTTAAAGGGCTTGTTAAAACCACGTTTTAATGCAGGTAAAAGAGCATTGTACAGTGTTAGCTCATTTTCTGATGTACCCTGCACCCAGTTTTCTGCATGTTTTCATGTCAGTCTAAATTTGGCTATGAACAAGTCTGGATCAACAGGGAATTCGATTAGGACAAGAAAATTAATTTTTACTGGGATTTAGGGTTTATTTGAACCCACTAAAGAGAGGGTAGCCCTATATTTCACCTTGATTAATGAAAAAAAAAAAGGCTAGCATTATACAATTACACCAAAAGTGACATTATGATTTATTGTGTCAAAACTTCCCTTCTTCTTGCAGCACCACAAAGGTCAGTGACAAAACATGGCTGCTGGAGAAAGAAGCGGGGAATGTGAATAAAAGTCAGGAATGTCATTTTTAATTTCCAGTGTCCCTGCTTTTGTGTTGGGGAGCCAGACCATAACATTTTGCTTGCTTTTAAAAAAAACTACATGCAGTGTTTTTTTCAAAGGACTCCAGTTGAACTCCCTGGAGAGTTGGCATCAGGGCTAAAGGAGCAAAGGGCATGGTAGAAAAAGTATCTGCAAACTTTTTTTAATGACATAATCTGCTGTGATGGGATTCCAAGTGTTTAATTTTTAAGGCAGTTTTAAGGCAAAAGAAGGAAAGAGGTTGCTTAGAAAAACTTGCAATGGCACGCGTTGGCATTGCCCTGTTATGTCATGCAAATGGTTCTAATCCTTCAAACTTATTGTGCAATTAAAAAGTATGGCAGGCACCTGGGCTGATAAGTTTTGTAAATCAGTATTATTTATTAATTCACATATACATAGCAGAGGATATAAACAGTAAACATCCAGAAGTCAAAGATATTTGCTCATGCAGTGTATGCTGTTGAGTTTCTCCTGAACTGAATTGCTCATTTATTCTTAAGACTGTCAGTGGTGTGACTTAAATGTATCATAGTGACACTTCACAAAGAATTACAGAAGACTTTTGGTCATTCAGTAAGTAACTCACTTTGATTTCCTTTGTCTGCCCCTAACAGTAAATATGATTACCTTTAATGTGAAGGTGTTGTCTTTGGGAGGGAGAGCAGCTCTTTTAGGAAGTGGCATCTTCACATGTTGGATGTGAGAGTGCAGTAAGGACGTGCACCAAGGGTCGCCGAGGTTAGTAGTGATTTTTCAGCTGACTGTTGTGATCTTGGATGTGGTTTGCAATATTTAACTAAGTTTGCAAACGCTGTGGTTCCTGCAGGTTAGGTTCAGAAGCTCCAATGCAGGAAGACTGGAACTAGTCAAATAAATGATTGTTCTATAAAAACAACACGCTAGAAAATCCCATTTTGGCAAGCAGACACTCCAGCTTTGTTCCTCTGGTGTTACGATGTTATGAAAAGCCCTCAACAGAGCTATAAATTTGTATTACGTGAATATTTATCTCCGGACTTCCATGCACGTAGTGTATAATTTGGAACACTGTCCGTGCTCTTCTTGTGCATTCGTTGCTTTGCCTCTCTGTTTTTTATTTCTGGAGGTCTCCATTTCATATAGGCTTAGGTGATTCAGATAAATTAAAACAAGCATCTCTGCAGACAGTGTTATTTCAGTTTATATGACATATTCCCCTTTACTGCAGATTGCCTGTGGTGCAGAAATCTGTTACTCATGGTAACGAGTTCCTGTGTCCAAGACTTTAATCTGTTTTTTTAAAAAATTGATTTAAACCATGGTAGAAATGGTTTTTAAGGTTTACAGAGTCTTTTCACTAGTTTAGCTAGATTAATTTAAAATCATGCTAAGTCAAATAACAACTTGGGGTAGATAAGCCCTTATTATTTTTTTATCTTTCTCTTTCACATGTCCCTTGTTCTCAAATCTCTCATGACTATGTATTTTACATGACAAGTTTTGGCTTAGTTTGACAACAAGAACTTTTGAGCTCTTTCCTCAGCAGCTGAGCGAGATGGCCACGTTTCTGAAACAAGAGAGTTGCAGCTCGCTGTTCTAAAAATAGTCCTTATTGTACCTAAAGATGATGGAAACCAAACACATGCCCAGACAGCTAAATTACTGGGACAATTCTCAGTCTTTGAAATCCAAAACACAGTGCTCTAAATTTTGTTCTTGTTTTGCTAAGTGGGTGGAACTTGATTGATTTAAGTAATCCCACCTTTGGGGATTAAAATAAGTTGGCTTCATCATAGTACTGCTACAAAGCTCTCATCATTTGTGGATGGAAATATGATGCACAAAGTTCCAATTTCTGGGGATATTTGCACATCTATTTTATCAAGAGAGTGCATGTGTGATGGTAATAATGTGGCTGTAGCACAGATAATTATTGAATTGCTCATACAGTGAAAATAAATAGAGGAGTAGGAAATCATTGTCAATTGAACCTGGCCTATTTCTAGTTAAGAGTATTAAGAGCAGGTAATTTTGGAAGAAATCTTAGCTTGTGGTGGTTGGATATAGTGATATCAGTGCTGAGGAGAGCTGATCCCACCGCACTCTGCTCAGAGAAGAGACTTTCATTTAGCTTGGCCAGAAGTGCCAAGGACAGGGTCTTCCTCCGAGCAATGCGCGAGTCCAACCCGCAGCGCTGCCGTGATGCCCACTGGCTGAGTTCACGTTGCAGGGGATACCTGAGAGGTGCTTTGTGGGTGTGAGCCAGGTGCTGCACAATGTGTGAGAGCAGTGGAGTGAAAATAGGCAATAGCATGAATTATGTAGGGAAAGTCTGGGAAAATTGTCATGGAAGGCTGGATAAGCGAGATTGGTAATCCTGCTTTACATTGATTGTGTGGGAGAGGCAAGTGGGATGGATTAGCATCCCTTTCTTAGCATCTTTGTCTTCTTTTTGAGCTTCTAAAACCAGATGCCTCTAGGAAAAATGAGTACCATGGCACTACCTAAATGTGTCTCCTGGATCTAAACGTTGTTCAAGTTAATATTGAGGAAACAGAGGTTCAGAAATTTTCAGTGAAAAAAGTAGACTCTTCTCCAGAAAAAAAACACTTCAAAACTTCTTGAACAGTGACTCAACTGCAGGCTCTTCTGTTGGGATTCAGTAGGAGACTAACTGAAATGTCAGGATCTACATGCAGCCAACGTGTCTCATCTGCTGTGCCAGTGGAGACCTGATCGATAAAGCCAGGGCACGCCGGGGAGCGGCTGGGCTCCCGCTCCCCATCGCGTTGCTCAGCGAAATCCTGCACCTGAAAGCCCTGGATCTCCAGTGGCGATGAGGTTTTAGGCATCTGGCTCAAATATAGGTGTGTGAATATGGCATGGCAATTTAATCTGCTTGTACCACAGCCTTCTTGCCACGACCTCAGACAGCCGTGATGTTTTTGAGCGTATAAAACTTTTAACTCCCATCTTAATGAAGTTGAGCTAGTAGAAAGTCCCATATAAATAATTTAATAATGTATCTGAATGAAATGACTGCTCTCTAACTAGTAGAAATAACAGAAGTGATTAAATTCAATTCAATATACACATTAGCCACTGAACTACATAGCCATAAAAGAAAGAAGAGTGTGGTCTAAAGAGTTGTCACTTTTCCTCCCACAGCTTTATAATTATATCTTCAGGGAAATGCCACAGCTCAGCATTTAACGATCTGCCATCAGAGACATTTACGAGGAGGTTTTCAGGGAAGGAGAGTTGATAGTATCTTTTTCACAAAGAAAGCAGTCATTGAGTAGTCTGGCAATCATCTGGCAAGAGGAGCAGGGATCTGCATATTTACATATCATGTGAAGTTAATAATTCTAAGCTTTTCCTCCAAAAAAAATCCACAACAAGGTTATGATCTCCCATGAAATATTTGGAAAATAGAGCATTAATCTTGGACAGTGTCAGTCTGTCACTGCCCAACAGCAGATTTGTATGATTTGAAAGAGCACAGCTGGTCACTTCAGTGACTCGGAATGTTTTCCACGAGGGATGGCTCCAGCAAAACCAGGTCCCTTAGCAATGCTAAACCATGGAGTGTATGGGAAGAGGGAGACATTTGCAGAGTAGACAACAGTGGAATGAAGAATTCATGCAGAATTAACAGATGGCATGGAGTAAACAAATGGAAAAATTAGCAAAATACTTCTCCTATTTCCAGACTGTAAATCAAATTGAAATATCCTTTGTAGCTGTAGCTGGTACATGTGTGGAGATATTATTGTTACTCTTGAGGTGAAAATTAAAAGTCTCTCTGAAGACTAATCTATTAAATGCTCAGCATGAGTAACTTGCAACTTAAAATGCATGTGTAATTTCCCAAATGGACTAGAGAATTACAGGTTGTGGCTGTCAAGCATTTCTTAGTCATTTCAAAAGATGGCTTGTGTAACTGCTCATCTCTCTGAGCAGATTAGATTGTCCAAACAGATTCTGAGATGCAGGAAAGATCAAGTACCCTTAAGAACCAGAAGACAAATCTAACCAGATCTGTAAGTGCATTTATTTGACTGACCGTAACACTCAATAAGAGTTGAAGAAGTCTCTTTAATTAAGTTACATACACTTCTAATCTGGTAAGACAGGGATTTCTGAGGCAATGTCAGATTCCAAGAGAGATGGTAACAACATCTACTGCTTTGTCATTTGTAGTGACCTTTTTATCACTTTCGTTTATCCCAACATAGGTGGTGAAATTGATAAATCAATAAAAATCTAAATACGTTATTACTTTTTATCCATTTTTAAGGTGATAGTTGCTACTGGCATCGTTCATGGACTTGAACCTCGCAGAGCAGCACTGCCATATGTGTGAGAGTGATGACAGTGTGCTTTCTTTCTTTGGGCATCCTCTGCTGCAGCCTGTGAACAGAGGAGCCCATCATTACTGCTGGGATTTTGCAGAGCAGGAAGTAACCAAAAAAGCTGGTTTAATTTCAAGGTCCGTTAGACACAGTGTTTGCCAAATGGAAGAAGACCAGATTGCTTGGGAATCTTGTCCTTAGCCCTCTATGTTGGTATTAAAAATCAGAAAGAGTAGGTAGTAATAAACAAAAATCATGTAATATATCATCTGAATCATTTACTTTGAGATCAGTTTGAGGCTTTTAATCTTTGTTGTTTTCTTTTTTTCCTCATAGAAGTGTGAAGTTGTTACTCTGGGAATATTAATTACAGAACTGTAGTAGCAACCCAGGTTTTCCAGTACGAGGTTGTTGAGATGACTATTTGAATGCCTTAAAGATAATTAGACCATGTGTATGCATGTATATATATACATAAAATTTTCAACCTTTACTTTTCTTTAACCTTTTAAAATGTTGCAGATGCGTGTGTAGCACTATATGGTTTGAACACTGTGATTACAAGAAGAAAATAGTGTAATTAATAAATAGCAAAGCTGATTTTAATCCAATATATTATTTTTACCATGATGATTAGTTTGAGTGGCAAGATTTGTTCCTCACTGTGTGTACTGAAGTGTTTGTTTTCATGCACAACTTTTCCCCAAGGAAGCTTTATCTTGAAGTCTCATCAGATTCACTGCCATTGTGATGTTGATATGTTATTCTTCCTGCAAATGTTGAGTGATCACGGATGGGGGGCTCCTGCCCCTGAGTTGAGACAGGTCCTGTGAGTTGGGTGATTATAGGTTTTTACAATTTCACATGAGGAAAAATATCTTCACCAAAAGCTTTATCAAGCGTTGAAACAGGCTTCCCAGGGAAATGGAATTGTTTAAAAGATGTGGAGACATGGTGCTTAGAGACACGGGGGTGAACATGGCAGTGTTAGGTTTATAGTCAGACTCCATGATTGTAAAGGTCTTTCCAGCCTAAATGATTCTGTGATTCTGTGAGTTATGTTTAAATAATGAAGTCATACTCAAGTTTTTAAGGTCAGAAAAAGTCACCAGAGTACCCTAAAACAACATCCATGAAACTGTGGGCCCCCGAAAGGTCATCTCTTTATTTTGTGTCCAGCTCCATTATTTGTAGGGGGAATTCAGTCCTTAATGTATGAAATATCTCACTGACTCTAACACGAAGTGGGTCGGGGCTCTGCTGTGATGTATTGGATCTATTGATTCGGCAGCCAGAATGATTGATACGAAGGTATTTGAACCTCGTCCAGCAATTTGGGCCGATAGTCATTAGGTGGGCGCACGGGCCCTGGCGTGTCATTTCTAGGCTTGCCAAGGCAGGGAGTAGCTGTTGGGCATCAGAACTGTGCGGCTCTGTTCTTCATTTTAAAAATCTTTCCTTCGAGAGCTATTGCCAGAGTTGCCAGCAGAAGGTAGAGTGAAGTATTAGAACTATCCTTACTTTGGAAAATAGGATCCGCGAACGGAGATGGTGACGTAGGATCTCCAGTCACCTGCCTGTGAATGAGAGGGGGCTCGGGCTGGAGGTGTCGCTGCAAGGAAGGCAGATCAGATGAGAATTAAATCCATTTGATGGAACTGATTTAACTTGAATCAAATTTAAACTGTTTATATATGTGTGTATTTGTTGATTACGAAAGATGGAATCGGATCTCCAAGCCACCCCTGGAGGCTGTTCTTGCCGCCCACGTGCGGTGTTGATATGCAGTGCCAGCAGCGCTCTGCGTCCGGGAGTGCTGGAGAGTGAATGTCAGCTCATTTAATCTTTGTCAGCGTGGTCCTCCCTGCCTTCATCCTCAGCAAAGAAAGTTTAAAAGGATTCATTTAAAGAAATGTTTTCAAGATTTGCCCAAGGAAATGTGCTTCTTGACATCTCCCCAATTTAGTTGAACCTGTTACTCTCCAGACAAGTGATGTAAGAGTCACCTCCAATGCCAGAGCTAGAGTGTTTAGTTCTTGTTGAAGCTCATAATACAGTGATTGCTCTGTAACTCAGGAGGGAAATAGCTCTGTGTGTGCTGGGTGCTGTTTAAAAAGTCAGTGTTTAGCAGGAGGCAGCAAATCCTAGGGCTTGCTGTAATTGGAGCTGGGCTTATACTTGTCTCTCACTCTAATTTTGTATATATAAATGTATGTGTGCCAGATGGATGGACGGATGGATGGATGGATGGACGGACGGATGGATGGATGGACGGATGGATGGATGGATGGATGGACGGATGGATGGATGGATGGATGGATGGATGGATGGATGGATCTATCTATGTATCTATCTATGCATGTATCTATCTATGTATCTATCTATGTATCTATCTATGTATCTATCTATCTATCTATCTATCTATCTATCTATCTATCTATCTATCTATCTATCTATCTATCTATCTATCTATCCATCCATCCATCAATCTATCTGCCTGCCTTTCTGGATCTATGTGTATGTCAAGGTTGGTAAGGAAAGAAATGGATCTATGGTCTCATATAAAGAACTATTTAAAGTAAATATTTTTACATCCAAAGTTTGCTTGAAGCGAGCGATTCTCAGCTCTTTGGGGCTCAAATTGTTTAAGATCTGGCTGATCATTTTGGGAACGTGCTGAATGTATTGATGCATTCACTTATGTTGAATCATTTGGATGCTTTCTGTCTCTGGGGGAGGATAGGAGACTTTTACGGCCGGGAAAGAGCAGCTCGTATAGTCTTTCCTACAGAAGCCTCCTCTCCCATACGAGAGATTTCTACTTCCCAGGGAGCGGAAGACGGCACACACTGCTGGGCTTTATTGCAAGGCACTGCACCAGCTGAAGAAATGGCTCCACTCATTCAGGACAAGTAAGCAAATTCAGCTGGCTGATGAAAAGAAGCCTAGACAACGGTGTTCAAACACTCGCTCCTATTTCCTCCCACCCCCCCCCCCCCCCCCACCTCCCCCAGATGTCTGGTTTCAGTTTTAAAACATAATAACATTTCATTAAGGAGCCATAGCAACCCTTCACTAATTTGTGAAGAGTACATCGTGAGCTACATTCTGTACTTCGCAGCGTTTGAGCACTTTAGATCTTGTTTCATCTCATTAGTGGATGTTTATGGGACCTGAGGGTTTCAGCACTCCCCGACTCATTAGTCAGCCTCTGGTGGTGCAGGTTATGCACTTCAAGAAACCATTCCCCAGCCTCTGCACGCTCACACAACCTTCAGTAGAAAATCAGTCAGAAATGTTTGCTCACATTAAACAGAAAGGAATGTGCAAAGGTGTGTTGCTTTTTTCTTTATATCAAAACACCACTTAGTGTAACACCGTGTATATCGACGTCATATTGCGCTCAGTCACAGACAGCTGCACCACCAAAGACTTGTAATTTCAAAGGGCTGGATATTTAAATTGCTGGCTCTGGAAAATTTAGCCATGGGATGGCATTTAGAGGAAACAGCAAATCAGAAGAGTGTGTCATATTGGAAGTTGCTTGGTGTTAACATCAGAAAGAACAGGAATCTTGTTTCACAAGTCATTTACTATATCAAAGGCTTTTTTTCCCCAAATGCTGCAATTAGTGTAGGTTCATGTGTGATCTAATTTGTATGAGAATAAATGGTTTTTCCTCTCCTAAATTTATTAAGTAGTCCACCATTTAGTGAACTGTCAGGAGCATCTGTTGGAGAAAGACAAATAAAATACTGATGCAGGAGGAGGTAGTTTGTCCAGATCACCAGCAAGTAGTTTCAGGTACTATGGAAAAATTCCCTGGGTGCATGATTTAATAGAAAATAATCCTTCAGTCTGCTTTTTGTGGTTTTGTTTTGAATATTGCTTTGCTTCCACATCATGATGTACAGTTTTCTCTGCAATACACTAACAAATAGGAAAAACAAATGCAAGTGTGAATTAACAGTGTGATGTAAATGATGAAGCAGGAAATGGCATCTTAAATTTGTTTACAGTATGCTGCAAGTCAAGGCATAGGAAACTGCTTTATTAATAAACAGTTGATAGTCATGTTAATTAGGAAATCACAGAAAAAATGTGCCACTTCTGTGATAATTGCCTTATTTACACTGCATAGCCTATATCCATTTTTTCAAGGATTAGTGTGCAAGTCAGATTCACATGTACTTTTGCAAAGATAGTAGGGATTCACTTCGTTATAGGTGGAGCTCTGGTACTGTAATTGGGAGAAGATAACTGGTAAGGCCCTTAAAAATCTTTGCCAAAATGAAAATGCAGTGAAGATTAGTATCATATCTTATCTGAATAAATATTTCTGAATTTTGAAGTTGCTACATGGCAAAATGGACTTATAGGATAACTTTACAAATTGGAAATCTCTAGCCTCACTCATCAAAAATACCCACACAAGCATTGCGTGAGTTTTCCACCAATCTTTTATGCATGAGTCACCGTGCACGTTGTGGTTTTGATGGGAAATGAAGCACTGAGGGCTCATTAAGGGGACTTGGATTTGAAAGAAAAAAGGCAATATTTTATTTCAAAAGGCTGAAGTACAGTTAGAAGCAACAGCATTGCTTTTCTTTCATGCCAATGATGTGGTCAAACGGTTTGTCGAACAACAAGCTATTAAGTTCAAGGACATTGTCCTCTGAGAGCCTTGTGCTGCTGAAATTGTCCAAGGACACAGCAGCTTGGCCACAGAACCTGCTCATGCGAGGCAGAGGCTGTCAAGGATGCTGCAGGAGGATGTGCTGCAGCTCCAGCGTCGAGATCGGGCACCAGGGCAGCACCAGCACACCTGTACCTGCGGCTTTCCCCTCGCTCCTGTGAATCCAGAGTAATTGGTGGGCTCCAAATGGTTTCAAAGAGGGTGAAATGCTGCCCTTAGGCCACGTTATGCTGTTTTCAGCAGTTCAAGATGATGCTGGTAGTTGTGATGTGAGGACCGCGCTAATTGAAAACAGTCCAACACGGTACCTGTGTGTCCACTGGAGTGGCTGTGCTGAAGAACCAGACAGCACTCGAAAACATCTTCAAGTGCTTGCTCCATTTTATCCACATTTCTTGATTCATTTTTTCAGCTGCAGAAGTTTCTGTACTTACACAAAGGGTAAAAGCTGTGTTCATAGTGCAGTCTGGCAGCACAGCTTTCCAAGCTTGTGTTTTTGTGTAGTGTTACTTGAAGCAAAGTGGTTGTTTGTCTGCTGTGCAGAACTGATACCTCTGTAGCAGGATGGCAGCACCTGCACACACCTCAGCTTATGCCATCGCTGTGTCATCCCTCTACAGGGGTGTATATGGGTGGTGGGCTTGAGATCAGTTTGAAAGGTCCATGAGGAACCTTTTTTAAATGGAATTTGAAGGCTGGAGTACTTTGGCAAGATTTTGGGATAGATGTGATTTTTCATAGTCAAAAATGTATTATGTTTGATAGGAACAATTGCAGCTCTGCCTGGAAGGAAAGCCACCTCTTCCCATGGTGGGCTTGCAGCTCCATGGAGGCAAATGGGTCCAGGAAATAATGAGGGAAGGGTTGATGGGTTAGGGAAAGTTTTGGATCCTGCTTTTTCTTCAGTCTTTTGCCCTGTGTTGCCACAGATTGTGCTGTAGCATTTTATTCCATCACATTTTTTTCCACTCTGACTTCATGGCCTATCATGAAACTTGTTTAGGTGATGAGCCTTGATGAAGCAAAAGAAGGTGCCATTCTCTGATGTGTTTCAGGGCAAGATCGTTTCCTACAAGAGCATGATTAAGCTGGAACACTTTACAGGGACAAAACATTCAATGCTGTCTCAAGCTTGCTCATCTCTTGATAAGCTTCTTTCTCCAGGTCCTGGTGACATAGTCCTGGCTGTTTGTCAGGTATTTCCAGTAGTCCAAAGCAAGTTAACAGAGTTACTACAGTTCTCTGATAACTTACTCTATGCCTTCAGTTCCAGGGGACTGTGGTCTTGGAATATGTGTTTTTAAAGACTGCTTTGAGGACTTTTTTTATGCCAGTACACTGTGTGAGTGGTCTTTAGTCCTGGGCAGCTGCCACTGATTTTTGCTCTTCATGTTGATAAGTTCTGTCACCTGATGACTCAGCAGGTGTCTTCTGTCTGTGCTGCCGTCCTCTTCTCCCCAGAATCATACCTGTCTCCCTCACCATCCTTTCCTGAGTTGCTCTTGCTCTGTCTCTGGGCTGTGCCCTTTGGAGTCCAGGCCAGGCCTTGCAGTGCTCTCCAGGGGCCAAGGCAATGTTGTCATCACATTCCTCAAGAATCGTAGCAGGAATGTGTGGGATGTGCTCCAGATCTGCATCCTGGTGGCTGTTGGGAAGACAGGGGCTATCCTATCACATTGAGGTGTCCAGGTGGGAGAAGCACCATCTCCCCTTCACAGAGGATCCTACTGCTGGAGTTCTGCTAGGAAAGATTCATAACTCCTTCCAAAATACTAATTAAAAATATCTTTGTAGGTGAATTTGCCACAGATTTCCACCATAAAAGCGTGACTTCTAATCTGAAATACAATTTAAATGTGCTTTTACAAAGTCTGCCTTCTTGTGAAGCATTTGTCCTTGGCCATGGTCCATCCAATGTAACATCTTTGCTGTGGCCTCAGGTTTGATTAAGTGAATTACTTACATATTCTTTACTATATGGTGAAACATCTGGGCCACGGCTCGGCAGACACTGTTTTATTAAAGTCAGGGACATGTAAAAATCGCTGAACTGCTGCAGACAGAGTTCTTTGGTGAACTGGAAAATGAAGAAGGAGTTGTTGCAGGGGTCTGATTCACCGTTCCACTATGACTCAGTGAAATTACTGAAGACACAGCAATGTCAGGCTGGGGTGGCATGGCCCTGAAACTGGTCTCTTGCCTTGCACTTAGAAGCACAGGCTGTGCATTTTCCAGTTGCTTTATGACTTCACCACGTCAATGCTGAGCAAGGCGAACGGGCACAGATCTCATTTCCTGTTGTTATCAATAACAGTGACAGTTCATAACTCCCCGATGAGTTAGATAATACTATTGCTTATTTTTTACTTTTATATAACTGAACAAAAAGGACTGGCAATAAGCACAATGTAGTCAAGAGCACCCGAATGCTCACCATATGCAAAATTCGTACACTGATCATGGCAATAAAAACAAGCGAATATTCCAGTTTACACCCACTCTTTACTTTGGTCTGGTTTGCCTACGTGGCAGAAAAATATCCTCCTACCTATGAGATAGATGGGGCACTTTCTAAAGATACAGGGAAAACCAGTAATTGTTCCAGTCACCGATGACATTTGTCATAGCCCGCTCAGTGAACTCAATCTCTTTACTGGTTCAAAGTGTTGTTTGTGAAGCCCTTGATGTCTGACACATTGATTTGTCCGTGTAAGAAGCAGAAATATCTAATATTTACCAAAGAACAAAGTTGCTCAGCAGGTATCCAAGCTGTAGGTCTTTCTAGACCACATGGTGAGAGTTCCTTTAGCTGCAACCCAGACGATGCATGGAGGGGAACAGAGGAGGCTGCATTTTGGCCTCATCCTGCCACATCCATCCCAGGAACTGGGAACTGCTGCCAGGTTCTCGCATCTAAGCAAAGCCTCAGAGTTTGTTTGCTTCTTTCAGCATTAACTCCCATAATTCCTTACTTTCTGAGAACATTGTTTATCTAAGGTGCTGTCTTTCAGGCTAAAAAACTGAAGCTAATATGTAAATGTTGTGATTTTGATTTAGTAACATAACTGACACATTTGCTGTTTAATATCCTATTCTACGCTGAACAAAGTCCCCCGGCTCATCATGCACGGTTTATCTAAAGTAATAGCAAAATACATTATTTTCTGTTTTAAAGGTCTATAAAGGAGATATTAGCTGGTTTGAAAACACACGGACGTTGTGCTCTTGTGTAAAGAAATCAGTTTTCCCAGTTCTGCTCGATTGCAATTCTACAGAACAATGTTTCTCTTGCTCAGATCAATTTTTTTTCCCTGTGAATGTTTAATCTGGGGATGTGATTTGACTTCTTTCAACGTTTAGGA
The DNA here is from genome assembly GCA_033556795.1 of Tapera naevia. NCBI lineage: Eukaryota > Metazoa > Chordata > Aves > Cuculiformes > Neomorphidae > Tapera > Tapera naevia. The sequence continues at coordinate 1,974,453 of JAUMJJ010000149.1, read as the reverse complement.
CACCAGTACAAGTCATGCCGTGCAAATGTACATTTTACATGCTATTCTGCTTTCACAAAAGCTAATGAACACGAGCATTTGGGATTCATTGGAAATGGTCTACTTAATGAGATGCTTCTGTAGCAGATACAGTACTTTCCAGAAGTTACTGCTTCTCCAGTCCTTGCAGCTATTCCTATCATATACACGGGGGAGCACTGGCAAGGACATGTAGTACACTGGCTTTTTTAGTGCCAGGGTGACTCTAATCGTTCTTAATTCTTATTTATTCTTTGCACTAACATTCAACAGAAAGACAAGCTCCAAATTAGGACTTGTGGCAGCATCTTCAGTAAGATATAAGTGAGGAATCCAGACAACTTCATTGCTTGGGACACTTCTTAACTGACATTTCTGAGTATTTCCATGTCAACAGGAGTCTAACCTCGTCTTACCCATTCTGAAGCCTGTGATGGTTTTCTTATTAAATGCACTGACACGGCGTTGGCTGGTAATAAAAGGAGAGGGTGATTGTCCTCTCCAGTAAACCTTTCAACCCAGATCATTGTAAAAGTGGTGTTAGTATGATTGAGCAGAACCAGGCCAACACTATTTAACTGCTTCATCTTAGAAATGACTTAGCACATATTGGATTGCAAATGCCTGGGCTACAAGATCAGCACAAGATGTGCTTTTTAAACAGGAGGCATGTGAAATTGTCTTCCCGGTCCATGAAAAACCCTGGATGGATGTATTTGCCCCACCTCTGCTGTGAAGGCAGCAGGAATGAGGGAAGCCCTGCCTTCATGCAGAGAGACAGACCCAACTGTCCTCTGCTGGGAGGTTTTCTGGTCCCCTCTGGGGGCCAGAGGTATAACTCAGCGATTATATAGCTACTGTGCCTTATGAAGGGAGCAGAGCACAGCCGTTTCTCTGCCCTCTTGAGCTCATTTGTGGAACCAGTTCTGTTTTAGATCGGAGGCTTTGTTTGGCCAGTCCCAATTTCCATCCACTTCAGATACCAAAGTTGTGAGCTGCCAGCTCCCTAATGAATCCCTTGTTCTTTAGTGTATCAATCTTGATAATTCCTCTGTGAAGTTAGGAAAAGCACAGAAACTTTAATTATCGCATTAAAAGCCACCGAGATCCTTGCACTGAAATCCAGAGGTGCCTGTGAGATTTCTAAACAATCTCGTATCGGGGAAAACTGACAGGGAACTGGATCTGCATCCTTTTCATTACAGACTATTGCTGTAATGATTCAAGCATCTTTTCCTCATCGGGGACAGCATATTTACTGTGCTATCCATTAGGGAGACAATTGCTTCTGGAAGATATGCCAAAATACCACTTTTTTTTGATGTGTGAATGTTCACAGTCACCTGTATAAATAGCAGTGAGCTGCTAGAGAAAACTGTATTGATGCTTTTGCCTTTACTTATGGGATTTAATTTATTTGCCTTTCAAGATCAGTGAGATTTTGTAGAAATGCTTCCCCAGAACAATGCCTGGAAGGAGCAGGGGGGCAGTGGGCAAGTGCTGTGGTCCTGGGGGGGGCTGAGCTGTCAGTTGGAGCTCATTTCTGTCTCAAACTGGGAGCTTCATTTAAAAAAATATTTGGCATCTGCAAAGAGTTTTATTTCTAGACCCATACTTTGAGACAGACGAGGGGCAGGGATCTGAGCAGAGTTATCTGTTATTGTTGCCCTGTATGCTGCTGCACCAAAGCAGCAATAGATGCCAATAGGTTTCCAGTAGATAATTCAATGGTAACTTTCTTCTGAGCACTGCAGCGTGGGAGCCTTTGAAAGAAAGAGGTTAAGAGACAAGAAAGTAGGACTGGAGTGCTATTATTACAGCTATTTTTCTTTACTTCTAGTACACGTCATCCTTTTCTTTAGGAGTTGACTGTTGAACCAGGAAGACCGATGCCACAGTATAAAAATGATACATGGGCAAGGAAGTATCATTGATAACTGATCTGAATGGTACTGACCTTTTGGAAAAATTGAATAAAAATAAACATGCCTTGAGGTGGGCTGCATCCTCTCTTTCTGCTCAGAGAGCAAGAGTACTTCTAGCAGTGACAAGGAAAAACCTCCCTACCGTAGCCTCCCAGCCACAGGAACTATTACATCAGGCATTGTGCATCAGTAAAACCACAGCACTCGCCACACTGGGGAGCTGAAAAGAGAACTGAGAATAGCAGAGATGTCAAATTTGAGTGAATGCTCCCCAAATCCCACTTGCACAGTTGTTACACTCTCAGTATACTATTCAAATATCAATTAATTAATGTTTGCTATTGTGTGTGATTTAACCATATATTTAGGACTTCTTTGTTCACTGAGCAGCAATAAGGTGTCACTGCAAGATCTACCGAGAGACTGAGGAGGAAAAGTCAATTTTTAAGTGCAGCCTTGTGAGCTTTCAGCAATTTCCTATAAATTTGTCCTGGCACTCTCCCACATTCACCTTCTTGTCTTCCTTGGTCCTCCTTACTCATAGGCACCCAGCCTTCTTGTTTCTCATATGAGATCACAGTGTTTTTCTTAAACATTATTTTTTTTAATAGGTTAGATTGTGTAAATACAGTGTTTTTTTTCTGCTGGTCTGTTTATACATATTTGATGTGAAACTTGCCTACTTTGCTTTTCATCTCCACAGACCAGGTCTGTGCATCCTGCTCTGCAGAGGTTGTCACTCACAGCCTTCCAGGACTCTAAACAGGGAGTTTTTCGTGAGATGTCTTTTTGTGAGCTCCTGCTTGGCTACAACAAAGAAAAGACATTAGCCAGCTAAGAGCAGATTGCTACGTCTCAGCTTTCTGCTCCCTTAGGAAGGAATTCTGTTGAAAGTAGAATTTGCAGCAGGGGAGGCATCCTAGGCCAGCTGAATATGGCTTGAACAGAGGAGGCTTCAGTTGTGTGCATCCCATTCTCTAATCTACCCTAAGTGCGTATGTACAGAGAGAAAATATAGGTGAGAGAGGCTGGGAGTGAGTACAAGGGAGCTTCTTGAGCTGTTATATTCATAGAATCATAGAATCCTTTGGTTGGAAAAGACCTTTGAGGTCATCGAGTCCAAAGGTACCTGTCCACTACTAAACCAGATCCCTGAGCACCTCACCTGCCCATCTTTTAATGTGTGGCATTATGTAAAGGATGTAGACAAGGACATCGAGGTGCGTGTGGATACAGGTAGATAAGCTTTTCAGTAAGGAACAGAGCCAGGGAGGCTGGTCAGATATGGCCCTTTAAGTAATCAGAGACCACTGATTGCTTTCTGCCAGCTTGTCAGCACAAGGATGCCTGTGTGTCCATTTGCAGGAGGCTTGGAGGAGCTTGAACACTCGTGTGGGGATCCCCAAGGCATGAGGGGTGGCTGCTGGTGGAGAAAAATAATTTGCACAGGAAGAGACAGAAAAGAGGAAATAATAATTAGAGAGCTCTAAATCATCCAAACATGGGTTTTCTTCTTCTAAAGCTCAGTACTCTTGGAGTATTGGAGCAGAGCTGATTTCCAGAGAACGTATAAAGTAGCACACTGCCAGGTGATTTGGAGCTGCCTAATTTCCCCTTGCTGTTTTCTTGATTTCTTTTTTTTTTTTTTCACATGTTATCCAAAAAATGCTTCTGGAAACTGGGAACAAGGAGAGAAAGAAATAGCTCCAATGTCACTTCTGAATTTGGCTATGGTACAGGCTTTGTATTATGCTGATAAAAAAACCAACCAACTGAAGCATTAAAAGATGGATTTTCTCTTAAACGAATTAGGTTGGATTTAGCTTGATGTTCCATATCAGAGAACTGCCAGCCTTTCTTCTGTGAACCTGGAAGCTGTCGGTCATATGGAAGTGAAGGCCTTATGTACATAAGGGCAGTGGAAAGTTTTCCTTCTGACCTTCAGCAAGGGTTCCTCTGGGTAACGCAGAGCAAAGCTGCTGAGGTCTTGGGGATGGCCAAGGTCTTTATCTCTGCTGGGATCTCTACAATAAGGAGAAGAACTCTGTTTTAGGGACCTGTCTTTCTCTAGGCACAGGAGAAAAATCTAGAAGGAGACTGGGAGGTTAAGGGGAGCAGATAAGAGGTAAAGAATGAAAGCAGAGTCAAGAGGACTGCTTGACTGTACCGTTGACTTGGCTCATCAGAGACAGTCTGTCAGTCTCGGCTGAGGAACGGATGGAGATCACAATGGAAATGTAACTTGACATTCTGGTCTGCTGTTTACAGACTGTTCTGTCATTTTCCTGGAGAAAAAAAAAATCCCTCACTTCCAGATTGCTATGGAAAAAAATATATATACTCTTTGCCTACCCAGCCCCTCCCTATCAGGATGGCCTGTTGGTGAAACTTACCTGGCAGCAGGGGTCTGGGTAATGACATTTAATAAGATGTTGGCTTCTTAATAAAGTAGAATTAAAAGCTGATTTAGGGAGCCATCACCTAAGGAAGCAGCAGCAGAAGGTATTGACACCTTCACCTGTGCTATAAAATGCTTCCTTCCCAAGCTTCTCGTACAGGGCAGCTCTGAGAGCACCCTAGCTTTACTCCAGGTGTGAATGCAGGTGTTTTAGCAATGTGCTCAAAAGCAGAGAGGAAGAAATGGCAAAAAGCAATTGCATTTCTGGACACAGGTGTACAAAAGTTAGTCAAAATATATGATTTCTGCTGGTTTAGGGGAGACTGGGTGACAGTTTTTATTATCACTCCAAGGCAGTGCAGGTTCTGACCATCGAGGTTCTCATCTCTCCTTCTGAGTAAGCCACACAAAAATGTTAATTTAGAGATTGTAGTATAAAATGAAGGGAGAAATCCAAGCCTTTGGCCGAATTTTTTTTATTCTTCAGGTTCAATTTAAATTGTTGCTTAAACCATGCACTGAAATAGTGTTATGCGAGTAATTAGCAAATTAATAGCTCACCATGTTGTGCAGAAATGTCAGCCCCTAGAAATGTCATTGCTATTTCTTTACTAGCATAACTTTTCATTTTCAGACCAATAATTTTGTCTCCACTGAGAACGTGCTGTCTTACTGCTGAATAATGGAACAATATTTATAAGAAGACTAGAATTTCAGCATTTTAAAGCCAGCTTAATTGACATTAATTGACACTTCACATACATAAACATTTTTTACCAAGGTGATGTTCTTTTACCCTGCTGGAGGCAAAGGAGAGGTTGTATCCCTTCTCCTGCCACGACTCTGGGATGAAGCAGAAGATCCTGGAGGTTTTGATGCTTCAGCCATCCTTAGGATCTGGAGCACCCAGAGATGTGACCGGCAGCTTGCGGACAGACCCACTATTGCCCATCAGCCACGCCTGGGCTGCACCAAGAGCAGGCAGCTTGCAGCCCTGGCCTTTATTCAGAGAGCTCCCACACGGAATGCTCCCCGAGGTGACAGGGGTCCACCCATTTGTTACACACTAGCAATATTTTTTTTGCTTTGGCTGTTCAACAGCCCCTTTAAAAATAACGATCGGGCTGTGGGAGCACGGATCCGGTGGCATCCGTGAGTAATAAAGCACTTAGCGCTGGCGGAGCCCCAGTCTGGTGCTGCCCCGTGGACGCCCGTGTGATGGATGTGCCGCCTTCCTGCTGCTCCCCTGGAAGCTATTAGATGGCCCAAAGGGCACGGGCTGTGTTGACTGCACTGCTTGAAGAAGTAACAAGACATATTCTCCTTTAAGCCATAGTAATGGATGTTGCTGTTCGCGCATCTCTGTTATGTTCGGCGCTCCGGGATGAGAAAAGTCAGCTGGGGTTTGCTGTAGGATCCCTGATGCAGAGCTGGGACAGATGAGCGAGGGATGAGAGTGTGGGTCGTGTCTTCTTTTTCCATAGGAATCTGCTTTATTTGCAAAAGCAACACTGGAATCTGGGAGCTCGGAAGGGAATTCATCTCTGTTATAAAAAAAAAAAAAAGCTGTATGAAAACACAGTATTGCATTGCATTACACCTACCAGAGGAGATGGAAAACGAGGCATGATTTTCCATCCTGGTACCTGCCATTTAAAATTAGTTACCCCCCAGTTAGCATTCAGTTTTGTTTGGCTGGTTAATTAGACGGCTCTTTCGTCTTGTTAGAGCAAGTGCAAGAAATTGATCACTTTATTTTCAAAATGCTTTGCTTTCTTAAAAGTAATTGAAGAGCTGGGACCAGAAAACAGCCATCAATACCCATATTTAGCTAATTTAAAGTTTTACAGAAACTTTTCTGGAGGGGAAATGTATATTAAGATGACTTTTTGATGCTGATGAAAGTAACACTGGAGTTTTCTTTTGTGTGTTTTTTTAAGCTAAATCTCTTTGTTACATACTCTCCTGTAAGAATTATTTGAAGGTTACTATGAGATAAACACAAGTGGTTGGTAACTACTTTTTCAGTTGTTTTCTTCTAATTAAAATCCAGAATGTTGTTTACTGCGTAATATTTATTTAATTGAGGTTTCCAAACCCCGAGTAACAATTTGCTTTTATTGTTTCAGCAGTTCAGCTTAGTTTCATGTTGATCACCAAAGAGCTACCAAATACACAGTTCATCTGTGTCCCATAGATTATTTTTTTTTTCCTGATGGGAATTTTTCTTAGTGGATTAACTCTTTCAACAGGGACTTTGACGTTATTGTAATTACACCTCATATATAACCTATCACACCAGCAGGAGAAAGAAAAAAAAATAAGAGAAATGGCCATTAATTTTGTTCATTTAAATTGTGTTTGCTCACAAGAAGACAGGCTATTATTTCTTCTTACAAAAGTCATAATGAGAAATTTTCTGAGCTGATTGTTCGGATCAAGTAAAGGGCAATGTGCATTTAATTAAAGTCCACCTGAAGCCTTGAGCCCGGGCGTATCCAATGGGAAAGCAAACTTGGTTTCTAAATCCTGGAACAGTTAGGCAGGCGCTGGGCCAATGTCAGTTGGGATTTTTTAACAGGAAAAAAACCAACGAAGGGCTAGATTGGCTGGAAAGGTTAAAGCTAACTGAGAAAAAAACACAAACAAACACAAGAAGATCTGTTATGAGGCCTTTGTAACTTGAAAAACACTGTTGATAAAACCCAGATAAAATCTTTTCTTGGCTATAGTAAATGCCACTTAGTTTTTCTAAGTTCATTTTATATTCAATTTTTAGAGCTTGTTTCCGTCCTGCATTGTTTGTGCCTCTGTTTCCCCACCTGCAGCAACTCGGAAAATAACAAGCAGTATGAAATTTGTCAAAATACCAGCCAGCCTGATGCCCCTTGCCTGGTTCCATCCGTAATCTCCCTGGGTAGAGAAGCCGTTTCACGGGAGCCGATCAATAAGGCAGCAGCAGTCTGCGAGCTCCGGCCGTGTGTTAATAAATCCCACTTTTCCGGTGAGCTATGTATGAACTCACGTTGAAGTCACTTGGAGTTTGGTGAGCTGATCAATGTCAGGATTGGACTCAAAAGCCTAATGAAGAGGGAGAAAAAATATTCTGCCACTCCAAGTAGAGTTGCCACGAGGAATATGAGGAACTTTATACTTGTATGACTTGCAGCACCAAGTAAATTATTTAAGTATCAGCAGCAGAGTTTTGCTGATGCTTAAGACTGTATGAAAGTTATGGAGAGTAAGTTAAGGTGACGTGCCTCAATCCCACATGTTTGCTGCCACTTCCATTTGCAAAAACAGAGGCAGAATATTTCTCGTTGCAGTGCTCGCGCCCGTTGGCTGTCAGCAGTGCCCACATTCCTGCTGCACTGTCAGCTAAGAGGAGCAGGTAGGATTTTTAGATGTTCTCAAGTGGAATTTTTTTCCCAGAAAAATTATACACAGAGGTTGAGGGAGAAGGTGACTAAGAGAAGATTGGGTTGTCTTTTCAAAGGTAGCTTGGCAAGTAATCGTGCCGCCTCGCAGTGCTGCAGTTGTGCCTTTGCCTGGTGTTACCCTCCCTGCCCGTCGAACGGGGCTGTCGGGAGAGATCTGGGACAGAATCTTAAGAGGTAAATTGGTCCAGCTCTAACAGTGGGATCATGGGCACCATTAGTAATGCCAGTATCCTGTTTCTTTTACTTTGCTATTTTGACTTTGTTGTATCTATCCAAATTAAGTCTGCAAAGATTAAGCAATGTCTTGGGAGAAAAAGCAGTTTGGGACCTCACAGTAAGTGTGCTGTATGTGTTTTGTAAAGGGAAAAAAATCACAAAATTCACAGGATTGTTCAGGTTGGAAGAGACCTTTAAGATCATTGAGTCCAACTCTTAACCTAACACTGCCAAGTCCTTCACTAAACCATGTCCCCAAGTGCCACATCTACACGTCTTTCAGATTCCTCCGTTTATGGCAGGTGATGATGACTCAGCTGCTTCCCTGGGCAGCCTCATCCAGAGCTTGACACTACTTTTGGTGAAGTAATATTTTCTAGTATCTAGTTTATACCTCCCATTGGTACATCTTGAGGCCATTTCCTCTCCTTTTATCAGAAAAACCTTGCAAGCAAGCTGAAGTAGCCAATGGAGAACTGATAAGATTGCTCACTCTTGAGTTAGAAACTTTCCTATCTCTGGAGAGGATCAGAAGATGTTGCATAATTTAGGCTTTTTGGTTTGCAAAAGCTTAACATTACCATTTAGTACAAAAAAAAAGCAGTTCAGTAGAAAAAGCAGCTACTGTGGCACCTACTTCACCAGAGAGTATTTGAGTATTTATTGTCCTGTTCCAGTAGGAGCAGCTTGTGCAGTGGATGATGGGGCAGAGTTTTGTGAGGCTGTAGGTGAGCCCTGTTGGAGGTAAATCAGACATCTCACCATGTTTTGTCTTCTTCTTCTGAGAAGAGAGTCTCCATTTATAAGCTGACACCTGTTGTTAAATCATGCAGTGTTGCAAAGACTCAGGATGAAGCGACTGTGTTTAAAAAGAAGCTATGGAAATGCTTCCTCTGAGGGGCTCTCGTTGCAGAAAGAGGTGGGAATGGAGAAGGTCTCAGCTCAGAGCACTTGCTTTGCCCTTATAGTTGCACAAGGTGATGTATCTTGTTTCCTGACAAGTCTGTGTCTTGGTCCAGAAGTATGTTCTTTTCAACTTGACCTGCTTGTGACTGGGATATTTTGCTTGTAGTTAATTGACTGACTATTTGGTGAAAACCACAGTTTTTACCAATATAAAAAACATTTATGAAGCCAGCTGGATTTTTTTTCTCATATTTCCAGCTATCTCAATGTAAATAATTTTGTGTGCCTGAAAGGAAGTTTTGAAATAGTAATTAAAGAATTGAAAATGACACATTTCCTGAAAATGTCTCTGACCTCATAACCAAAGAAGAGAAAGGACACAAAGTGTTGCCTTGAGCTGTGATTTCAACATAGGGCTTTGTCTCAGCGTTTATTACTGACTTGGCTGTTTCCTGGTGCTCTAACAGAAAAGATGAGAATACATATGTGTAACTGCATCATCTTTAATTTCTACTCTACGAGTTTAGTCAGTAGTATTCATTGCTCTGTAGTTGTTTCCCAGGGATTTTTTTGCAAAGGACAATGTGTTTTTAAAGCTTGATATTTGAAATACAAGCTTTACTTGGATCCACCGTGTCATGGAGTATGTTTTATTTTCCAGTTGTGTGTCTGCTTCCATGCCCAGTTAAGTCAATGAAAGAACTTCTGTTGATCTGCCACACTTTGTTATCAGAATGAGATTATATCAGGTGGTAGATGAGTGAAAAAAAAAAAGTAATAATTATTTTTGCATAAACACGACGATAAATTTAAAATTCACATCCTAATGATATTCTGTTTATATTCTGGGATATTAATTTTAAATTCATTGCTTCGGTGATTAATCTTGCCTTAAAAAAATTTGCTAGAATATTGAAACCCAGGAAACACAAGGGGACAAGAAGGGAATGAAAAGAAATTATTTTAACTGGTTATTGTTCTGGTATTTACTAGCCTTAGGTTTTTTTTCTTTCTAAGGTTTGGTTTTGCCTTGTTTTTAAGCTTGCTGGTTGATGTGTAAGTGAAGGCAGTGGGAGTATTTCCATTATCATTGAACTATGAAACAGGCACCACATGTCATTGCAAACAGCAACCCGTCACTTTAGTCTTAGTGTCTTATTTTTTTGAATGAAACAAAATAATAACTCTGCAGGGCAGCTGATCACCTTATTATTTTCCATAAATCTACATTACTGTCACACACAAGAGCTGCCTCTCTGCCAGAGAAGAGATTCGATTAAAAGCTTGCCAGAACAAATGTACCTGCCCTGCATCCCAAAGTCAGACACATTTGGTTCCAGCAAAATGAAAGAGCAGATTTCTCAGGTGAAAGCCCTCCAGTTGAAATGTCGTGCTACTATTTTCACGGAGTTTGCTTGAGGAATCAACAGCTGAAGAGTCTTTTTTCTGTCCTGATGGATCCTGACTCACGTTTTCTCTATCTAGACATCATAGGACAGAGCTTTTCACTACAGCTGATAATGTAGTTTTCTTTTGCCAGCTATTTACCAAAAACTATGTACATGTGTTACCTCTCATTTAGTGTAGAAGTTTCCTAGTCCCCCATTACAAGATATCACAATCTGAGATGGGATCGTGGTAGATGATATTGCAAAATATATATAAAAGTAAGTTACTTTTTTCAGGAACCACCTGTAAATAGGGAGGATTTGTTCAAATGCCCTGGGCTTCCACATTTCTCATATGGTTCTGTGGTCTTACTCGGAAGTAAAACCAAACAAACAAAACATCTGTATCAGAAATCCTCCTTAAATGTTCACCCTATTAGTGATGGGGGGATTATGTTTAAAGAGCCTTGTATATTGCCTTTAGTTACTGGCTGTATAATAAAACTGTATTGATGGCACAGCTTTAAATGCTTGTATTTAAAAATTATTTCAAATTTCTGTTTAATTATCCATGTGAGAGTAAAGCTTTTGCACCTTAAGTCAAAACTTAAAAGACTGATCAAAGATTTGATTTTTTAAAAAGTATTATTTATTTCTTTATTTCTGGTTAATAAGTTGTCTTTTCCAGGGTTAGAGACATCAGTCGCCTCTTTCAGTAGCCTTTGCTTTCTTAAAGTGCAATATCTTAGGGTAGCATAAATGCTCATTGGAATCTCATATTTAGTATATCATTTTGGTGTATTTAGTAGGCTTTTAAATACTTTACCTACAGCAACAAAAGAAAGTCATCTGTCTTCTACTTTTTCCATGCTAAGGGGCCTCATACTTTTTGATTCTGTAGCACTCTATGCTATGCTGTGGTTAGTGACCATCTTCACTCAGGTGTTGCAATATTATCATTCTCCCACTATTTCTTCTGGTGGTTGTTTATTATTGATTCAAGTTTGCTCATTTTTTAAAACTGTTGGTGACACTGTAGAAGGAGTTCAGTTTCCTTCTGGTACAATTACTTGTACTTACCATACTTTCCTGAGCAATTTTCTGGGAGGAGAGCCATGTGTGTTTCCTGTGTGCTAGAAGGTGGTGTTGGTAGGGAAATTAGTTGCGTGCTGCTGTACCATCCAGGTCATCAGATGAAGTTGCTGTTTCATAAGAAAATCTGCCTTTGCACTTTTGTATCAGTACAGACCTCATTCTTCACCCATTACTGGTGCAGGTGTCGAAGTACAAAAAATGACAGGGGGTGGGAGTGGTTGTATAACTGAAATATAAAGACAAACTGCAAGTAGATTAAAAAAACTGTAATAATGCTTGCATCAGATACATCTAGAATTAGAGTATTTAAAGGGTAATTGTTCTGTAATGTCGTACTTTAAAGAAAACTTAAGGAAATCCTTCTGCAGCGATGTGCAGCAGCATATGAAGGAGTTTAACATCAAGAGAGGCCAGTAGTTGTAACATTAACTACATGGTGTGACAGGCAACTTAAAGCTCAGCCCACATATTGATGGTCTTTGCATGTGAGCTTCCCTTCCCTAAGTACCTTGGGGAATGAAGATGCTGTGAGAAGTATCCTAGCCCCTGCCCTGAAACACTCTCCCTCCTGGGAGTAATTAAAGTCAGGGACACTTGGGAGGAGCAGAGCTTTCTGACCCCCTGTCCATCCCATGCACCTCCTGCACCAGGGGTTCCCTGTGCAGAGCGTGTGTGCGCAGTGCAAGGGTGGTTTTGCACTGATCAAAATAGTGTACCTGAGGAAACCTTTGGGAGATGCAGTTTCTAGCAGTGTAGGCAGCTTCGGGCCTTCCAGAAAGCCTGTGGACACAGCAGGTATTTTGTAACGTTTGCCAGCTGTCTCATCTCCAAAGCTGCACCAGAACAGGAGACACAGTTTGGGGAGAATCAGTTTGGTCCCAACAAGCCAATATAAAATAATTTTAAGGGTAAAAAGCAGCAAAAGCCTGTGTTGATCCTGTTGTAAAAGGTGTATGTATCATACCTGCTAAGTTTAAATTTCTTTGAACTTTTGGAAGTAATTCTTGTTACAGCTATGGTAAAAGAGCAGAAAAGCTCCCCTCAAAAGACACATAGATATTTTTGTTCCAGCAAATGACTAACTATGCAAGGATTTCTTTGATGATATGAAAGTTTATTTTAAAACTGCTTTGTCCTTTGGTAGCCCATCTAAAGTAAACAATACTCGTAGGGGCATTGCTGCTTTGAAGTAATTTTTCTTGCCCCCTGAAGAGCCATTGCAGAGTGTGGGCATGAGGCTGTAGTGCTGCAGTGATGTATGTGCTGGACATCCACTGCATGTAAAGCAGAGGAGATGGCAGTAACTGGGGTAGAGTCCAGAAGCAAATACTCCAACTTCTCGACTGGTTTTTGCACTTTCCTAAAATAGTACAGAAAATGGGACAATATTGTTTCAGAGTGAGAGCACGCACAGACCTGCAGAGTGAGTGCACGAGGGTCTCCTTGGAGGAGGATCCCCTTTACCCCTCTCCCTACAAGAAGACTGTGGAAAACAAAGAGTTCTACATGAGCTTTGCCTCCATCTGAAATCTCATCTCCTGCTTTGGGGTTTTTCTGCCAGCGGGCTGTGGCTCTGCCAACTGTTACAGAAACAAAAGCTCTTTCCAGTTCACTTCACCCAGAAATAGCCTGCTGCCTAAATCCCTTCCTAGCCTAGCTCTCTGCTCTCTATTTTAGTAACCCCCCCCCAGTTCTGTGGGGAGGGTCCTAAACCTGCAAGGTATTTTTTCCTGCCAGTCTGGCCCCGAGAGGATGCTGTGCCGCAGCCTCCTTTCAAGGCCTGGGCACAGAGGCTGCTGCAGAGAGAGGTCAGAGCACCTCATGGCCAGAGATCCAAGGGAAATGCAGCTTCAGACGCTCTCAAAGACAAAGTCTTGCAAAGGCTATCATGGAAACGGATGTGTGATATCTCGATTCTATTTTAAAGCTGCCAGACAATAAGATAACCCCGAATCCATGGCTTGATAATCACATTCCAACCAGAGCAGACAGAGGAGAAACACCTTTCTTTCTCAGGATTATGCTGGTTGAACGCTGCCCTCCAGAAACCATCAAAGAGCAGCCGATAGGCACGGGAGGGCAAAACGTCCGCTCCCCCGTTTAGTTTACAGACAGCTGGATGTAAAACAAATAGTTGTGTGAAATTTTACACGCTGGTGTCTGCACAGTGCTGGGTACTGACAGGCTTCCCAAAGCCTGTTCTGGAACAGATAACTTGCGTGCGTGGCCTTTGTGATGTGTGTCCAGATCAGGTGTTACTCCTGGATCTGGCTCAGCGAAATAGAGGCAAGAATTTTCTTCAGCCAGGCCCAAATTACTGATGTAATCAATATTATCTGTTTACAGTAGACTTTGCATGGCAGCTAATGGGTTATTGATTCATTGGAAAAATAGATTAATTGCTGAACGTTACTTGAAAGTTTGAAACACTTTTATTTCAACCTTCTCTGATCAGAAACAGAGCTTTTGGGGGATTTTTAATGCATTTTCAAATACACCTTTAAGTCTTTCCCATTTAGTTTTAGCAATTAAATACATTAGTTCTACCATGGCAGAATGTATCTACCAGATATGCCGAACCCCTGCGCTCCTCTCCCTTGTGCATCACTGGTAAACTTTGCGCTGAAAACTTGATGATCAGGTGTGATTCCAACTACCTACATCAAAATTTCTTGATTGCTTTACAAGACTTGGCTTACTTTGCAAATCCTGCAAGTACATTTCAATCAAGCTTGAATTTGACTTAAAAATATTTCATCCAAGAAATTGGATTTTTCAATTTATTATAACTTTAAAAAAGATTCAAGCTAGTGTGGATGGCCCAATATAGTATGATTATGATGTTTTAAAAATCATCAAAGCAATTCTTTCTTATCCTGTGAATTTACTTGCAAGTTTGACCTTACTTGCTACATTTTCTCCATGTACTGCAGTGCTTTAACCACATGGTTTCCAGTAATCTTTCATGGCTATAGCTCTGCTTAGAAAGTCAGATGGCTAATAGCATTTCAGTGATGTCACTTTTCTTTATATCAACTTAATCTGAAAATGAAATGCACTGAAATTACAGGAGAATTGAGAGTTAAGCAACAGCTCTTTTTTTTTTCTCCTGGGAATGATTTAAGATTTTTATATACAGCTCACAAGCCTCTTAAAAGCTGCAGTAGGCAGAATGGCTTTCCTCTTTTCATCTGTGAAACGCAGGAGGTTGGAAATGATAGTTCTTATTTGTGTAACCTTAGCGTTGCAGTAAGGAAATGATTACTGTATATGCTGTACATGTTGCCACTCTGGCATTTCCCAGACTGATAAATCAAAATATGGCTTTTCTCTACATTCAAGTGAGATTTGGAAGAACAGGCAACAACTTATCAAGAGTGTTAATCAAGCCAGAAGTGGCTGTGATTCCACAGGCATACAGAGGAGTGGTTTCTGAGATTTCTAGGAAATTTTAGAGCTTATTGATCAAAGCTGCAAAAACAAAGTAGAAATGTAAAATCTAATATCTTTTTTTCCTTTTTTTTTGTAACTGTTTGGTCTCCTTGTCCTAAAATGATTCTTCTTATGCTCCAGCCATGGTGTAGGACCCCAGCAATGGTGGTGAAAGTCCTTCACTAATCACAGATCTTGCTTTTCAAAGCTGTAATAAAGAATAGTAAGGAAATTTAGCCTTGATCATCTCCTCAGATACTTAGCTCTCTTTTCCTATGTATTACTGGCACCAAGATAGAAAATATACTAGTCTTTTTTGTAGGAGTCAGATGCAAAGTACAGTGGTGAATGCTGAATTTTATAAAGTGGGAAGCTTAAAACCTTGAGCTCTAGCAAGCAATCTGCTTTCTGTACAGTGTTTTATACTTGCTGCTTTTATTTAATGTATGGGTTTGGTGTTCTGAATAGTTTTAAGTGTTATAATTACAGCTCTGCTGAGTGCATTGTGCGTGCTTTGGGCCGTGGCACCTATGAGCCTTACGTTTGCAGAGGTTTTGACCCCATTAGCTGGGCAAACCTGAGTGCATTTGAGTAACAGCTGTACTTTGGGGAAATCTTCATCTTATTCCAATATAATTAAGGAAATCCAGGCCATGGTGGTTCAATGTGGAGTGTTTTATGCTCACTCAAGCAGCATTACAGGGAACAGTACTAAAATCTCCAGGATTGTAATCTGTAATTTATATTGCCAAGCAAAACTCTGAGATAGTTATTTGATGTCTTGAATATCACATTCATCCACTTGTAAACACTATATTGTCAAACAGCATAATTTATATCTCTGCAAAAACAAGTTCTGCAAATACAGTTTGTGGATAATATCTATCTGTGTTTAATATCACATCTTCCTATAGTGCATTTTCTTGGCAGTACAGCTGGTGCTGCAGGGCTCTCTGATGTGAAGGGGCAGCACGTGCATCGTGCCGGGGAGCACATGTTGGTCACACAGCCCCCATCGTGAGCTGGAGTTGTACTCTGTGGATCTTTGTGCAGCCAGAGAAAGAGTGCAATATTGCATCATTTGCATGTCTCAAAGGACAGAACTGGAATTCCCACTAGAACAAGGCCAGAATGATAAAAGCGACATGAAAGAGGGTCTTTCTAGAAAGATGTCATTGAAAATCTTGAGTTTGAGAGGGAAAAAATGTCTCAGGGAGTTGGTAATGGGACATGGCTTGTGTTTCCTATAGGTCACTGTTCCTATATAGATCAGTAGTAGTGGCTGGAGATGATAACCAGCGAAGAGTTGGGCTTGGCAGGCGATGTGAATGTACTGACTGTTTGGGTCTGTTTTCTTGTGTGATTATTCACATCTCAGAAATGCCTGGGAGTAACTGCTGTCCCCATTAGCACTGTAAACAGGGAGGTCAAGGACCCCACTGGAACAAAGGCTGAGCTATTGCCTCTTTTCAGGCGAGGCTGAGCCTGGAAACTCATAAGGAAGATCTCTCTCTAGTGAAATTTCCATCTGCAAGAGACTCTCTTTAAAGTGCTAAAATGCCTAGCTTTTTTTTTGCCTTGACATTAGAAATTAAAATAATGGGATGATAGTTTAAAAAAGAGTAGTTCAAGCTCACACAGAGGGAAAAAGCAAAGTAACTTTATACTTAAGACACAAAAATTTTAGCGTGATTTTGAGGAGAGTTTTCTGCCTCCTTCTTGTGAGTAACCTTTAAAATTTGTAATCATATTTACATTTCTAATTTTATACATTTCTAATCCCATACATTTCTAGTCATACATTTCTAATCCCATGCACTTCAGTGGAGTTTATGCACTGTAATATGTTTAATCCCTTTCTCTTCTCCCCAAACAGAATCTGTGCCTCATATTCCCCTGATGGAGAATTCACCAACACTTTTTAAAGTGAGAAGAGAGAACATAAAAAAAAAAAAAACACCATGAATCTTCTGGTCTCTAAAATTGTATTTTGTTAGAACACAAACCTACTAATCTAGAAAAAGGTAAACTCTAGTGTGCTGGATGACAGAAATTGCTTGTTAAAATTTAAAAAAAAATAATAAAATTAGGGAGGAACAGTATCTCATTTATTTTCAGCCCAGTGACATTTGTAGGATGCAGAAATTAAAAGGGATGAGTAAGAAGTAACGAGCATCTCCCTTTTGCCCCTCAGTTGCACCCTGTTACTGAAACACAGAACAAATGCTGCTCATCCACTCGACTCCAAGGAAGCCACTTAAATGCTTCTACCGCCGGTCCTGGGCTGTAATACTGATTATCTCCCAGGGATGCCAACGAAGCCATCAAGCACTGCAAAGGACTAACTTTAGGCCTTTGGAAAGGACCAGCTCAGCCTGGTGATAGCCAAGCACCCCACCATCCCGAGTACCCACAGACAGAGGGAAATGCTGCCCTCCCAATCGATTGAGTTAAGCGCGGAGTTGGCGATGCCCGCGGAGGGGCCGCGCTGCGCTCCTGGCTCGGGAGTGCATTGGTACATGAAGGGAGAGGTGTCAGCAGGACCCTGCCACTGTGTGTGTGTGTGACACAGGGACACAGGGCCTGGGGACAGACAGGGATCCCCACCTTGCTCGGCAACAAACTCCACCATCACAATTAGCATTTTGTCTTCTTTATTGCAGATTGCTCTGTTTTTCTCAGCTGTCTCCTCTGTAGGTTGCTGCTCTGAAAAGACATGTCAGATCTACCTCTGGAGACAAGAACATCTTTTTTTTCATGCATGTAGCTATTTCTGGCCGCTTCTCTGCCCATGCAGTTGTAGATATTTTGAGCAGTTTCATGTGAGAAATAAAATGTGGGTTTAGGATTTGTTTGGCCCCGTTTGTGAATGTTGTTCTCAGCTGATGTGGTGATAGACGAAGCAGAAATGCATGTGGGACAGGGGAGATCTGGCTTGTGGCATGACCACATGATCCCTTTAATTAATTAATTAAACTCCATTTCAAGCTGATTGAGTTTATGATGTGCTTTTGTCTCTGCTGTCCTTCCTGCGAGTCTGTGCAAGAAGGTGGTGTCTTATAAGAAGCTGTCAACGTCTTAAACTTTGCTATTCCTAGATGAAATATTAGTAACTTACTCCTTGGCAATGTCATCCTTAAACTGAATACTTCTTTCCTCCTGGCATTTACTCCTTTTTCTCCCTATTCCATCCAGCCTTAACTCGGTTTTTAAAGATAAATGAGAAAACCCTGATTTTATGGTATCGGGGCAATTAGTAATGTATTGGACCTAATTTTTTTAAAAGGAAATCTCAGGTAAGAAGTGTAGCATCAACATAAAGTCTGATTTTTATGTCGCTGTTATTTTGGAGTGATTCAGTATTTGTGACTGCAATGTGACTAGAAGGTTGATAAAGTAATTACCGTTTTTATGAATCTTGGAGTTATTATTCCCTTAGTACAAGCCCTTGTAACTTGTAAGCTTCAGGGGGAACATTCATCACAATTTTTTTTTATGATGACATGATATGAAAATGGCTTATGGAAGAAAATTCAGCTTGCATGTTCTAATAAGTGCTTTCAATTTGTTCTTCCCATCAGCGCCATTAATATGCAAATATGATACCAAATTATGATGTCATATTATCACCTATTAGCTACATTGTACTTTGTATATGATATTCGCTGTTCTTCTGGAAAACTATAAAGCATATTGATAAAAATAATGGTGACCCTACTCTCTGTTCACCATAACTGTGACAAGAGAAGGCTAGGAAAGGAAAAGTGAACACTGGAAAAAGAGTTATATCTCTGGGTCAGCTGCTGGCAGGCATCTTTTTTAGACAGCTGAAATGTCCCTGGAAACAATGTCCCTGGAAAGCATTACTTTATTATATATTAATTTTCTATCACATGAGTCAGAAGTTCATACTGACACTCGGATTTGTGGTTTTGTGTTTTGCTGTGTTCTACTCCTTTGCACTATATTTACATAAAGTTGTTTTTCAAAAGAATCTTCCTGTTTGGCTGCAGCAGTAATACACAGGCTGTAATGATATTTGTGCTTATTTGTAAACTTTAACTTCTCAAGAAGTATGAAACTTTTAAAGTATTCAGACAAATGCTAATTTAGAATCTGTCTTTAACCAGTTAAAAGAAATTTCCGAAAACGTGTACAGGAATAGGCACAGAATAAGTGCAGACAGCACAGAATTAGCATGTGTGAAAAACCCCAGAAATATAAAATGAAGAAATCAATGTTTCCAGCTGCTAATTTGAGGTGTCTGTCCCTGGTCTCTATGAATCTACAAGCTGTGCTGTGAAAATAATTTGTTGGAAATATCAGTAGGCAGAAAGGAAAAAGTGATGTCAGAAACAGTACTGGAAAACAGGTCTTTGGCCAGGAGTTCTACCAACTTGCTGCTTTTTAAATTTTCGGAACCACAATACCTCATCCTGATTATGGGTGACTTTGACAGGTTGCATAAAGGTGATTTTCTTGTGGTAAGAAAATGCACAGAAAGGCAGTGCATTAGGTAATACTAAAGGAAAGTTGCATGGTCTTAGAATCAATTGTATTTTAAAACCATATATTAACATAATTTCCAGTTCTGTTTGTTTTGTTCTTTAATAGCTCTACTGGCAGGTGAGCCTGAACAAATCTATCATTTTCCTCTAAGCTTCATCTGATGGCAGTGATTATAACGTTATAAACGCCATCTCTGGATCCTCCCTGCAAGACCCAGACACTAATGTGAGATTTATGAAGTATTTAAGTACTCAGTTTAGAGCTGAGATCCAACAACCACCCTTCATCTGCTGATGTTTTGGCTAAAGGGTGCCCACACATCTAAAGATGTGCAGAAGCTCTTCTCTCTTCTTGAAAGAGGTGCCTGGCTCTAAGTGGAGATGAGTCTCTTCTGGCATTTATAAAACACATGGGTACTGGGATCACACCATTAGAAACCACACAGGGACTGGGATTGTGCCAGCAACTTGTTTGCTTGCCCTTTCTTCTTCCAGGAAGCCCCGAGGGCTTTTCCTGGCTAAGGTAAGGGAGCAAAAAGTAGTGATGTTCCCCAACAGTCCCATCATCTAGACACAGGTTGCATTGCAACAGAGCAAGCTAGTTCAATTTTTTTTATTTCATGTGTATTTATGTTCTATATTAAAGTCTTTAAAAGCCTGTAGATAAAATTACATAGCATGCTGCAGGACTTCAAATTTGGTTTAAGATAGTAAAAGTTCAGCTCAGGTGTGATTAAAGAGGAGAAACAGAGTTGTGGTCAGCTGTCATTAATCAGTTGCCTCCTCACTGGACTTGGTGGAAAACACCTGGGCCCTGTAGGGACTCAGGAGGCAAGGATAGAAAAAGCAAACCAGCAGCTTGTGTGGTGCAGTAAGAGGAAGCAGCTTCTGGGAGTTAATGCCAGAAGAATGAGAAACCAGAAATACAGAGCTGTGCAGAATGAACAGGGTGAGTGGGAGAATCTTTGTGAATTTTAGATAAGATATACAGTTTTGGGGTGAAAGGAGGGAGACTTTTTAACTAAAAGTGGCTTAGGGTCAGGAAAGAGTGGTGTGGTTTGTGCTTATTGTGGCTGAGGCTGGTAAGGCCTGGGAATTGAAATGGTAAAGGATGCTTCTTTACAGAAGCCTTGAGGGTGGAGATGATGCTGAAGGAATAACAAATTTTGTGAAGATAAGAAAGGTAATTCAGGGGATAGCGACTGTGGGGTGGGTCTCCAGTGCTCATACCTCAGGACCAAAAAACCAAGGGGCCTCCTGTGATCCTGGCTGTGAGATTTTCAGATCTGCAGATAATGTAATGCACTGATACTTTCAAAATTATTTTTGAAAATAAGTGAACAGGTTGAACTTGGGGGAAGAGCAGAGATTATTTTTGGGGTTCAGATAAAGTAATTTGTTGTTCAGGTCTGTTGGAGGAGAAATTTCCTATTTGTTTACTTGGGGTCTGGGGGAGAGAAAATGCGTGTGGAGGGTGAGATGGGCTTGGGGTACAAAACAGAGAAACACTTAAATTGTGACTTCTTATTGATAGTAATTTCTGAGTGCTGCACATAAGCAGTGGCACCATAGCACTGTAACAACTGGGGAGGCCAAAGTAGGCAAAAGGAAAAAGAAAAATCCTGCCCTGGTGTCGCTGGGGAAACTTGGACTAGAGATGGTGTTGACCCTGGCTTATCCACGTGGCTTACAAAGCCTTACAGAGCTGATCAGGTTTGCAGCCTCTGAAATGCTTCTGGATAGTTTCTTTCAAGTTGGCTGTTAAAGCACAGTGGATTTTGTATGATGTGGAACTGGCTATGGAGTTTGCTTGTGTATTGATAGTGCTCTTTACCAAAAAAACTCTATCATTTGGAACAAACTATATAAAATACACTTTAGTTCTTAGAGGAAGTTGGACTAAAAAATACCCGTGTTTGTTGTTCTGCTGTGTCACAGCACTTTTGCTGAGCCAGACTGTATCTCTGGTCAAAGCAGAAGGAGATCTATTTAGGTTCTTGGATATAAATGGATAGACAAGCGGGATTGAGTGTCTACTTGAAAGTGATTTGTGTGTCTGGGTTTTATGAATTCTCTGTTTCTTGAGGCTCAAAAAAGCAGAGGTAGCCTGTGTCTTAGCTTCAGGCACAGCAGGCTGTACCCATACACCTGGATAATAACTATACAAATTCCCAGCAGGTATCTTGCTCATATTTCCTTTTATTTTGAAGAAGAGGGAAAGGTGGAACGCAAAGAAGATGCTGAAACAGCATCAGTCTGGAACACACGTGGGGCCTGATCCTGAATTTGGTTAAATGAGGGTAAATTATGTTGACACCGATGTTTGAATATTCTGGTTGACAGGTGAACTGCTTTTATTTCCCTCTACTTCTGTAAATATCCCTGCATTCTGAGTCCATCAGTTGCGTAATATTTTATTTTCAAGGTCAAACTCACATTTGCCTCAGCATCTTCCTCTGTTATATTAAATAAATGTTTCTGGCAATATCAGCAAAACGTATCAGTCTAATCAGCATCACACAGTGGATGGCTTCTTAATATGAATTGAGAAGTGCTATCTGGTGTTTGAGGCCGACTGGCAGCCACAGTGCTACTGTGCAATTTAAAATCCCAGGGTTACGTCTCAGGATGTTGTAGTGTTCCCTTGAGTCCCAGAACAGTCTAAATTGCTCTTCTTTTTTTTTTTTTCTGCATGTGCTATTCTGCACTGAGCTTTGTAGGACAGGGCTAATCAGAAATATCTTTGCCCAAGGGAGAAGGTGAGTTTTGTATCAAGCACATCTTTCCTTTTAAAGAAGTTTAACTGAGTGATATGTATATAATGTATATGTATTTAAACAGATGTAATGGGGGAATTCCTTCAGCAAAATACCTGAGAACGTCTAAGATGTTTCAATTTTGTGCACTAGTGACAAAGAAACATTCTTTTAATGTAGTCATATCTTTATTTGAAAAATGGAACTTTATCAAGCTTTCAAACTGATTTTCATTAAATGGAAGAATAAATATTATTTGTTTTAGGCAAAACCGTCGACCTCTTCCATGTACTTTTAGGTGACTTGATTTTTAGGCCGCTTTGGACATAGCTTATCTGCTGCAATTAATGGGAGTGACGTACTCGAGAAAGCCAAGGTAGAGCACTTATAAGTGAAGAGGATCACTCTAATTTGTGTAAAACAGTTCTTGTAAAAGATGTGATAACCATCTTAGAGATATCTAGAGATTATTGGGAGTCTCCAAGAGAAGGCCTGTGTCTCTAATTGTCTGTTAATTAAAATCCTGTTTATCTGGCCTGTATCCAGTGGCATTTACAAACAGGATAACAGGATGCATGTGTAATTCTGCTATGTTAGAAAACTCTAACTAGATTTAACCACCCACTGTCACATAGCTAAACTTTAGCAGTTTAGCTACCATTCTTCTAAAAAAAAATTTCTCTAAAAGACAGTTATGAAAAGACCAGGTGAAATATGGGTTTTTTTTTTTGTTTTGAAAAACAAACTGAATGGCTGAAATGGTCCCAAGATTGCTGTTCGGATGAGTATTTTTATTTGTCCCTGCTTCTCTTGGCGTTGTTTCTTCCTTGCCCATAGCTCCAGGTGCGAGGGGCTGTGTCCCTGTTTGCTGATCACAGCAGTCCTGATGTTACTGCATAGTCTGGGTTCTTGACTGTCAGGTGTTGGTTCTCCGTTATCACAGGCTGTAGGGGATGGGTCAGGTGCTGCCCTAATGCATGGGAGGGCATTTGCTTACAGAATTTGTTTTGTGAGGGCTTAATTGTAAAGGGAAATGACTTCTAGTTAGGAGCACGATAGTTTAATGGGCTTTTAGACTACGTGGAACCACCAGATATTTTTAAGCATCGCGTAACTTGCTTCTTCAACTTTAGTTTTCTTACATAACAACTGTGATAAAAGATTTTAATAAAACCCCATAATCTGTGTTCAGTATTTGTTGAGTTTTATTTCATTAGTTAGCTACTGCTATTGTTTGGTCCTTTCAGACATTAAATTGAATTAATCAGGTGCCTTTTTCAAATAAGTCCATAAATGCCACACCCAAGTGACTTGTTCTCTTCCATCTTTACGGAAGATGATTTTCTTTGTCAGTTAATTCTTGTTGGCTTCTCAAGGTAGTTTTACTGAATGTTCCCATTAACTTTTCTCGGGGAGGTTTGAGCATCCTCCTGGAAAGGTGACAGTGAGGAAGAACTGGAAAAGTCAGACTTCTCAAGGCAATTATTGAGTTGTTTTTATTGTTGTTCAGTAATGCAAAATTATCTCAGCCCTCCTAGAAGCATAGGCTGAAGCCCAGCCCTGACAGATGGTCTATGGTCTGATGGGCTCTGGTGAAAATGCTCTCTCTCATCCAGAGAATTCTGTGTTATGAGCTGTGTGGTGACATGGTTTCAGAGGAAGAGCGTCGAGTCCCTCACCAAAACCCCTGGTTTGGTTGTGCTCCTGGGAGATTGAAATTTTGGGTGAAGTGTCTTCCTTAGCTGGGGATTTTGAGCTCTGTATCAGCTTCTTTGAGATGCACACCCTAACCATTTGACTATTGTGGAAATGGCCCTCCAGGGTGGCTTGGAAGGAAAAGGTAAGACTTCTCTTGTTTTTCATCTGATTATGTTGATACCACCTGTGAGGAGAAGACTGCAGTCTGTGGCTCTTATGTGGATGGAAGCACGTATCAATGTATTAAATCAGCAGTAAATGCTCTAGAAGGAGCAAGACTTCAAGCCTGTAAGGGTATCATTTTTCATTACCTTTAATCCTAGGTTAGTCCTTCTGCAGTGTCCATCCTGTGGAGCACCCGCATTGACTCACTCCCTTAGCTGGGAATTTCTGTCACCACTGCTCTGGATCCTGCTTGTGGCATCCCTGACAACACCAGGAGAGATGGAGAGTGCATAACAGAGCCTCTTCTGGCTCTGGGCACAGCTTGGTTTTGTTTCTCTACGAGAGTGTGAGTGGTGCTGGAGCATAAATCGGGACTTAATACACTTGACTGATCACGAGTGCGTTTGCTCCCCTCTCTTTTGTAAAGCTTTTGTAAAGCTCCTGACAAATAGTCTGAGGGGCCAGGTCTTTTTTATTTTAATTATTTTTTATTTATTTTTCCCTCTCTTGCTGACTGATTTCTCTAACATTCAAGTACTGTTAATCCTGTTAGTTTGGAAAGCACAAGGCATTTACTTTTCATCTATTATCCCTTTAAACTTTTTATTCTTAGGAAAAAAACCCTGCTAAAATGAAATAAGAAAGTCAATTTTCTTTTTTGCCTAGCTGTAATGATGAAGTCCCGTTCTGTAGTGAATGAAGACAGTGGTGATGTTAGGACCTTGGTAAGCATACATGGTGAAGGAAAGATCCATTTTTTCTGTTCACCATGGTTTTCTTGGGCATGTTCTGAAACAAAATAAGCCCACTGGAAGCGGGACACTGCTGTTATTGCACTGTGAGCTGGCAAGTGTTAATGTCATTGTGAGCAAAGCTTTTTTTGCTTATTTTATTCTCATCTTACGAAAGTTTTACAAAAATAACAACTCCATAGTTCTTTTGTAGTAATTTTGCTAAGGGGAAGATCCCAGCCCTTTTGAAGTTGGTGGCAAAATGCCATTGACTTGTTCAGCCTTTAAATCTTTCATGGATCAACCAGACCATACAAGTAAATAACCTTTTCCTATGACTTTGACTAAACCTCTCTACACCCCTCCCAAGTTTTGCAGAACATTAAAACCAGGCAAAAAGCAGCACGTGTACTATTTATACACTGAAGAATTCCAATTTTCTTCAAAGTCAGATCTTCTGCAGGATCATACAATTACTTTCACCTGCGTATATGCTTTTACTTCCAGGACTTGCCTTAAATGTGTTTAAAAGATAGGAAGGAATTTCTACCAGGTGATAGCATGAAAGATCAAATGTTTTCCCTGTCCTCATTTTTTTTATCTCTTTAGAAGGCTTAGAGACAGCAGCAGGTAATTTGAGGTCTATATTTTTGAAGAACTTCGGCCTCTAGCTGTTCCCATTACTAAACCAAGCCTTTAGAAAAACATGGTCACTTCATAAGGATGTCTAATGAGAGCTGTCTCCTTTCGGAAAAGCAAGCTGTTCAATCTTAGCCTCTGTTTAAATAAAACTGAAATAACCTGAAAAGAAAAGCATAAAGAGAATAATATTCAGCAAACATGGAATATATGTGGTAAAGGTAGTAGCTGCTTTGGTAGGATTATAAGAGATGAAATTGTGTTTTTGCCTGGCTTCATCCTTGTGTAGTCAAGTAATTAAAAAGGGTGCGGTTTCGCGAATGGAGGAATGTGTGGTAGCAGCACTGAGGGGGTTTAATCCTATTTTTAGAGTTCATAAAAGTCCTTTCTGAAGTGTAGTTTGAGGAAACATTGCGTGGTCCCTTTGGTGGCTCATGACAAATAGCTGCAGTTGCAAACAGGTCATAAGTTGTTTCAAAACAAGTTTGTTTGGGGTGAAAATAGCAAGTGTCTGCTGGATTGTTAAAGTTGAGTTTTGAAGAAAGTGAGGTTTCTCACTCTGGATGTGTTCTCACACTGAATTTATAACATGCCACATTCCTCCTCTTCTTCCTTCCTTTCACCTTTTCTCTCAATGATACTAAACAAAACACCAGCAACATTTCTTAGAACTAAAAAATGTTTGTTACCACTCTAGCATTTTACTTAAACAAGAAATGCGGTTTAGTGTCCTTAGATGGACTTGTTTCCTTGCATGTGGCTCCTGCAATTTTCCTGTATTATCAAAAATTAAGGAGGCCTTTTACAAAGGCAATCTAGTTTTTCATAGCTGTGTTCCCCAAACTGATCCCCTTCGCTCAGCTGCTCCCAGCTTTGTGCTGATGACATCCGCTGCTCAGTGCTGGTAACCCCAGCTGTGAGCTGCCCTCACAGCCAAACGACTGGTCAAATGGTTCTGCAAGTCCCAGGTTTGTAACTCTGTGTTAATTCAGAAAAGCAGTTAATAAACAGATTTAATTTTGGTTCTGTTTGTTTGAGCTTCACTTGTGTCTGTTATTTTCCCACTTTGCTTTGCATGGTATCTCCCCTGTAAAATGTAGTCCAGTAAAGCCATTAAATTCATTTACGTTCACTGTGGATATTAAAAATTTGAGTTTGAAATGAGTTTGAAACTTTTCTCCTCTTCCTTTTGAAATAGCACTGCTCAAGATTTCCAGAAGGCTTAAGGAAGAAGCTAATAATTGCCTTATTTCTCTAGCTGAGATTAATAGCACTGTCAGTGCATGAGATGACAGGAAACTGAAATACACACAGGAAATACAAATCCTCACTGATTCACTCTGAGGGGCCTAATCCTGCTCCTTTGGGCTCATCATTGGCTGTCCATTGCAGAGATTTGAGGCTGGTTGGTCGTGGTTCTGTTATACTGTGGTTGCACTACACAGTTATTGTGGATTCCATCCAATAGAACTATTCCATTCTATGTCCCCTACCCTCAGCTATCACATAAATCTAAGAACTTGCTCAGTAATGCCTAGTGGAAAATGCATAACTTCTGTGGAAGGAAATCATGTTTTTAACTGGGTTCTTGTGAACTGAATTGTCTGCCGGGGTGCTGAGGAAGGGAGGGAGCTGCTGGCTGGAGCTGAGTATCATCTGCCTTCAGCTGGAGGGGCTCAAGCAGGTTTGAGGATGTCTTCTGGTTTTCACTTGTAATCCTACAGCTGGTTTTAAATTCTGATGCCTCCGTTCCCCATGAATGGCTCCCCCCTCTAATTACTGGTCTGCTAGAATGAATATACATTGTTGTTTGCATTGTAAACCCGAAGGACACAGTGAAGTGGAGAGATGTGTTGCTCTTAGATTTGTTTGTTTTCCTCCTTAGTAGAGATACAAATTCTTCATGTGGATTCTTGAGTGTACACTGGGAATAAAAAAAAAACTATTGTAAGGGAGGAAATATTAATAATAGGGGAAGAAAGCATCAGAATTTGCTATTTGTTGTTTGGTCCTTTGAGTGTTTTTAAGGTTGTCAGCTGGCAAGGGGAGTTCAGCCCAAACAGATGTCCCTTTTCTCAACTGGAGACCGAAAGCAGAGGGACGAACTGGGTTTTTCATTGCTTATATTTCTCCTGAGAGAGCGAGTGATATGAAACTTAGTTTCTACATTACCAGAGAGAAAACAGCTGTTTCTGCAAGCTTTGGCTACAGATTTCCAGTCATCCTTCTGCTTAGCACTGTGCCTTGCTGCCAGCGAATGCCGGTGGTTTGTATGGTGCAGAAGGACACAGCAGAAGGTGGGGGGAGCTGGCATTTCTGGGTGCCTTACAGCCCAAATACAGTGCATTAGATTTATTTGTGCATCTAATGGGTTTTGTAAATAGAACTTATGCTTGAATTAATGCTTATCTCAAAGTTTTTAGCAAGCGTGTGTAAGATGGTTGAGGTTTTTAATAATATGTGCAACTAATTGGCACCCCTTTCTCAGAGGGCTAAGCAGGCATGAGATACGGTACAAACATTTCCTAAACTTGCTCTTGGAAATGGAAGTTGTCAAAGTTGGAACAAAGGAGGAAAAGATAGGCTACATAGAAATAACAAAAAAATACAGCCGTGTTTGTATTTTATTTGTCATCTTAGGAGATAAAGGGATGAATCTGCAGAATAACGCACATTATTGTGAAGAAGTCCTACTTTTAGTCTCCTGGTTTTCTGCAGTAGCAGCGATGGATGTGAGCTTAGTTTCCTGGTTTTATTTACCCTGGTGAATTCCAGTTGTGATTCATTCTCAGTAATGAGATCAAAGCACAGAGTTCCCCTTGCACTAACACACTGCTTCAGAGACATTAATTGCTTCTCCAAAATATATGTGTGTTGGCAGACCCACAGAACTTCATTTTGTTTTTGCAGGTGCTTAACCAACCTTTGAGCTTAAAAGAAAATATTATTTATTGTATTGCACTTAATGCCGAATGAATCGATGAGGGATTGCTCTCCAGCATCGCTGTCGTGAAAGCAAACCCTGGCAGGTTGAGGCTTTGCACGAGTGTAGCCAAAGGTCAGTCCCAGGTGTGGGAGCTGATGTAGGACATGCTGATAGAGATAAGGGTGATGAACTTTTATTTTCTAGCCTGAGAAATTGATAGGGCAGTAGAACTGTTAGGATAGCAGTATAATGTCTTTCTAAATAGGATTGGTGCTGAAAAGGTGTTGGCAAATTATGGTGTATTCACATCAGTCTTTGTGAAGTGTGTTCTGGTTCATTTAAATCAGTTTTGGCTCTCACTGTGAATCAAAAAAAGTTGACCTATAGCACAATTATTTTCTTAGAGTTCAGATTATGGATAATGTTATCCTTAAAATATTAAGAAAGAAAAAAATAGTAGGCTGGTCCAGCTTTTTGTAAGGCAAGTGAAATTTCAGCAGATGTGTATTGCAGGTGTAGATGATCCATGCTTTATGGCAATCCTGTTCCTAATTTTCCTCTCATTTGCTTGATTGCTTATGAGTTAATTGTGTGTGTAGTGATAGAAAGACTTCAGAATGCTGCTTCGTCAGTTAATGAAGAATAAATCAACACATTTTAAAAGGTGGTAAAATAATTTTAGACTTTTGTGTCTTGAGTGGTAACTGCTTTTTACAATCTCTTTTTCTTCTGAACTTGGTGCTCTGCAAACCTGATGTGTAATTGGTGACTGGCTACTGAATTGGAAGTTAACTGATTAAACAACTGCTAGCATCTTAATTAAGAGATAGTTATATTTCTAAATCTCTCAAACAAGCTTTGCTTGTATAAAGTGTACTGGATCTGGGGGATGCTTTAGTTTTAGTTCACTAAGGAGTTTGCATGAGTATAAATATAATTGCACCTCTTTTTGCCAGTTGATTTTATTATGGTGTTTAATGGTTTGTTGAATAGTTTATAGGATAATACATGCCACTTCCTTGTATTATACTATAAATAACTTGGCAAATTTTTAATTAGGATAATCATGGTAGCTTTCTGTACTACTGTAATCAAGCTTTGCTTTTTGCATCCAAGAACTAATGTGCATTATATCAACTTAGACCAATTATGCTTTTCTAGAGAGTAGAAGTTTTTGTTGATTGTATGTTTGGTCTTTTTTTAATAGTGCTTCCCTTCTTGAATTGTGGCTCTGCTTCTATTGAAATGATAATTAGCTCTGTTGGATGAGTTTTAATTACTTTAATATTCTGATTAGAAGAATGCAGAGGACAGAAGTTTTGTTCCATGAAAGAGTTTGGATTTTGGCTTTCTGTAGTGTTTGAAGACAATCAGGTGTTTCCTTGTTTAATGTATAAAGAAATTTAAAAAGGAATAGTGAAGTTAAATGCTTACTTTAGGTTCAGTTGTGATTTTAAAACTTATTAACAATTTAAAAAAATAAAAATACAGAAAGAGAAGCAATTCAAGCAAAAGTTTGAAAGTACTGCAGGTACCACATGGAACAATCTCCTGTTTGGAGGAACCTGCTGTGCGTGCCCGTAGCTCCAGCACAGCTCAGAAATGCCCAAGGTTCCTCAGGATGGCCTGCCACGCCCATACACCCACCTGATGCTGTTATCCTGGCTTTGGAAAGCATTTCCATGGCCACAGCACTGTGAGGGAATTGTTTCCATTTGGTTCTCTGGCCACTACTATTTTATTTGTTTATTGCCTGTATAATGTTTACTCCTTATGTGGTTCCTTTGTGTATGACTGGACTTTCAAAAATGGTTTGGTACCAAGGTAGTGCCGTGTATATGACTGACACTCACAAAAGGGTTACCTAAATGGGAGTTTGGACCAAGTAAATAGTACAAATTTATACAGACATTTCATTTTTGTGTGCCAATTCAGTGAGATTCTTCTTTAGGGCCAGGATTTCATAAGTGCAGCACAGGGCAGACGTGAACCCTGCTGCTGTTCTGGCAGAGGGACAAAGTCTTGAAGTTCGTGGGAAGCAATGTGCAGCTGCATTCAAGGGTTTCATCAATATCTCAATTTCAGTTACAGTCTTCTGCTGTTGCAGTTTGGAGTTCAACCTGGAGAGGCAAAAGTGCTTAGGGGTTCTTCAGTGCCTTTAAAAAAATATGTTTATTTGATTGATAAATACAATTTATTTGATTATATATGATTGTCAAAAGCTGCAACCTTTAGAAGGCTGTATTGAGATTCATGAGTGAAATGTTTTCCTGCATTTGATGTCTTGTTATCTTCTGGAGCACTTCTGGAGGGATGATGTAAGGACTTGCACATGAGACTGCAGGACAGGTACTTGTGGTTATTGTTAATGCTCCTGGCCCTGTGTGCACCTCTCGTGCTGCTGTACCATGTGAACGTTCTCTTTGGAGTGTTTCAAAAGGTGCTGGTTGGAATTATTTTTTCAATTAAGTAGACTTAATCAGGAAAAACCTGTTTGTCAAAGTGAAATGTCTTCCTTGTGCGTGGAAAGCAATCCACTTCTAGTGAAACTTTTAAGAAGAGTGTCCTTGGATTTGTGAAGGAATTCTTGACGAGAAAAAGATTCTAACTCTGACTTTGCTCCTCTTTTTGAGCAAGAAGTGGTTCTCTACCACCTACAACTTCATAAAACATTCATGAATTTTCTGTCTTCCCATATTGCTGCATTGCAAATGATGATAGATCTGCAGGAAGGCCAACTTCTCCACAGAAACCAGAAATTTAGATTCAGATTTACTGTTTCCTCTGTTACTTCTACAAAAGTAACAGAGGGACCTAATTTATATTGGAGGCTGTTTGGTTTCGTGCTTCCACTATAGCTGACAATATAAATACCCATTTCATTTCAAAGATGTGGAAGCTGTTAATGTGGCTTCCACTGCATTGCAGAAGGTTTCTCCACCTCTGCGGCCGCCGCACGGCTGACGCGCGGAGCTCGAGCTGCTCGCTCGCTGCCCTTCTGCAATTATGCCATCAAATCTAAACATATGGTCATCCCTATAAAATAGGGAGCCTGAGAAGACTGGAGAGAGCAGTGATGAGTCGGAAAAACAATCCAGTGGAAATAGAGTTAAATGTCAATGTCTGCATTGTGCCTAGTTAATATTTCACAGGAATGCAGTCAACTTGTTATAGAGCCCAAAGGATTTACATTTTTCTGACAGATGATCATGATTCCCATCAGCACACTTAATGCCAACATCTGTAGGGTTCTACCTAATTTGGGAAACAAATATATTCTGTCCTCAACAAAAAAGAATACTTTGTGTGTTCCAGGAAATGCTTATTACTTTAGGGTCCTTGCAATTAAGTGGAGGAGAGAGATTTTTTTTAAAGGGGTACAGCACCATAAAGTTGTCTTGCTTTTGGCTGATGCCAGCTTCTGGTCTTCATAATACAGTGAAAAAGTGCTATAGCTCTGAGTAAACACATTAATTTAAAGTGCAAACATGCTCATTAGTACAGACTATGGAAAGTTTTGTTCATATTGTCTGTGCTTTATGGATCAAGAATGCTGGGAATGTATTAAATAGAACAGGTTTATATCGCGCTCATAACTTTTTTTAAGGTCTACTGAAACTTATTTATTTAGGGTCCTTAAGCAAAGTCTCTGAAAATCTCATTTTTCTAACCTTCTTTACATAAATCATGGCCAGTTTAGATAGCAATGCACAAGGACACCTTTATAAACATTCCTTTTTCCTGTGCCTGTTCCAACATCTTCATAGATGAAGATATTCCCATCAGCCTTCATTTCGTTCTGCTACATAAATAAATTTCACTTGATCTCTTCTATTGATGATCTTCGTTCCCAAGATCACAGCTCAGCAAGCTGGATTTCTTAATTATTTATGTGAGCGTGCTGATAGTCAAGGAAAATTTATACTGCATGTTGGGCATGGATTAGTTTTGTATATACGAGTATTATTTGTGTAATATAAATAAATATAGTTGTATGATACCAGTGTAGGATTACTGCAAGCAGAAACAAAGCTTAGTGCTCTAAGTGAGGGAAGGCTTGTCTGTTGTGTTCATGATATAATTGCATGCCTAGAGGATAAAACATCTCCAAAAATGCTGAAAACTGACGATAGAATTTCTCATGAAATAATAGAATGTGCAGGAAGAGGGAAATGTTAGCTTGTGTTATCCGGTGCAATGAAAGAAATGCAACTTGAGTTTATTCAGAGAGTTCTTTACTTTTAGAACTTTCCTGTAATCTGTGTAGTTCTGTAGAATTTTCTGTTATTCATCACTTCTAAGTTATGTAAAGTAACTATCTAGGTTAATATCAGTGTTGCTGAATTTTAATTTATGTGATGCTTAAAGCAGTTACCTTCAGGGCTGGGGGAAAAAAAGGAATTTTTCATGAAGTGGTCTCTTTTATGTTGGTGGTGTTTGACCAAACCATGATCAGAAAAACTCAGAAGGATTTTTACCTGCCACTGGATGCTAGTTGGGATATTTTTGAAATAAAATGTTTGCTCTTGAATGTACTATTATGTAGTGAAATGTCAGCCTTGAGATTGTCTTGGTCCTCTGTTCTTTGAACAAGACAAGGAAGCACAACAATGTCTGATCGGAATAAAAATGAACTTGTAAGATAATAAAATGAGGCCAAACCGCTGTATTTGAAGCAGCATTGAATTAAACAGGAGCAATACTGCATTTGGTTTTGAATGGTGAATAGGGCTTCAGTTTCAAAGGTTATTTTCTCTGTCTTCTTGATGTAAACTTTGTGTAGCACTGATGAAATGTTCCTTCTGTTTCACTTGATTCCTCTGCGGGTTTTGGATGTGCAGAGGTCCAGTTTCTAAGTGTAGAGAAGGCTTTTACACAAGCTAGGAACTCTTTGGTCTGCTCTTTGTTTTCCCTTCATCCTGATGATCTCTAATATTTTTAGTTGTTTCTGTTTTTATCTTTCTAGTCAGTCTTATCTCCAACATGGTTTCATCTTGGTTTTGCTTCCTTACCAACCACCCCATGGAACTTGTTTGCCTTTTTCCTCTTCAAATGAGAGATTTCTTTCCTCATGATGGCTTTTCGGGGCATCATTAAGTAATGTCACTTGGTAGAGATGAGAGGGGACGTGGTGCCCAGTGATGTTTGGGCCAACACAGAAAACCTTGAGGACCAAACGTCTTTGTTGTCCTTGCTGAGGTCAGGCAGAGTAGGAAATAAAACCATGAGAAGTGGTTCTTGTGCAAGTATCCAATTAAAACCTTAAAGATTTTATTTTTTCTAGGGTGAAATCAGTGGGTTTTGGAAGACTTCTTGTAGCTTGCTTATCTTTATAAAGCATGAGCGATTTTACTTTTCCTCCATAGTGCTCACAAATATACAAGTATTTCTGCAGCAGAAAGTAAGATTAATTTGGAGTGGCAGGTAAATCTCCATGGGAGGTTAAACTGGTTGCGTGTCGGCCAAATGAGGGAAATTGTGGACCCAGCTCTGCCTCTCTGCTGCTCAGCCTGCGTTGTGTCGTGGCCCTTTTAGCTAAAATGGGTTCACAGTGGGATATTTCTGATTGAAGGACGGCAAGGGGCAGCGCTGCCCCAGGTCTGGGCTGAGGTGTGCTGACACAGATCTCCATCAACGCAGCAGGAGGTGGAGAGAGGAGAAATGATCCAACTGGCAAATGGAACCAATGGCCGAGGCGGTTTAGAAATGATTTCTTTTGTGAAGTATCACATAGTTTGCATGTTTATGCCTCAGCCCGTAGGGATGATGGGAAAGGTGTGCAGAGATCTGAACAGAGCCTTGAATCTTCAGCTTGTCAGGCCATGGGATGCAGCTGACCTGGTGCATCCTCAGGAGGCCTCACTCTGCCCCCTCCAGTGACTGCTCAAAACACATTAGTGTTCCCAGCTGGAGATATTGGGGAAGTCATGAGCACCTGTATGTGATGTACCGTGTTCTAATAATAGTGATAAAAAGTTCTCAGTCCATTTAGCAAAGGAGCAAACAAAATATCGTGCGACTTTTCCTATTTTTATTCTGATTTTTATCCGAGGCTTCCGAATCATGAATGGTTTTATCAAGTGTTTGCAATATTACAATGTCATCTTCTTTCTATTTCTGCTCAAAAGGCAGATTTCCAAAATATTTTAAAATATCCAGTCATTTTTAATTTGTGTCTCCAGGGATCTTCAAAATAACTTTATACAGGTGGTGTGAGTTTGAAAAAAAGTCTTCCCTTGTGTATTCAGCTGCGTTTATCACCTTGGGTCTTCTACAATATTCATGTCTTCTATTTGGATTACTATTTTTGTCCTCAGTGATAACATGTGATTTTCTTCAAAATGAAACATATGGTTTATTTTTCTTGTCAAATCGCTTTTAAAATCACTTGGATTTTTTTCTGCTATTTGTACCTTCCATAATTTGAACGCTTGTTTTCCTTTTTTATATTGATGATAGTGATCATTACCAGGTAGCAAATAACAGACAAAAAGTATTTTCTTTGTGCATATGCACAAAGCAGTTTTCAAAACACCTTGTGTGTGTTGCTGGATCTTGGCTAATATTTCCTCCCAGCCCATCATAAATTATTTTAGTCTCACAATGTGGTCTTCTGAAATTTATTCAAAACCATTGCTGTTTTTTTAATACCCCTGTAGAAAGTGAATCTAAAAATGTGTCCTTGAAACACAGAGTGAAAACATGTCCTGTATTGTTATCAGTCCAGTAGAAGGAAAATGATGAAAAAATATTAATTTACTAACTCATAAGCTTCAGTTTATTTAGATTTGGTTCAGTTAATACCAGTCTTGTTTGCATATAGTTTAAAGAAGATAATTGCAAGGGTTCTATATACTAGTCAGGCCCTAATAACTTAATTAGAAATATATTTAAATAACTTAAATAGTTGTTGGAACCAAAATCCTTAACTATGTGAGGGGAAAGCATGGACTTCTCTTAAGGTGCGAAGATGAATTTCTCTGCTGATCCTGTAGTTTAGAAGGATGAAAATCAAGGCTGAGGTGTCAGTGGAGGAATTCCTTCCAGCCGTGATGGTCTGGAGGTGCTCTCAGCAGTGAAGTCGTGCCATGGCCTCGATTCCAGTCTGACACAACTTCACGGGCTGGTTTAGTTGTGGTCCAGAAGTGATGATGTAACAGTGTCTCTCATTCAATTAAGGAACAAGGTTTTTACCACACTTCTTAGCTCCAAAGACCTGTGTATTTACTTCCACCTATCTTAGGAATTAGTGAGCCTGGCTTACTGGTGCCTGAACACATTTCAGTGAACTGTACCTGTATTTTTTAATCCTTTCTTTTTTAGATAAAGAAGAATAGCTGCCACCATTCTGCTACAGGTGTGCTTTCTGTGAAATGACACTTTAAATCTACTCGAGCATCGTTACTGAAGAGACTCAAACAGTTTAGAACTTAATTGATATTAATAGGAATAACCCTCAATGACGTAAAGTTGGCAAGTCAGGAATTGCAGCTGTTCTCAGCAGCAGTGGCATTAACAAAGATAATTAATTGTTTTTCCCTAGGAGATATATTTAGATTGTACAATCGAAATATCCCACTTGCTGAGCCCGATTTCAAGCTTGTATTTG
Organism: Tapera naevia; assembly: GCA_033556795.1. NCBI lineage: Eukaryota > Metazoa > Chordata > Aves > Cuculiformes > Neomorphidae > Tapera > Tapera naevia. The sequence continues at coordinate 1,938,603 of JAUMJJ010000149.1, read as the reverse complement.
TTCTGCAAATACAGTAAGTGAAATTAAAGTTAATGTTTTCTTCTGTCATGCCATAATATGAGCTATTGTAATTGTTTTTAAGAAATAAAATATTCTAGGTATTTATTACAGAAGCCTTAAAATTATTACTTAAGTAGTTAATACTGTACATTTTTATTAGCGTAAATAAATAGTATTCGTATTAAATAGTATTCACATTAATTCATATTTTATTCATATTAATTCATATTTAGTAGGAATACTATTTAATACTCGCAGTTAGCATGATAATCCAGGAAGATTATAAAAGAATATGTCAAGGTTCAGTCTTGAAGTGTTGAAGTGGGCAAGGATGTGTTGATGGCACTGTAGAATGTTGTGACCCATCATACAAGAGACCTCTGCTTGGATTATTGATTGCCAGGCTTTAAAGTCTTGACATTTCACTTTGTTCTGAATGGTAAGGAATCTTCATGGGTTCTTTCTCTGAAGATAACCCAAGTGTCGTTGAGATTCTTGGGACTGGGGACACTCTGGTGCCTAGGAGGGACTGAGACACCAAAGCTGTGCTGCATCCCTACAGCTCCTTCATCCCCTTTTTCATGGGTGTTGTCATAAGCAGGGAGCATCTCCTCTCCTCCTGGTTCTTGAAGCTGTCACAGATGCACCCTTAAGAGGGTATATTCATATGCTTTAAGTGTGTGGGTTTTATTAACATCATTTTAAAAGGGGATTGTAAAACTCAAGCATTTAAATGCTGTTCCATAAAGTGATGGCATTCTGAGCAAGGGTTTCTTTCACCAGTTATTTATTTCTACAACACAAAGTCTCTGGTGTAGGTGTAACTTTGTCTACACCAATAATATCTACCCTGAAAATGCAACATGCATGGGATGCTCTGTTGCTTGCTGCCGTGGTAATTCCTATTACAGCTTTCAAATCTGTGGTGTCTTAAAAACCAGACAGTAATCCTGGGGTGGGAGTTGCTGCTGCTGTTGTGGGATGGTGATGGAGGCAGTGTGGGTTCTCCCAGAGCAAAGCAGGTGCCCTCCAGCAGCTCCACAAACTCATCCCTTCATAGTCAACATATGAGACTTTATTTCCCCCTAAACTAATATGACATTAAACCACCAAACTAAACATTTACCTTTGTGAAGTAAATATTTCCTACACTAAGCTTCTGTCAAATCGTGCATTTATTTATGCTGCTTGTTGAGAGTTAGACATTGTAGCAGGAAAATCTGCTGTTTCTGAATGAGATGAAGCTCCTTTTTGACTTGCATCTTAAATGAAATCTAAATTATGCATCATGCCTTGCATACAACAAAAGTATGAGGTATAATGAGAAAATGATCGCGTGTGATCAGTAGAGGTAGTGATTTGCATGTTTTGTCCTGTATCTTTCCTCAGCCTTGCTGCCCAGAAAAACTACTTTGGTGTATTGAAAGATGTTATTTGAGTTCATCAACTGAGATATTTCAGAACACTGTATCTTTGGATTTCCCTGTGTTTCTTTGACCATTATATGACTGGAATATCAGTTGTGGAGGATGCATATTAAAAATATTGCTCAATCTGGGTTGGCGTTAAGGTATCTTTTTAACAACAGTGGATTTGAGAGGTAAAGCTACTTCTTCTAGTGTCCTAAAGTACATTGGACTGCTCTTAATGAATCCACAGCTGGGGGAATCTTAGAAATATCACTGCATAAACAAATACATATATTAAGTACTGAAACGTATCGTTGTCGCTGTGATTGTAGGTCAGGTCCAAGCAGCTCTTTCTGGGTGCGTGTACATAGACACATGTTTCTGAGAAATCACAAGGATTGTGTCTGCTTCTGATGATTTAGACCCAGGTGCTGATGTTCTGTAGAGCAGCTGCAGAGAGTACCTATTGTGGCACCTAAAGAAACAGCCTTCTCAGATACTCTGATTCAAAGTCACTCGCGAGTAAAATCGTTCTGCTGTGGAGCTCCAAAGCCGCATCTGTCTTCTGGGGAGAGTTGCCCAGTCGTGTGGTTCTGCATCTCTCTCTTTCCTGCTGCTAGGATATAATTAAAGTTGCTAAAAATACGTGCTTCCTAATACTGTGTTTTCTACGTAGGCATCTGCTGTTGTTTTATCCTCAAGAGAGGAGATGGTGTAAGGTCACATGCTACTGAACTGGTTTAGGTGGTCCATGCTACATATGAGAGCTTCTTACTTATATCCTGGTCCAAAGTCTTCTGAAGACTTGAAATTTAAAAAAAAAACCCAAACAACCTACAAAAAGTCAGAGGTACTTGCTGGCTTTGTTAGTTTTGCATGAGTATTTTTACTCGTAGGGTGCGGGGAGACTCGTGAAGTGTGAGCTACCGGTGTCACAACATCTTGGGAGAATTCACGTTGTTAGTGCTAAGGAAATGAGTTGAACAAACGGGGGCACAGTTATTGTGCTTTTACCAGACTGATGTCGTACCTAATTATGGCTTTATCTACAGAACACACTGTTTGTTTAATAAGTCCCAGCAGAGATAGTTCAAGCATATGTTTTCACATCACCTGGAGGCAGCTGGGAACGACAGTCGCAACGCTGTCAAGAAAGTGACAGTTTATGAGGTTTTACGCGTTTTACAGTGCGCGGCACGGCTCACCTTCACTATGCAGGAAATCTCTTAAAAGTAAGCAGTAATAAAGCATTTAGAGCTCAATGCACAGAAAGTCTTTGTTCCCCTTTATGTGTGGTAAATCCAAGGCGTAATTTTGTTAGAGCAACCTCAGCAGCTACCGAAGCTGGGAATAAAATCCGCAGCACCCCTCCTGCTGAAGTGAGATCTTGTTATTGCTAACAAAGGGTAAATATTGATCACCTTTTTCACCTGCTAAAATGATGATATCTGCAGGTTTTAGCCTGAGCTTGCTGCCTGAGGAAGTTGTCTCTTGGTTTTTATTTAAAGCTGGCCAATTTTCCCTGAATATGAAGCTCCTTGGTTCCTCTCCTGCCTCCTCAGACATCATTTGAATTTTGAGTATTGTTCCCCAGAGGTGGAAAGTCTCAAAAGTAATGTAAAGATTATTGGAGTGGGAAGAATGGGGACAAAGAGGAGCCTGAATTTGTGTTTGTAGTGTTTTTCCTCCAGCCTGTTTTGTTGTAAGGTGGGTCCTTCCTCTGCGAAAGCTGTGGTTTGTTGTGTTTATTCAGGTGTCTGCTATCTCCTTATTCAGCACTTGAGGCTATGAGCATGATTTCCATGACTGTGGTGAAACTTCCTAAAAGTTAGGATTGCCTTGGCCACCTTTGCATCCCCAGGTACCAGGTCAGGGTGAAGAAAGCAGTGATGTTAAAAAAAATATTTCATCCTCAGTTTTAATATTGTGCAGAACCCTTCATTGGTTCTGTTCTTGGTGCTGTCTTTAGTTTTCTTTCTGACTGTTTCCATCCTCTTGACCATCCTGTGTGACACAAATAGCCCCAGGGATGGCAGGATCTGAAGAAGCAATAGCTGATGTAAGTCTTTCCACAGGAACACTACCCTTGAGTTAAATGTTTCCTTCATAAGGATGTGAGGCTCCTTATATTTGCCAAGTGCCCATATGAACTTCCAAAGATTATTTTTAAAATAAACATGATATAATAATTATCAATAATATTGTATCAAGAATTGTCTGTATTTCTCTTTATACCCATTTCACTATCTTTTTCCAGGTCTTTTAAAAATGTGAGTGAACATTTATGAAGGATAATAGAATTTCAGCTAAGAATAATCTAATCTGAAGGTTCTTTGCTTTTGGTTTGCCTTTGAATAATTAAATAATTTATATATGTGATTTTCTAAAAAGATGTTAATGTTTAAAATATTCAATAATTTTTTTGTTTTTTTTGGTATAACATTAAATTATTCAGAGTTACAATATTTGGTTTTCCTTGCATTAGGAACCAACAATGATCCTAGAATGTATCCTAAGAGATGAGCAGCCTTTTGCAGGAAGTCTTTCATCGGAGATGGGTGATTCCTAGCTTGCTTTAAAAATAGAAGTTTTTGTTATCAGAGGCCTCAAACATGGACTGATTGTCTTCTCATCCTTTTATCAACTCAACTCTTCTCCCCAATGTCAAAGCTTTGACACTTTCCTCCTTGTTTCCAAGGAGCAAATGGGCATCTGTGCTCATTAATCCTGTGTGTCGTTACTCAAGGCTCACATAACTCGCCCAGCGCTGTTCCCGCTGTCCTGGGTGGGGTAATAAATCCAAGCAGGGGTAGTTTCAAAACTAGTTTGTAGGTAGCTGGGTGACACTGTGCTGTTCTGGTGATGTAATGTGCATAGATGCTGTTATGTTTGTATGTCACAGAAAGGTTCTTCAGATGTGAAGTCCATCCTTTATTTTGATGTGCTGCTCCTTTGTAAAATTGCTGTTTTAGACAGAATACAGGCTACCCTTGTAAATACCATTTCAAGTTTTCCAGCTATAATTTTTTTCTAAATATTGCTTCTTCCTACTTCTAAATAATACGTTTGCCTCCTCAGATATTCATATTCAAAGCACACTGGCAGCAGCAGGTAAAATGATAATACATTGTTCTCTATGGGTGTGAAAATTATTCAGTGAATACATTTCCAAATTATACCTTAAATTATCAGTCTCTGATCATGCTATCAAAAAAAGTCGGACCAGAACTGCAGAAGATCACAATTTTAACTACTTTCCCCGACTGTAATTAAACCTGTATTAGGCGACCCTTTGGTGTGGCAATTCACTTAATACTTACAATTTAACTTAGAACTGTTGATTGGAGTTATTTAAAATAATGGATATGTCTTCATTATGGAGTCTTTTGCAGGATTAGAGTCAAGTTTAAAATTATTTATATGAAAAACATATTTTTTGTTTGTTGCAAGCTGCTAACGTTACCCTTGTAATTTTTGTTCTGAATTTTTTTAATATTAAAGCTATGCAGTATTCAGTTTGAATTGAATACTTAACCCTGGTAATGAGACTCTCCTTTTAGCTGTTTATGTAGACTGTATTTATAAAGGAATTTTAGCTTGATTTTTCTGTAGTTCTTTCATCCTTTTAATATTTGAGTTTACTATAAGGTTGTCTTACAGTCTTTAACCCCTTTTCCCTGTAGACTAATTATTCCAATATAAAATGAACATGTATTAAACATATGTAGTTGCTTGGGGTAACAGATTTGGCTGTTTCATTTCATATAAAACTCTTGTCACACAAAACAAAATCTTTGTATTTAAGAGTTTTCTGGTCGTTAAAATTGAATTACGTAATAGGTTTCCATCTGCTATCAAAAGCTGTTCATCATTATTTCATGTCTTTTTAAGTGGGATCATTCCAAGAAATGCTTAGTGACAGCAAGTGTGCCACTCCTGACTATGAGAGTGTGGTAGGACAGGGCTTCCTTCCTGGCTGAAAATGTATTTTGTTGTCTTTTGATCAAGTTTTCTCCAAGAGTTTGTTTCTCACTTCTCCTTTCTTTCCATCCTCTGTGTCATTCTGTACTATATAGAATTGTAGAATGGGTTGGGTTGGGGAAAAAAGGCTTAAAGCCCATCCAGTTCCAACTCTTGCTGTGGGCAGGGACACCTCCCTGTGGCTCAGGGGGCTCAAGACTCCATCCAACCTGGCCTTGAACACCTCCAGGGAGGGAGCATCCACAACTTTCCTGGGCAACCTGTGCTAGGGCTTCCCCACCCTCACTGTGAAGAATTTCTTCCTAATATCTAATCTAAATCTTCCCCCTTCCAGTTTAAAGCTGTTCCCCCTCATCCTGTCACTCCAGGCCATTGTAAAACTCCTTCCTATCTTTCCTGTAGCCCCTTCAGGTATGGGGATGCTGCTACGAGGTCGCCTGGAAGCCTTCTCTTCTCCAGGTGGATCAAGCCCAGCTATCTCAGCCTGTCCTCAGCACCTATTTGTGTACTTCACTGTGTGTGAGTCACAAGTTCTCCCATACATCTCCCCAGCCCATTACGTTAATCGCTGTGGGATAAAACCCAGCTTCGCTATCCATCAAGCTCGGCCACTGTCTCGGTGACACAGATCATGGTTAGCAGAGCAGTTAGGATTAAATGATTGGCAATGGAACGACAGAGGAGTGGGTAGAGAAGATGGATGGCCCCGTGTTGCTGCGCTTCGGCGTGAGCTGTGAGCGGCCGTTCAGAGCTGGGTAAATATCCTCTGATTGCCTTAATGACAGCCAGGCCGCCCGTTACGGCAAATGTGCTCTTCGTAAAAGTAGCTGGGTACTGGAGTGGATGAGCTAAGGAGGACAGGAATGTCACTGCAGGATTTAAGAACTGTTGGTGACTAGGTGCTAGATAGGCCGTAGGAAGTGAGACTGTGGCTTACGGCGGCTGGACTGGGTAACCTCGTGATGTCACCGCTTGTCCTGCGTGGTTTGATGTTCTCTGCGTTCCTTGCTGACTCCCCGCTGCTCCTGAAGCACGTGGGTGGGAGAGAAGGGAGAAGAAAAGCCCACTGAATCCGAAGGAAGCAAGAGAGTTATATGAGCTCTGGGGATTTTTCTTGAGCACACCATTTAGTTGCTGGCAGACTGTACAATTTCAGGATCAAATTATCTGGTATAATATTGAAAATGTAATTTTTGGCAAAAGGAATAAAACTAGCCCTTGAGTCCTAAAACAAAGTAAACAAGCAAATCGACAACCCATGATAAGAAAGTCTCAACATACTTCTTCAGGGAAATAAAACAGCGAACAAAGATGATACTTCAGTTTGTTCCAGGTAGTATATAGTTCCTTCCATACTGCGTTAGCGTTTTCATCCTTCGAGATAAATCACTGGTTATAGGGTTTTTCTCTGTTTTTTTAAAGTATAACTTTGTTTTCCCATTTTACAGTCACATGAATTACCTACATCTTATCTAGCTGTGTCTTTCCTTCATAAAGTTATCTACACTTAAAAAGAAAACTTAAAACTTTACTTTTAATTCAAAGTGATGATAAACAGAGAAGAAATTTTTTCTATTCCTGCAATATCCTGATATCTTCAAATATTGCAGCATTTTTGTATGAGCTTTTCCTTTCTTGCTTGGGCAGATGTCATTCTATTAGAGGCTGAAATATTCAAAGGAAATGGTTTTGTTTGTTTTACATGGTAATAAACCTCTTGAATTAAAGCAATGACACCATTGGTTACCCTTTGATACGTAAAATTTATCTAAATTATCTTCCAGTGTTTGCTTAAAAATATTAGTAGGTGAATATTCACAAGAGAACATCTGCTCAACAGAAGACTTACAAAGGTGTTGTAATAAGCTATGTAATTAATGTTTTCAGCTTTTGAAAGAGAAAATATTGTGGATTTTGTTTATTTAAATAATTTGTCTCAAGTCAGGATTTCCATTCTAATTTAAGAAAAAGAAGCAATTTTGCCCTGAAAACATTACTTTTAACTGTGCTTGCTGTAAAGATTCCAGATTTAATCATAACTTGGAAATCTCTAAGTTAAAACAGCTACTACAGCTGATGACAAAGGTTCATTTGAAGTCCTGCTTAGAGGCTCAGTAAGTGGCCCCCTGCGTCAAACTGGGTTTGAAATCGACTCAGGGTGACTTGTTCTCAGTCCCAATCCGTCTGCTCGCTGCTTCTGCTTTTCAGGAGTTTGTCTGTTAGATCTTTTTGAGATTTGATCCTGGGAGTAGCTGAAAGCCATAGTCTTTTCTCCACTGAGCTTCCTGAAGAAGCAGAAAGTGTGTGTGTGTACAGAAAAAAAATGTATTATGCCAGTTATATCTCCTAGATATAACTATATCTGCCTGTGAAAATCTGGATTGCTTACGAAGGTAAATGCTTGGGCTGGGAAACTGTCGAGGGCATTCTGTGAAAGTTCCTTAAAAACCATAATTTTAGTATTTATGTAAATATTTCTAAGTGTTTTCTTGCAGCCATTTTCTCCCGATGAGGAGGTTTACACCAAAGTAAATGATAATATCACAAACACGGTAAGGTGGGGCTTGATGATCTTAGAGGTCTTCTGCAACCTCTGTGTTTCTATGATAACACAGACCAAGGTGGAGAGGCTCAGAGGTTTTCCCATTCCATATAAATTCTCTTCAAAGATGTTTTGTTCTTTGACACGGGAAAGTGAGAAGATTTTTTTTTTAGTGGAAAGCTTGGAGGGTTTTCCACAAATAAGAGCATTTTTGGTCGTGTTCACCCTGGCACAATCTACCTGTTCTTAGCTGAAAGGGCGCATGCATGTTGGCTCAGTTATGGGGCTGGTCACCACTCATACCTAGGGGGTGAGTGCTGGGTCACCTTGACCATCCTGACATTAGCATTCAGTCAGTGGTTGGAAAGAAGGACAGCTTCACGCTGGAGACCATGTTCTCTCCAGTTTTCAGGGAGGTAAAACCTAATTGTGAAGAACTGGTTCATAGTGAGCTTGCTGGGACTTCAGCTTTTGTTCTACGGAGGGCTGCTTGGAGCACAGGGATTGGCAAACAACAAGATTACAGGCAGTGTTTTCCTATTCGTGTATCTCCCTTGTATTAAAGGAGACATCTGGCTATTCTGTTGTATTTTTGTGTCATTAGAGAACATCACTATCATGTCATTTTGTGGTTTGCTGAGATATGTGTTACTGTGTGACCCTTTGCTGATTAGGTAAAAATTGAGGAATATTTGGGTTGTTCTCATTATCTGAATATTTCTTAGATTTCTCTGTCCATAAAGTGTGCCAAATTAAGGCTGAATAATAACCTTTTCTGGCTCAAATCCACAGGAGGGGACTTGGGGTCAGCCCCCTTAATGGAAATATGTTTTTCACAAAGAAAGTGCAAAAATGAGAGGAACAAGGCTGCCCTTGGGCTTAGCACCTGCCCACCTCCAAAATGCTACGTATGAAACCATGGACATCTCTAGTCTTCTTGTTAATCCTGATCTATACAAATATTTGCTCAGCCTCATCCATAAGTAAAAGTAACACTCTGCAAGTCTGAAATATATGAAGAATTACTGTAGCTGTGTGCTTTAAATAAGGAATTTGAGTGTGAATATTCAAGGACTAGGTTATGGGCTGAGAAGTAGGATGTCTGATGTCAATGAAAAGACTGACTAGACACTAAACAAGATGCCCATGACCTTGTTGGGAGGAATATGTGCAGACTGAGAAAAGCTTGTGTGTGGCTTTTAAAGATAAACTGACCATATGGTGCTTTCAGTGACTGTTACCTGTGTGTGTGCTTTGCCTACAGATGAAGCAATTAGTTGATTATTAATGCTGAGTAAGTGAGAACTAATATGTCAGGAACTGAATAAATACACATAAATCGTATATATTCCTGTTCTGGAATGCTCTGTTGGTGTGAACGCACACAGCTAGTTAAGCCCCTTTCCACCACTGAAGTACAGATCGAGGTCTGGTAAACATTGGAAGAGATTTTTGGATCCTATGAATAAAATTTTACTCTCTGACTTTGAACACAACATGTGTTGGATTGGGTAGGACAGCAATATGATAACATTTTTTTCATACTCTGAACGTAAAAACTGTTTACTGTTTTGCAAGACTCATTCCAGGGGTTTTGCCTGTCATTTAGCGTGGCCAAAACATAAATATTGTACTGTATGCTGAGCTCTAAAAATGTAGATTTAACTTGAAAGGTATAAAAGGTTGGAAAAGGATTATATGAAAGTCTGAAAAGTCATAAGTAGGAAGCGCTGTGCATGCCCTTTCTTTCCATCTCCTTTTCAGTTACAGTATTTAAGTTTTAGCATATGATGAATTCTATCATAAATTACTACCAGAATATACTTTTCCACTTTTTGAGTAAATTTTACAGGAAATTAATCTGCAAACCATTCCATGTTTCAGGGAGAGATCAAAGAAAATCCCAAATGGAAAACATGCTTTTGAGAGGGTGGAAAAAAAGTTCTGAGTTTTTAAGCTCTTGTAATGAATATAACTTAATTAAAATCAAAGCATAACTAATTAAGAACTTAAAAGTACAAGTTTTTGGTTGCATAACATCCCTGAAACATGGCAGAACAGGCTTATTATCATTGATAGAGGTTGTGGTTATGCAGACAGGTGACACAGTCACCAGCAGATCAGAGTGACAATGTACAGCTTTACTACAGTTTCCTGACCACTCTTATTGGACTTTCCACTGTTTCTTAGTCGTTCTGCACTCCTATGGCTGAAAAAATTGCTACTTTGGCAGGCAGTTTTCCCTTTTCTCTGGGAATTTTGGCTGAGTATGTAGTTGGGGATAGAAAAGCTGAGCACTTGTTTCTCATTTCTTTCATGGTTCTTTCCTTGCTCTGACCACTCCCAAATTGAAAAGGAAAGCGTGTTTATACACACATCCTCCTGCTCCATATGGATCTTTTCTTGCCTTTTTCCTTTCTTGGAAAAGGAGGGAAGACTGAAAATTCCAAAGTTTTTTGTTTAACTTGAACCATGGTAAAAATATCTTTAATTTGTTCATGATGCTAAAATTCATTACTTGAATTGATGAAACATTCTCAATTAATCGTATTTTTATAAGAACTTTAAAATGATATTATGATTGTCTTTTATCCTTAAATGTTAATTCTTACAGTGCTGTATTAGATCATTATAAAGCTTCTGTTTGAGTGTGGTTTTTGGGTTAGTTTGCACATGTGGGTTTTATGAATATTTAGTGAAAGCCTAATGAGCGTATTCCCTGCTATAACGGATCAAGACTTTATTAGACTGAGTTTTGTTCACTTTGGAAAGTGCTGCCATATGGGAGGTTTGTTTTTTCGGGCTCTCAGGTGCTCTTAGCAGATGGAGATTGAAGCGCTCTGAAGACAGCACGCCAAGCAACTGCTGTCTAAGCAGGGCGGTGGGGTCACCGAGACTAGAACAGAAGCCTGGTGGATCCATAGAGAGCCCAAACAATGGAATTCTGGAAGTGAGGACAGTGCTGATGCCTGCAGGGAAAAACAGTTCTAGAAATACAACAGCCTCTCTGTGCATCTGGTTCCCCAGTGAAGGCAGATATTAATTAGATTCACACTGAATAATTTACATTCTCAGGATAGACCTGCAAAAGCACTCGGTTATATAAATGTTATCTCCTCTATAGTTCTTTTCAGGAATGCTTCATAATTGCATTCTCGCAAAGGAGGATCCTGATACCTTTGGCCTCTACCAGTCAGTGTGATCACGGCTGGTGACCTTCATCCCTCATCATTTAAGTGTGTTTTCAGGGGCAGCTGCCCTGGTAAACTGGGAGCATCCCTGTTGTAGGCAAGCACTGGTCCTGTCTCGCGTGCTGGTTGGTTCATTTGTTTGCCTCTTTTTGCCTCCTAACAGCATAATGGAATTTTATTTATTCCAAATTTAGTGTAACTGCATAAATTATAATTGCAATTACTTTTATAATGGAGATTTTTGAGCTTTGTTTTCTTTTTAAAAGAAACATTTTTGGCTCTATAAACATTGAGTTGAAAACAAAGGCACCTGTTTTGTTGGGTTTTTTTTGTGAAACTTTCCTTCTAAGAGGCACTGCCAGGTGTTTGCAACACAGGAGAGGAGTGCTATCCTTGGGGAGGCCAAGCTTTCATTTACCCATAGAGAGATGATTTCTAACCATCTGCTCTGTATCTCAAAGAATTGATATGTTAAAAATATGTGAATTTTCTCTTCCACTGGGAGCCTGCCTGTGCAGAACACACAATACTGAAGGAAACAGTGTGCAGAGAAGTGTCACTGAAAATAACTGTTGTCTTCAGTTATTTAACAAGGCCATCTTAGATGACAATTTCTTAGGAAGTTTTTTTAAAAAGCCCACTAATTAGTGCATGTGTATGATTAACTGATCCAATTCATTTTGCAAAGGTAGCAGCTGAAAATAAAAATAATTCTATAGAAACACAAAAGAAAACAGTTTGAAGAAGCAGTTTCTGAACCAATAAAACCCTGAGCTAATATTAAGCTGCTTTATTCTAAACAAGATCTATTTTTCAAAGTGTTTTATAAGTTAGTGGGTTTTTTCACTCTGCTAGGTTTTTATTGAGATGGAGAATATAAAAAGCTTGGATTTCCATAATTTCTGTTTTGCTGCATAAAATATGAACCAAGAATTTAATTGTATGGAAATAGCTAAATTATTTCTTTTTTTAAAGTACAAACTAAGCCTGTTTTCTGAGCACACAAACTCAAATCTGAGCCGTGTATGGAATAGCTTTTTAGGAGGTGTTTGTGTCCAGTTAATTAGGCTGTTTTCATAAGCTTTGCCCAAAGAATAAATGTAAGATTATTTTGTGTGGACAGATGTGGCAGCTTTAGAAGATCACGGTGCACCAATAGGCAGGGGATGATCACCTACCACAGTGCTCACTGACTGCTCCATCCACGTTCCTCCTGATAGTTTGTTTCCCATCAGCATCCTGCCAGCTCTGTCAGGCGCCGTTACCCTTCCGCCCGGTGAGAGGACCCTTCCCTTTCCCTGTAGCTCCTTGCTCGAATGCCATTTTCTCAGGCATTTACGGTGTTGTTCCGAGGTTTCTGTCGGATTCCTCTGCGTTGTGGCTGGCAGCAGCGCTGTTGGGATGTGCTTTGACTGGCAGCTGACACCGAGTAGTGAAAAGGGATTTTATTAGAGATGAAAAGTATAAAACATAAGGTCATTTTGCAGATGAGAAAGGTCTTTAATGGTAATGTGGCTTTACTGATTGCCTTTCCCTCTGCCTTAAATTTTACGTTTCCAAGGGAGCAGTATCAAGGACCACATACAATGGGGACCGGTTCCTTTTGCACTGGGTCCTCTCTCAGTGCTGGGGTTCCTTTGGTGGCAGCCAAAGGGTTTGATACGGACATTGCACCCAGAAGCTACCAAAGAGCAGTTCTGCTCATCTCAGGGTGATTCCGTTGGCATCACTGTTAGGATCGTTTACAAACTAGGCTGAAATTCTTCATTGCCTTCAAATGAGACTCTTCACAGCAGCAAGCAGAGCCCAGCGTTTAGAATTGCACCTGGAGTATTACAGTTGGGTGCAAATGACAGCTTTGATTTCTCCTTTTACCCAGTTATTGACTGGACTTGGGAAAGAAACAAGAATTCTTTTTTCTATAGATATTTTACATCTAGGTAGTTGAGTAAGTTTATATAGAACCAGTCACTTGTGTAAACTTGACTGTATAAGTGTTTTCACAAATTTGCATTTTTATATTTATTCATGAACTTTTTGCCACTTAGCTGTCAGTTTAGAAATCTATAAAAATAATTTTTAGGAAAATCTAATTTGGTGTAATTTGATCCTGTGAATCATAATTCACAAAGTGAGCCTTTCTAAACTGTGTTTTGCTCTGAGAAATAGTTGGGTTTGAGTGGTAGGTAACTGGGTTTATGCTAGTTTTAATGTTCCCAGGCCTTTTACAAGGATATGTGTGTTACACAGAAAATGATACTTCACACTGTAGTAAAAGGTTTCTATAAAGAAACAGAAATTGATTATGGATTTTGAAAATGTTATAAGAGCAAATACTAAACAGTTCTTCTACAGGCTTTGCTCATACTACTGTATATCTAGTAAGTGCTGAAACTTGCCAGACTCTTTCCCTCTTTCTAATTTCCAAGGTGTTTTTTCAAGAAGTACTATCAAAGCAGGACCTTTAATCATCTCCTTGAAAGATTTAAGAAAACTGCTTCCATGCACATGCAAACCTATTTTTGTAGTTAAGCAGTCACTCACTTTGTAAAAAGATAACCAACTGTAATGATTGAGTGATGTTTGCTGTTGTAATAAATGCAAGGAATTAAAATATAACAAAAAGGCTTTGATTCCTACAGAGTTTTAGAAGCCACGCTGTGGCTCGGTTAAGCAAGATGAAACCTGTCTATGTAATAGTTACACCCTTAGAATCATTGAATGGTTGCCAGGGGCCTTAAAGCCCATCCAGTTCCAACCCCACTGCTGTGGGCAGGATCACCTCCCACTGGATCAGGGGGCTCAAAGCCCCATCCAGGCTGGCCTTGAACTTTGCCTCTCTTGAAACTGTAGCCATCAATAGTGTTCCCGTTGTTATTTTCTGGAGTAATAATACATAAATGTCCCAAACCCTGTGATGAGACTCCCACAGTAGACTCCTAGGGAAGCTGGCAGCCCGTGGCTTAGATGGGAGAGCTCTGTGCTGGGTCAGGAATTGGCTGGATGGCCGAGCCCAAAGAGTGATGGTGAATGGTGTTTCATCCAGTTGGCGGCCGGTCACCAGTGGTGTCCCCCAGGGATCGGTGTTGGGTCCCGTCCTGTTCAGTATCTTTGTTGATGATCTGGATGAGGGGATGCAGATGATACCAAGCTGGGTGGAAGGGTTGATCTGTCAGAGGGTAGGATGGCCCTACAGAGGGACCTGGACAGATTGGAGAGCTGGGCTGATTCCAATGGGATGATGTTTAATGAGTCCAAATGTCGGGTACTTCATTTTGGACACAACAATCCCATGCAGAGCTCCAGACTGGGGACAGAGTGGCTGGAGAGGAGTCAGGCAGAAAGGGACCTGGGAGTGCTGGTGGACAGGAAGCTCAACATGAGCCAGCAGTGTGCCCAGGTGGCCAAGAAGGCCAGTGGCATCCTGGCCTGCATCAGGAATAGTGTGGGGAGCAGGACCAGAGGAGTTATTGTCCCCCTGTACTCAGCACTGGTCAGGCCTCACCTTGAATACTGTGTCCAGTTCTGGCCCCCCAGTTTGGGAAAGATGTCAGGATACTGGAATGTGTCCAGAGGAGGGCAACGAAGATGGTGAAGGGGCTGGAGCACAAGCCCTACGAGGAGCGACTGAGGGAGTTGGGGCTGTTTAGTCTGGAGAAGAGGAGGCTCAGGGGAGACCTCATTGCTCTCTACAACTCCCTAAAAGGAGGTTGTAGTGGGGCAGGGGTTGGTCTCTTCTCTCAGGTGACCAGGGACAGAACTAGAGGGCAGGGACTAAAGCTTGGTCAGGGAAAGTTTAGACTTGATACGAGGAAAAAATTCTTCACTGAAAGGGTGATTGGCCATTGGAATGGGCTGCCCAGGGAGGGGGTGGAGTCACCGACCCTGGAGGGGTTTAAGGGGAGACTGGATGAGGCACTGAGTGCCATGGTTTAGATGATGGTTGGTGTTAGTGTGGGTGTTAGTGTTGGGTTATAGGTTGGACTCGATGATCTCAGAGGTCCTTTCCAACCTTGTGATACTGTGAGAGTGCAATATGATGTCTGCAAAACACGTGTTCAGACACGAGTTGTTCTGAGGAACAGCAGTTTTTGAGATAATGCTGATAGCTAATTGACATATCAGACTAAGAAATTCATATCGTAGCGCTTCTTGAAAATTTGAAGCACTTAATTGCAAGTTGCAGCACTGAAGCAACTCAGTTCGGCAGGTGCTGAAGCTGGTGGTGTGCACGGCATCGACTTAGAGGACACTAAGTGATGAGAAATTAACAATATATGTTAGTTTTGGTATGAACTAAACTGAGGGATAGATTTATAAGTGGAATTGAGCTTAATTCTCTCCTTATTAATACCTGGGTTTATATCTCTGTAACAGTATTGACTGCGCTGAAGTTATTTCACACTTCCAACAGTGTGAATGTAATAAAGAAGCCTTTTCTGAGCAATCTGTAGCCGTGTGGGAGGCACTACTGTAATTTTTATAGTGATAAAATTAATGTATTGCACAGAGGCTTTGTTCAATTGATGTTAGACTAGGTTTATATTAATTAGTGATAGAGTAGTCTTGAGCTAATTAACTCTAGATCTCAAGGACATCTGACTTTGGTGGTTGAATCCAGCAGATTCTTTGGGTGTGCCAGGCTTCCAAAATTGCCCTCTTCTTTTGAAGGCCATATTTTTCAATATGCCTCAGTGTTCAGCTTAAATAACTAAATCCTTGGTTTGCAACTTTGGCACGTGAAATATAAGATTTGGTAGTCAAAATGTGTATGTAAAGAAGTAGTCAAAAATATATGTTTTTATAAAAAGACCTTTGCTTACAAAAATATATACTTGAAAATTTGATTACTTGTAACAGCAATTTGCAAATGTTTTCTGGGGCAGGAGAGGAGAATGCGGGACCTCCCTGCTGATAATATGAAATTATTTACGTCACAGTGAAACAGAGAAAATTGGAATTTCTTAAAATTCTCTTTTGTAGAGGTTATTTATGCTAATGCTGCTCATGTCTGGTTAGAACATTTATGAGGTGCCCCCACTGAAGGAGTGGGGTGTTAGGTCTCTGCAGCCTTGGTAGGAGCATTGCCATTAAGTATCTCATTAAATTATTACTTCACATTGTTTCTGTTGTTTGCTTTGGTTTCTGATTTCAGAATGACTTTATTTTCACTTTTTGTTTTCATTGTACCACTTTATTTTCTCTCATTTTTAATCATTCCATTCCAACCCACTCTCATTTTCAGGAGAGCATCAGTTATGTGACGTAGGAGAGTTTCTGTGCCGTGATCGTGTGACTTGTGTCCCCCAGCACTGGCTGTGTGATGGAGAGCCTGATTGTCCTGATGATTCTGATGAGTCTTTAGACACGTGTAAGTAAAGAAGGATCCACTCCTATTTTGTCTTCCCTTTAACAGTAACATTTATAGTTGCATTGACTGTACAGGTGAAAGGATGTATTCAATTTTTTTGTTTTAATAAATCCTGAATAAATCCAAGGTAACAGGTTAGATTCACTCTGTAGGTGAGAGACAAAAAAGAATGGAAGAGACTGAAGGTGTTGTGCTCATGTGCCACTTTTTAATGAACACTGTCACCAGAGCCTGAGTTCTCTATGCTCTCACTGAGCTGTAGAGGGCAGAGGCAGCGTCAGACACAGGGAGAAATGTATTCCTCTACACCGAGGGGAGGTGGGCTGGAACTGAATGCTGCAAAATGTTTTCAATAGAAGTATGAAAAGCATGCAAACATCAAAGGGAGAAATGAAAGAAGATGTAAAAATTATGAGAGGGGAAAGAAGCAAAGAAAGGAAAATGAGGGAAAGCTTTAATAAAATATGTTTAATTATAATAAAAGACTTTTTTTTTGAATGTGGCTAAGAGCTTCTGAAGGCTGGAGTAGCAACCTTACAGACTTTTTTTCTTATCAGCCTTTTAGACTACTGATGAGGTGATATTAAATCTTAATGTTCCCTTGTTTCCTGCATTCTGAGGAAAATGAGGGAATTTCCTGATTTTATTCTCAGAATAATCACTTAATATAGGAGAAGAACCATGCATTTTGTATCAAAGCTATACTGGCAATCAGGAAGGCTAGAAATGCGGATTGCTGCTGAAAGAAAAGAAAATATCAAACATCAGACAGTATTTAGGAGTGTAATCTTTAAATGAGGGACAGAAAGTCGAGATGTCTGGAAACCATTTCTGTCTGGGCAAACATTGCACTGATGATTGCAGCATTCCTGCTCCACTGCTTGCTCTCTGCAACAGAGAGGAAAATTGCCTCCGGGGCTGTGGTGAGGGTGCTCTGATTATCTGCCTCTGAAACACTTTGGGACTCTCAAAACCAGAATACTGTAGTTGGAAGCATTGGGTACATTTAAGTTTTCATTACTGTGCTGATGATTGATTACTGTCTAATATCATATTTTAAAGCCCTGTGTTAATATCTGCAGTTAGAAGTTTTGCTGATAACTAATGAACATGGTGATAAGAGTACAAAAACGGTCACACGCACAGGTTTTAATTTGCCTCCTGATATTTAGTACACAGTCCCAGATCCAGCAGTTTGCTGGGTTCCTAGGTATTTTCCTCCCAACAACTTTGCATGTTTGTTTTTGTGGACCATATGATCTGTGTTGAGTGATGCCAATCAAAGTCCCAGCATATTAAAACCATAATTTTTGAAGCTTACTGATGGCTGGAGAAAAGGGGGGTGTGGTGGGGAAACAAGCCTACGCTCTTCCTGGCATCAGCACACCTTGGTCCTCTTGGAAACACTTTCCCTTTTGCAAATAGAGTTTCTGTGAAATGCATTACTTATGCTAACTCTTAATTTTGACTTAGGACAGCCTCGTTGCTCTTCTAGTTGTAGAGCAGGAGGGTGTTTGAATCCTTGTGCTTGTAGAGCTCACACAGCCCTGGGCTGACGAGTTGCTGGTTAATGGGATGCCTGGGCAACCCTTAGGGGCTCTGAAGCCAAACATGCTGGGTTTGGTGCCCTGACTCATCCTTGCAATTCAGCTCTGCCCAGACCTCTGCATGAGAACCAAACAGCAGCACTGGGATGCTGGGTAAAACTTTCTCGCCGTCATGTTTTTGTCCTGATGGTTCTGTATTTGTTCAGCAGCATAATTTGCTGTCAGACAGAGTATTTCTTGAAATATGTGCAGTGTACTCTGGATTCATCAGGTAAGTTGTTTCTTGTTAGGGATGGATATAATATTTTTAAATTTTCTTGCTCATGCTTTGCATCACAGTATCTGTAAGGAGTTCTAAACTACATTAAAAATATCTTTATGAAATATTTGAAGACTGAGGTTAATGGCAGGGATACAACACCTTCCGTTATCTATTTGTCAGCTCTTTGCTGACTTACCTAAGGTTAATTATTTGGTATAGCCTGACAGATACTGTTAGCTGTTTCTGTAGTCATAAACAAATGAACTTTGATAGGTTTTTGTGTGGATTTATGCCTAGTAATCGGGTTCTAATGACACGCAAGCATTGATGAAAGCTTTTCCTGCAAGTGGAAGTTCTAAACCTCTTGCCCATGCAACATGAGAAATTCTCATGCTGCAACTTTTCCCATGGTGAGAATAGAAAAAGTCTTACCAAGTCTCATTGCTCAGCCATCTATTTGCACAAAACTTATGGGAACTAAATACCTTGGTGGCATTTTAGCAAGGCTTTGCAATAGAACCTGGAAGTTATTAGGTTGTACAATCGTATAGGATATGACTAGGTCAGGAATCCACCTGAAATCATACAACCTAGTCCCTTTATTAGTATTAGAGATCTAGGACTGGACAGAAAGGTCAAAAAGGTGGGATTTGTAGTTGTTGAATTCAGCCTCTGGGTTGGCAGAGGTTGGGGCAGCACTTTTTGCAGGCTCAGGGGCCGTGGGCCTTCAGCGAGCGTGGTGGTATCCTGTCGCCACCAGTTTCCTTCTGAGCTTCCATCACCAGTCTGCTCCTCTTCTGTGTCCCATCTTCCACTAAATGTTTTCACAAATAGCTTTGTAAAACCAGAAGGCAATTCCTATGGCACCAGGGGAGGGTTGGGCTGGGTGCTAGGAAGATGTTCTTCCCCCAGTGGGTGGTGGAGCCCTGGAACAGCTCCCAGGGCAGCAGCCACAGCACCCACTCTGCCAGCATTCCAGAAGCATCTGGACACTGCCCTCAGTCACACGGGGTGAGTGTGGGGAGTGTCCTGTGCAGGGATGGGAGTTGGAATGAATGGTCCTTTTGGGTCCCTTCCAACTTGGGTAGTTAATGGTTCTCCTTTGTTTCTTAGCAGCTGTAATTCTTTCAGTTCTCACTGGAGCTGCTGCTTTTTATAGTGCCAAAGAACCTGGTTCAGTCATTTGTAATGAATAATTTAGTGAGAAAATTGCTGCTTTTTTTTGTTTGTGAGTTGTTCATAAGAAAATTGATTTAAAAGAAATAGTATTAATAAAACTCTTGACCAAGTATTTTCTACTCTTTCTCAGGTGGTAAGTCTTTAGGTTGTTTATAAGGTTTTTGCAAATAGTCAGGATTCAAAAATCAATTTACTTAACCTAATCAGATGATGCTAGGTTCTTCAGTAGGCTAAATCAGCAAGTGCACTTGAAATCAATAGAACTCTATCAGATGTCCTAGAATCTGGCCAGACGTGTCTGCCTTTTACAGATTGCTGTTCGTCTGGAGGTTGATGGAAATGTTTAGAGGACTTCCTTACTGTAAAAAGAAAAACAAGTGCTGTCTGTAGACTTACCTGCCAAACTATTTGGTGGGACTATTGTAGGATTGCAAACCAGTGGAGAACATGGAGTTAAAAAAAACCAAGAAACAGTGACAACCTTTTCTGTCACCTACTGTCTGTCACTATTGCCTGTTTTAGGAACTCAGCAGTTGGAAACATGTGTTTAATACTGTTTTTCTTGGGAATGTTTTTGTGTTTTGGTTTTTTTTCTAATTTTACTATTCTTGCCACTAATTTTGGCCTTAAGATGTAAGCATTTGCCTATCTCAGCAACTTTTATAGCGGATTAAATAGGGAAGGTCCCTAATTGTATCTCAGAGATACAATTTACAGCACTGTCATTTTGGATTCCACACTTGTCCTTCTGAATAACATATTTATCTCTAAATAAACCATATGGTTAACTAAGGAATATCAGTGGCTTTTGGAACTTAGACATTTGATTTGATGTATTACTGCCCTGTTTCCTCCTCAGCCTACTACTAACAGGGTTGAGACCTAAAGGTATGTTAGCAAATGACTCCATCCTTTTGGTACTTAAGGGGTTCTTTTTGTGTTTGCACCTTCAGGATGTGTCTGGCAAAATCCTCTCTGTCAGAATGAGTCGTGCTGAGACAAGGTGAAACAAAGGCACAGGAAAAGAAATTGCTTATTTTCTGTAGCTTCCTTCTGGAAATGGTACACATTGGTTGTGTTTGGGTTTTGTAATGCTTGGTGCAGCAGCAGTTCCAGCAAGGGCTGGTTTGTTGTCTCTTTGCCATGAAGCAGATGAAGATGCTGCAACACTGCCTAATGCTTGCCCTTTGAAGAGAGACTGGAGGTCTGGCACAAGTGCACACTGAGCTCTTTTGTTATCAGGCAGTGGATGTTGGAGGCATCAGTGCTTTGCTATGGCACAGTTGCCTCTTAGAAACATCTGTGACCCTAAGTATTGCTTGAATGTCATGAATATCTTAGGAGAGGGGAGCAGAACACAATACAGTATGAGATCTACTACCAAGAAACAAAACTACTTGACACTCAGTTACTTTAGCAGCCTCAAAATTCTGAAAACAACTCACTCTGCACTGCCAGACTGCAATTCTGTCTCTTGTATTGTCCACAACTGCACATTCTTTCTTCTCCGAGCATTGTTCTTGTATCTGAGCTTTCATAAATGGTATCTGAGTGACTGCACACCTGCCACATCTGCAATTTATTTGTAACTGACTGGTTCTGAATTGAAAGAGCTCCAGTTTCTATTAAAAAAATCATCAAATCTGAATGGTCGACGTTTCAGTAGATGTAGACTTATCATAACATGTTGAAATTATCTCTGATAATCATCTTTCTCTGGGATTTTGAGAGAATACCATCTTCTATCGTCATGATTAAAGTGAAGCTGGAGGAGCAAATGAAATGCAGCAACCAGAAATACCTTGTTTAAATGCTTGAGTCTCACTTTGTTTGCTAAAATAGCTTCTTTCATTCTCTGGATGCTAATTATATGAGGCTAGTTTCACAAGCTTAACAATTGTTAATTGGGTATCTCAATTGTAGTTCTTTTACCAGCAAAGGATAAGATAATTGGATGTGATGTTGCTCCTGTGGTATGAAACAATACAGATAAAATTTCCTAAAGCTCCTAATTCTTTTATGAGTAGAGTCATTGAAATTCAATGAAAGTCAGGTTCCCAAACCAATCTTAAGTAACTTTGGAAAATCCTGCATCAATAAATAACTTGCATACATTAAAGATGAGTTCCATGAGGCTGTTAAATGAAGAAAACACCGGACATGAGGGAAAACTGTGCTCTTGTGTTATCTCTCTAATTTTGCTGTACACAGTTACTACAGAACAAGGAATCTGCTACATAAAATAGCTGCTTACACCTATTCTTCTGCCAGATCCTTGAGTGTGTTACTGGGCATACTAATTCAGACCTCTTTGTTTGAGGTGATGAGTGTGTACCCACTTTTTCTCTATCAATCGAGATCTTTCATATCAGTAGTGTAAAACTTAAGTTCTAAAGCTTTTGTAGGGAACAGACCACAACAAAATGACAAATGTCCCCAAATCTTATGGAAACTGCTGCTACTTTATATAAAATGAAGTTAAATGCTTAATGCAGCAGTACAATATTGCCATGATTTTATTTTAGCTGCTGAAAAGAAGTGCTTCTGACAGAACAAGATAAATGTTTTGGAGTAGCATTAACTTTCTCAATACCATTTTTTCAGACCTAAAAGAAAACACACTTCCCACTGAGGGTTTCCTTGCAGTTTACCCTGGCAAAGCTACCTTGGTTGGTAACAACTGGTAAAGAAAAGATGCACAAAGATGTATTATAGTTTGTTTTTGCCATCCTGTGTTCTGGCCTATAGCCTCTCAGGTCTGCTGTGCTCAATCCCATTCAGTTTGGTATTGTCTGCCCTCTTTCCCTGTGGTGGACACCTACCTGACTGTGACCTGGGCTTCAGCTTCTGACCTCTTGTTTTCCCCTTACTCTTCCCTTTGGGAAAATTGCCGTGCTCTGCTCCTCCTGAGAAGGTCGTTTTGCTGGTGTGATGGGATTGCTGATGTTCTGGTAGTTAACTGAATATTAGAGCAAACAGTCTGGGGAGGATGAATGTCAATGGTGCTCCTGCCCTCTAAGCCTTTTGGAAAGGTTATGGAGAAGCACCCCATTGAGACAAATCCTGTATTGCAGTCGGTCTGGAGGAGTTCAGGTTGTTCCATTGGGGCATTTGGGACCGACATTGATGAGGCCAGGTTGTCCCCCTGTGGGGGTTTGTACTTTGGGGATGTTCCTCTGTTTCTCATTATTAATTGTGCTCCTTTTCCCTCTGGACTGCCCCATCCCCAGCTGCAGGGGAGCACTCATCTTAGACCAGGGGATAACCTTTACGCTTTTGCACTCGCTTTCTGTCACTTCCTATAAAAGCAATGATATTGAAGCCCTAGAGAACATTTAGAGGCAATTCCTTTTTATAATTTCCCAATGGATGTAATACTACTTCTGAGACATAAGCACGTTGTCAAATGACTGCAATACGCACGTTATCTTTCTCTGAATCAAACCAGCTCGTTCGGTTCATGTGAGTGACTTGGAATCCTTGGTATCATTGAACACGTGGCTGTGGCCTTCCTGTGGAACTTGTTATTGTTTGGACTCACACTGGGTGTGTCAGGGGGCTGGCAGCCAGGGTTGGGGGCCTCTGTGGGGAGAGGCTGGGATGCCCCACGCAGGACCCTTCCAGCTGGTCCCAGAGCAGGGCACAGCCAGGCCAAGCAGGGATGTCGGTCACTGAAGAAAGAGGAAGGATCTGTCTGGCAGTGAGGGATGGGGAATGAAACATCCCTGTGAACACCAGGGTCAGAGGAGGAGGAGGGGTTGAGGTGCTTTGGGTGCTGTAGCAGAGATTCCCCTGCAGCCCGTGGGGAGACTGTGGAGGGAGCAAGTGGAAGTTTCCTGAAGAAACTCTGGCCCGTGAAGAGAAGTTTGTGCTGGTGCAGGTTCTCCTGGCAGGGACTGCAGTCCAGCTCTGAATTAAATGAATCTTCTGAAACTCAAGTGTGTTTTTGCTTGATGTTCACTGGTGAGAGATATTCTTGTCTTTACTTCAACTTATGAGCTTTGCTTAGATAAGACATTGGGAAGAAATCCTTTACGCTGGCCCAGGGAAGCTGTAGATGCCCCATTCCTCGAGGTGTTCAAGGCCAGGTTGGATGGGGCTTTGAGCCCCCTGATCCAGTGGGAGGTGTTCCTTTTGCATTGTATTCTGCCATCGGAAGTTTGGAATGACAAAGCTTGTGCCTGCTTGTATTTTTTTCGTTTTTAATAATAAAGGCTGGCTCTGTGTGTCTGTGATCACTATGGGAACTAGACTTGGGAAGGAAGATCAGATCCACAAGAGGGAACGTGTGAAAAGACAGATAACAAGGTGCTTATGGGCTGCCATGGTGCACTGAACACCTGTTGTATGATGTTGTAGCCAGGTAACTAAACTGAAATTCACACTGTACTGAACACAGGATCTCATAAGAGCAAGGTGTAGGTCTGTCCAGCTGCTATCAGAAGTTTAGCGAGTGTTGTTCCTGGTGACTTGTCAGGCACAGCTACATCGTCTGAAAGGCTTTGCAACAGGCACTTGGCTTCCAACAGTGTTGTTCAGTTTCAGTTTTGTGAATAAGAAAATATATTTTCTTAAACAATTGTTTTGAGAGGGACACCCTCCTGTCAGAGAAACCTCAGCATTTGGCAGGAAATTCCTTGTTTCTGCTAAATTTTTTAAAAGTAATTTTAAAGGCCAGAAGTATTCAATTTTTTTAATATAGTCTATTTTCTGTTCTGTGTATTCATTTCTACTCTGGTTTCCAGTCTGAAAATTCCTTAACTTGCCCTTTACTTAGCCCATACTCACTATCCTGTTTCAGCCAAACGTAATTGCCTTAAAACATAGTTGAAGTGTTTGCAGTAGATTTTTATTATCATTCTGAAGTTAGTGTGTTATATATGCAAATATTTGAGCAGTTATTTACAGCTCACCAGTATGAATGGTTCCATTAATTTTTTTTATACTCCAATAGTTGTTTTTTTAAGGCTACCTCGTTTCTCTCTACTAATAATGATTCCTTGAAAATGTGTAGCGTGAGGTCTGTGTGGTGTATAAAAAGTTAGAAAAAAGAATAATTCCTTTGTTTTTTTAAATGTTTTGAGGTCATAATATGAAATGATCTCAAGACAAGATTTCCCCGTTGTGTTCAGGGAAGTGTTAGAACTTCTGTGAGCATCTGAGTACATGAAGTGCAGCATTAGATATCCTTTTTCCGTTCCATATGGGGCAGATTTTTCAAAATGTTTATTTATGAGTTTTGGGGTGGGGTTGAAATCACAGAACCTCTGGTCTACACGTAAAGTGAGAACTACAGGGGGAATCACAGTGCCGTTGTTGCACGGAAGCTCAGCATCTCTGCCAAGAGGTCTGGGTTCAAATAGGTGTAATTTCTGAAGCTCTCTGGATGCATATTATCTTTTGGAAGAAGTTATGCAACAAGAAGTTCAGATTGAAAGACTTCAAGGTCATTGCATTCTCTCAATGACATGGTCGTTAGAAATACTACCTTTCTTTTTTTGCCTATGGCTGATTATCTTGTGCATGGTTTTCCAAAAGTGGTTCATAGGGAATTCAATTAAGTGATTGCTGACAAAATGAGCCTCTTTTAAGGTCTGTAGAAACATGTAGGTGTAATACAAGGCCAGGATAGAGCCTTTGAAGGATGGTGCCCAATACCTAAAACTCTGAAACAGCTCATTTATGGATTAATTGCTTGCTAAAATTGCACTTCTTACACAGGAGCAGATCTAATGGGACATACTCATAAGACAAGAAATTGAAGAGATCAGTCTTCTGAAAAACCTAGGAAAGTAATTCATACTTTGACCAAGACTTTGTTTTCAAGTTTTTAATCTAAAGCAACTTTATTTTCATAGCTAAGCTATAAATTACACCCAAAAGAGTGCACACGTGGAGAGAAGAAAGACTTGGCATGGATTCTCTTTCATGAGGTGGTGCTGGCTGTTAAGCCTAATCAAATGACTTTTTTTTCCTCCCAGCAAGATAAACGGGGGCGAAACAGCCTGTCTGCCCCAAACAATGGGGCAGGGACTGGTGTGAGGTTGCAATGTGGATTTTTGTTTGGTTTTTTAGAAGCTCTTTATTTAGTTTGATGTGTACTTTATTTAGTTTGTGGATTGATTTGAGGTTTTTGCCATTTGTCTCTATTTCCATGCACATTTATTTGTAATCCATTTAATTTGCATTCTCTTTTATAACTTAACAATTTTATTACTTATTCTTTTCTCCTTTGTTGGAAGCTTATGAAAACTTATGAAATGTATGTCCTTGAAACTCAGGCCCTTCTGTACCTCAGTTATCCCTTGCATTCCAGCTCTGCATTTTCACACAGTATTTTTGTTTAGCTCTAATTCTCACTGCTGCTTTATTCATTATTATCCCATTTTTCTTGCCTTTTTTTAAGTTCTGCTGACAAAACTACTGCAATTACCATGAAACCTATTTTTCATCTTCTATATTCCTTTATTTTTCCTCTGTCATCATCCTAAAAAGATTCCATTTCCCCTCTCATAGGTCTCATCTTTTTCACTCATGTCCCAATTCTTATTCCTTCATTTTCTCTCTGTTTTTCTCTTCCTTTTAACAGTCCTTTGTCTTTTGCTGTCTCATCATGGTGCTGCTGTTCAATAGTCAGCATCAGGAAAAGAGAGTACTTTGGGAAATGGGAAATGCACCTTAAGCATCATAATTCATCCAAATATCAGGATGATTGTGAGGGTGCTAATTGTTAGGCTGCCATTGCACGCTCTACCAGAAATAGGTACCAGGTAGAAGGGAGGCAGAAAAATTACTTTATCACAACATTGTCTATTGATTAAGCATTGATCAAACTTAAAACTACATATTTAAAAAAAAGTATGTAGAAGGCATCCAAAAGATGCTATAAAAAGATAGTTTTTGATAACACAGGGATTTATAAATTACAGCAATCTTATGTAAGAAATTTCTTGTTGGAAGATTTTAATCTGAGGTGATGCTCCTTGCTGTGGGCCCCAATTACACTGAGACTCATTTATAATTATTGTGATACATCCAGCCTGTAGAACCTGTACTGGGAGAAATGTTGTGTGTTTAAATAGTAAGCTGGACAGTATCCTTTGTTTGCCACTTAAAAAGTGCTAAAGTGCAAGAAACATTTTTCCTGTTAAAATTACTGGTGGAAACAAGGCTCCTTAACAAGCAGATGGCTCTGGAGGAAAAATAAAATTGCTTTTTTTCTTTTTTAAAAGTAGAATTGTGATTTAAATTAAGAATTGAGATGTGTTATTAGTGATAAAATGCACAGTAGTGTTAGTAAAGAGGGCACTTTGCTATGGACAAAGAAATAATGCAAGACAAAAACCTCTGCTCACAAAGAATAATGCAGAGCTATGACAAAGGAGTGTAAGTTACTGGCCAGCAGTCTGGATTCAGCTGGACTACATTTTAGCCTTTTAATAAAGCAGAAAAGGAAATGATGGAAAAAAATTCATTTCAGAAAGTATCCTTCAGGGTTTAGTTCCTTGTGGTAATATACGGATGTAGGGATCTAATCCTGAAAGTCTGTGTTCTAGCAGCTCTTCCTGTAGTTCTGGGTGAAACTTAGCTGTGCCAAATGAAATATTTGGAAGTACACATTGCTTAACACCTTCATCCTGCAGCATTCAAAGAGGCATCGACATCCATGTGCCTCTGCCTTGCAGGACTGTGAGCGGTGCCCTTGTGAAATAGGTCTTGAATTGTGCGTAAAACTTAGACATACCCACTGTGAAAGAACTTAAAGTGAGTTCTGCTCATGAGAACAGGAGTTTATAGGATTGGACCCAAGTTTGTGTGTGCATTTCCTCACGGAGAATGCTAAATTAATTTTTACCACCTGACATTTATAACCTCATTAAAGGTACAGCTACTTAGAAGGTACAGTAGTTAATGTATTTGTAATAACATCAGTCACTTCAAAGGAAACATATGGCAAACTTATTTTTTATTATTAAGTACTGTAACAAAACCTGCATGGAAAAAATAATTTTGATTGTTTTTTTCAATCTTTTAATAAAATTACCTCCAAAGTGTTCCTTTTCTTTGCTTCTCTCCTTAAGCATTCATATATATGCCAAGGCCACAAAGAGTGTCTCTCACTATTTTTATGCTCGGGCTATACAAAATACTGAGATGGCATTTTCTAACTCGTCCTGACTTTTTCTGTTCTACTTTTGGACTGGGTTATGTGGTATTTTAGGGAAATTTTTAAACTATTTAAAGCTTTCTAAGGTAGATCTCTAATATGCTGCTGTCTTTGGTTTTCTAGCTTCTTGTTACTAGAATTAATTTAGTTTACAAGTGTGCTCCTTAACCTAAAGCCAAGGGTAGGTTCAAGTGAAAAAAAACCAGGTACAAATAATGGACAGTAGCAATAGTTGATCTCTGCTCTCCTGTTAAGAGAGAAGTTATAGTATACCTGTTCAGTACAAAAAAAAAAGACTATTTTAATGAAATTTATCTTCTGTGACTATATTTTCAGTAAAATCAGTAGTGCTTCTTGTTGTCTTGCCATCCAATGCGTTTGTCTCCAACTCCAGAGTGGTGGTGGCCATAGCTCTGCTTTCAGTCCCTGGGAAGTCAGGAACAGGAGAACACGCGGTGAGCTGGGATTGTGTCCAGCGTCTAAAATTCAAAAGGGGAACCTACTGAAACGTTGCATTTTCCATCGTAAAAAGTGCTTTATTTCATTGATTTGTAATTCCCTGTTCAAAATGAGACAATTCAGTTTAATAACAGACATTTTCACAGTTGGGATTTATTCAGTAATGCAGTAGTAAGGCCTCTAACCAAGCTAGAGAACAGTTTTCTCTTCCTCTGCCTTACCCAAAGCTGGGCTTTTAGTTTTTTATTTATTTCTGTGACTTGCATGCAGATCTCAGTGTACTGAAGGCTGATGGTTTTACTCATCAGCCTCCTGTAATGCCAAATCTCTTTTAACTTTGGCTGCACTGGAGGTATCTCTGAGGTCAGCCAGGTCAAAGCTGCAGTTGCTGCAAAGAACTACATCATTTCTTTCCTGCTATCAATCCTGGGGATTTGAATGCGTCTGATGAATAATGTCAGTTGAACTGGACTATTTTTGTATTTACAAAATCATTTAATTTGCCTTGTTCTTATCTTCCTTTGTGGTGCCTTTGGCCTGGCCTTCCACCCCCTGTCACTTCTTGATACGTAGTGGATTTCAGGCATATCCCGACTGTGTGACTTTGTAGCAGGAGGAGGAAATTACGAGAAGATCATTAAAGTGTGAAATTAAATGCTTAAAGATGAAACATCTAAAATAGCTAAAACATTACCCCAAAAACAAACAGTGCAATTGATCCTACTTAATGACATACTTAATAATTTTGTACCAATGTAAAGCACATTGACGATGTACTAATCCATTTCATATTCGCTGCCACCACAGATTTTCTCCTCCTTATTTGCTTTGAGTCTCATCATCATTGTGCACATAAAACTAGTATTCTTAGAATTTTTATGGTAATATTTCCATATAAAATGAGGAAAAGTCTAATATATGAATACTGAACAGCTCATTAACATGGTTTGTAATATATCTATCCATGATAAAAGCAACTGAGAAACACTGATATAAAATAGTACTTCAGTCCCAGAATATATCTAAGATTAGAAGACTCTTGCCTTGGATAATGAATACTTCAGGGAAAACAAGAAATCTTAAATACAAATAACATCAAATAAAGAGCTTTGTATGCTTAATTAAACACATTAACAGATGCATTTATTTCAGTTAAATAATTAATATATTACTAGTACTGGTAGTGAGAAACTTTTGTGATTAAATAAAATGACCTGAAAGGGTTTTAATTTTGGGAGGAAAAATGCTGCATCTAAAAGACATTAATGACACAGCAGAGTCTGATCTACCAAGTCAAGAACCTGAACTTTAAATTTGCCCTATATGGGCAAACCATTTTCTCCAGCCTAGGAAACAGGACTGGCTTTGAAACAGTTCAGGTGATGGACAGTTCATTCTCTACCCCTGTACATTAAGGTTTGGTCCTTGGAGTTATTGTCTCTTGCCTTTTAGCTGTGCCTTCTGTGTGCAGGCCGTGGGAACACTGTTGTGAATTACCTGTCCAAAACCATCCACGGGATGTGTGACAGAGAAAAATTCTGTGGTCACGTTGAGCGTTTGGCGTTCAAATTTAGGAAGATACACTGCAGGATCAAATGATGTATTTGGGGATTGAGGTATCATCAGTTTATATTGTGGTAAAGATGTAGCTGTGTGCTTTACTCCTTTCTGCAAGCTTTTCGCTGACCTAAACCAGACAAATTTTGCTACCGTTTAGTTGCAGTTGTGTCATAACAATTCAGCTTAAGTTTCATATTCCACCTCAGAATGCTAACCTGTGGAGAAACACTGCTGACAGCGTTATAAAGGGGCCAGTGCTGGTCCTTAACCTTTGCTGAGATACCAAATTATAGCAAATATAATTAAGATCAAGATATAACGATGTTTGTTCATCTGAAATGTCAATAAATAAATATTTCACAAATTATTTATTGGTATTGTTGACAGAAAATATATGCAATGCACTTTCTGCACTTCAGAATATTGGAAAACTCCTACTGATGTTATTTTCTATGTAGACGAACAAGAATTTCTCCTGCAGCTTTCAGCTTGGTTTATCAGGAACAGGTCACCAAAGCAGGAAAAAGGGGAGATCAGAGGGAGAATGAGTTCATGTGTAAGCAAGGCAGAATGCATATGTGTGCTGAAGATCAGTACAAGGAGCATTCATAATGTCCCTTTTTGCCTGGGAAAGAGGACACAATCCTGGTGCTGAGCTTGGAGATAGGGCTGCCCTCCAAAGGCCCCTTTCATCGTTCATGAGGGTGGTTCACAGTAACTGTACAGATAAGCACCAGTGTTAAGAGAAGACATTGCCTGGCTCTGTTCTTTAGTCTGGCACAGAAAAGGCTGCTGCAAGAAGGGACTTGGCTAATTTACTATTTCTATGAAGCACGGTGATAACTGGTTCAAGTACATATATAGATTTAAACCTTCTATTTAACATCCTTTTGTATTTCACTAGAAGCACTGGAATTACTTGAGATAGATAAATGTTTCTGAAATAAGCCATAACAAGGTGAACTTTGACTGAGCTAAGCTTAAAGAAAAATAGGGTTGGTGGTTGGCTCTTTTTGAGCTGATGATAGGTTGAAATGACGCATACAATATTCCTTGACCTTTAAGGCCTGGTCTCTTTGTTTTTTGGCTCGCTGGTATCAGAAATAGTACCCAGGAAGATGACAGCACATCGTGGTTGCACAGGCAGCATCTATAATGCAGCCCCAGCTCAGAAATGTGGGAGGCAGAGCTGTGGTGCAACGTTCTCCCGCTGCTGCCCACGGAAAGCCTCCGAAGGCTGTGTTGGACAAATGGGTGAGGAAGAGCCCTTGGCCTCACGAGGGGATGCTGTAGATGGAGGAGCAACAGGATCTGATCAGTTCCCAAGTCTCCCAGCAGCCCACACAGGTCAGTGCAAGCCTTTACACCTCAGCCCAGGTGAGGAACGGCTGCTGCCAGGCAGTGACCCTCGCGGTGTCGCACTCGTGAGTCTCCTGCCCCTGCCTGACCTGCCGGACTCTTGGGTCACAGAGTGGCGTCGAGTGCTCTTCTTAAACAGCTTGATCTTGTGGGCCTGTCTGCACTGCACAGTTTTATTTATTTTTTTTTTAAAGGAATTAGTTTTCAAATTGATGGAAATACTTTGCTGTAATTGGAAGTGATCCAAGCCTAGGAAGGAAGAGAAAATTGCACTGATCCAGACGGCTCAGTTGATTTTCTGTGGTAAATCATAAAGATATAAATTGTGGTATGTTTATTCTGTTGGTTTTTTCCTGTGACTCAGCAGTATTTGTGGCCACATTTTAGTTTCCAGCAGGTTTACAATTTTGAATGCATAAAAAAACACTCTGAGATTCTTCAAGAGTTTTACTTTGTTTTGGTGTAATGTTTGTATGAAAGTAAATAGCTGAGAAACTTCACGCACAGTCAAGGGGAATTGTCCTTTTCCACTGTGGAGAAGACTGCTAGGAGATGTATAAAATTGCAACAAAGGACTCAATTGTGTAGAAAAAGCAGTGATGCAGCACCCGTAATTACCTCAACTTTCATTTTTTTAATCCAGGTTTGGACTCCTTGTGTGTATGACCCTCATTAGAAGGGATTGGTAACTTGTTAAAGACCTTGCAGTGCTTGGATAATCTGTGTGAAAAGTCACTCAAAGCAGAAAGTGGTGTTGGATTTCAGGTGCTTCTACGTGGCTCTGTTCTCTGGGAAGCTCTGCTTTGTGATTAGCTCTGTTTAGAATTTTCTGCCTGTGCAGGGCAGCACTACATGAGATATACTTGTATTTACATTTGAATTTAAAGGGTTTTTTTTTGTTCTTTGAGCAGTGTGAAAGAACCTTCTCATAAATGCTTGTGTACGTGTATGTTCCTATAACAATTCTACCTTTAATTGGATATAAGGAGCTCCACGGGTTGAGGTTAAGCCTGAAAGCAGATCTTGCACTAGTCTGGGATGCTGGACGTAGACTGAATCCCATCGTTCAGGAAGTGCATCTTGATTAAAGCTATGTATGTACATGAACTATCTGTAGCACAGCAGGTCAGGAGAGTGGTCCTGACCTGGTATTACTCTCGTATGGCACTGTGTGTACTTCTAGAGCTGAGATCAGAGAGTTTGCCTGGGAAAATTCAGTTTCAATGCACATGGGTAGCAGGACTTCTTCTCAGGCACAGGCTTATTAGTGGTACAAATGAATAATACTGGGGTGTTGGAGGGATTTTGTCTTATACCCAATATATGCATCAAGGGGACTGTAATACCTCTCTTAGCAACTGAAATTGCCAGAATGAAAAGTACATGTAAAATCCCAAACATTATCTGCACAGAAATGTGCCAAGTACCACAGCTAACACCTACCATCACGTGATGGCCTTGGCAAAAACGACGTGCCCACCTATTTTACTGTCACTTTTAATGATGGATTTGTTTTAGCAAGATGTTTTTAGCTTGTTAAACTGCATTAGTTAGTCTGCAGCTAGCAGTAATGTTAGGACAGTGACCCATGCCCGCCCCAATAAACCGCTCACGAGACAGGGATCTTTGGTGGAGGCCTCTGCATGGTTGTGCTGAGCTCATTAAGATGTCTCAGCCTCAATGAAGGTGTCAGCTATATTAAGTACAGCGTTCTGGCAATAAAAACAAATGCAGCATGGCATGGAAATACATTAACATCCCCTGGCTCACTGTAGCGTCGTGTTTTCAGGGAAACAAACAAAGGCCATGTAATAAACTGAGCTGGCATCAGCCCAGGTACTCTCTGCAAACTG
The DNA here is from genome assembly GCA_033556795.1 of Tapera naevia. NCBI lineage: Eukaryota > Metazoa > Chordata > Aves > Cuculiformes > Neomorphidae > Tapera > Tapera naevia. Next base: position 1,905,723 of record JAUMJJ010000149.1, on the reverse strand, counting down.
TAATGGCTTTCACGGGGTTCAGGGTTGGGTCTTCTGCATCATTAATATTCCTCTAATGGCACGCAGGATCTTTGTTGTTGAAATAAAGAGTGAACAGACCAAAGATGAGAAATCCTGGAAGGCTGTACAGGGCCTCGCGCTGGTGGAGAGGAGTCTGACAGAATAAAAAGCTTGGAGGCAGGGGAGATGTGTTTTCTGGAAGCTGTTAGGGCCTCCTCCAGCCACCCACAGCAGAGCTGGTCTCTGGTGCTGCTGCAGTGCTTACTCTGAGGCACTGCTTGTTGTTGTTGACTGTTCAGTCTTTACTTAAACCCAGGCTCTTGTTGCCTGCCCCGCTTGGCGCCGACGCTCCGAGTGCCTCACTGATAACAACCTGTGGAACAGCCACTGCACATGGCCAGATCATCTCAGAGTGGTAGTGTCTGTCTCATGTTGTGCCAGACAAACATAACGGTGGACAAACCAGGAGTGTGGCCTGTGCAAACGGATGATTTCTCTCTAATCTGGGTGACACCCTGGGGTAGCAGAGCACATCCTGCCCACCAGCTCTGGCAGTCACTGCCTGCTTTTAGCTGATGTTGGATAAGAGTTGCCTTATGGGCAGAGTCTGCTTCCAGTTTGGGCTTCATGAATCCTTTGGCTACAGAGCCCAGGTGCTCAATTTAGTATTTTTGAAGTTCAATTTCTAAATCCTCTAATGGTAATTGGATTTTTTCTTGTTTTTTCTCCCTCTCCGCCTCCAGAGGGGCTTTTGCAAGGCTGCTTTAGAGAGCATGATATGAGGCTGATGGTGAAGTGCAGCTAATTCTGGCATCTTGTAAATATCAAAACAACACATTTTGGTTTTACACTAGCACACTGAGTTCAAAAATGCCTTTCTATTTGAATAGATAAGCATTTCGTCTTTGTTAATATCTGCAACTTAAAAGCTGCAGAAAAACATCAGGAATTTCTGATAGTGCTATGTTGATGCTTTGCATACTCTCTGAGGAAAACTAAAACCAAAAATATAAAACTAAGGTGTGTAGTAGCATTCTAATGTGCCAGCTCATTTCAAGTGCTATGTATGGGGGTGCTGTGCTGTAAATGGTGCTGTAAACCAGCTGGTCAATGCTTTTCTTGGGTGTTCTGTGCTTGCTCTTGTTTGAGGATTGTTCCCTCTCTAAACTGCATTTCGAGACTGGAGTGTGATATCCCTTGCACTCTTCTGAACAGTAGCTTTTTCGTATTGCTGACTCAGTTGGCTTTTTTCCCCTCAGTGCCATTGTATCTTATTTGCTTTACGTGTGCATCTATTTAGATCTCCGGCTCCCTCAGGGCACACAAGATCACTAATCCAAGCCCTGAGTTTTAGCTCCCTACTTTTTTATTCTTGCAGTTTGATGTGCAGTATAAATATTGTTGCTTGAGCACTAATGCACAATTTAAAACCAATAAATACCCCATTTGCTGAAGGCTAATAGTCTGTTCGTTTTGTGCTGTAGGATCACCTGTTACTTCTCTGAAGCATTTGTCTTCTGAAGAGGTGATTCTGTGATCTTTGCTGTGCTGAGCAAACTCTTGCAGTGATATAATTTCAGTTCTTTCACCTCCTTTTTGGCAAACACCAGGCAGAGCCTCTGCCATCTGCCTTTGTGTGCGTTTAGCCTGATTGCCAGAGTGGCTCTGCATGCCAGGGCAACCACTTGTCCTGTGGCGATGCTTTGAGTGGTGGAAGCACGGTACAACCTGGCTCCAGCTCTGGAGGATCTGATGCGAGTGCTGCCTGGACCCCTGTCAGAGGTTGTTTGAGATGAATGGTAACTGCATCCCTTGGTTACATCCTCAGGCATCAGGTTTGCCTTGTACTTGACATAGCGTGGTTTTAATGTTGCGCTACCTCTAACGAGTTTAGATTTGATGTGAGGAAAAAGTTCTTCACTGAAAGGGTGATTGGCCATTGGAATGGGCTGCCCAGGGAGGGGGTGGAGTCACCGACCCTGGAGGTGTTTAAGGGGAGACTGGATGAGGCACTGAGTGCCATGGTTTAGGTGATGGTTGGTGTTGGTGTTAGTGTTGGGTTATAGGTTGGACTCGATGATCATCTCGGAGGTCCTTTCCAACCTTATGATACTGTGAAACTGAGTTAATCAGTGCTGCCCATTTCTATGAATTGTAGCTCTCAGTATTGGCATTTTTTTGTTTACATTTATTTGCTTAATTATTACTTAAAGGCTAATTCACTGATGAGTGTGGTTCTTTGTTTCAGTCTTGCATTATCTTGAATCTCTTCTGTGTTTCTACTTTGTTTTTGTACTCTGTGACACAGGAAAAATATAGCTCTCTATTTTTTTGTATTTAAGTGTCAGCTTTCATACTGTGTTTTTCTAATGTGAGTCACCTGGAAACTCTTTGCTGTTTTCATAGAATCTTCCGGTTGGAAAAGACCTTGGAGATCATCGAGTCCAACCAAACCCATCTTTTGCTAAAAAAATTAAAAGAATTTTCACCCCATATTTTCAGAGACAGGATAACCTGTAAAGGGCTCTGTTTCAGCCATGTCATCAAAAAAAAAATTTATGCTGTTAAAAATGTTATTCTTTAGTCACTCAGCCACCAGGGGTCTGAAGAAAGGTGAGGCCATGAAAATGTGACCAGTATATTGCAATATTAGCTTTGGCATAAGAGAGCAGCCACTTTCACACTCTTCCCAGAGGCTTTTAAATGCACAGGTTCTCGCATGCAAAGGTCACATGGAGAAGTTCCAGGAATTATGAGAGAATTAAATGTTTTAGCTCCATCTTTAATAAGGATTTTCAGCTTCAATCAGTGAAGCATGTTGTGAGTAGAAAACAAGAAATGTAAATAGGTGCAGTAAAATAAGCTGTGCTTGATTTTAAAATCCAGAAAGGCACATAAAGAATATAGGTCTGTCTAGAACAGAAATTCTAAAATACAAAAAATGTCACTTATAGAAGCAGGTTACCCTGCAGAAGGTTTAAAATGGTACCACAAGTGAAGTACATGGTGAACATTGTGAGTAAAGAAACAAAAGATGCTTGGAATAGTTATGGGTGCTGGTACAAGGGGCAATGGTTTTAAAATAAAAGAAGGTAATTTTAGGTTAGATATAGGGAAGATTTTTTTTCAAGGTAAGAGTGGTGAAACACTGGCACAGGTTCCCCAGAGAGGTGGTAGAAACCCTGTCCCTGGACGCATTCAAGGTCAGGTTGGATGGAGCTCTGAGCAACCTGATCAAGTTGAAGGTGTGCCTGCTCACTGCAGGGGGTGTGGGCTGGATGACCTGTAAAGGACCCTTCCACCCCAAACCTTTCTATGATTTTGTGAGTGCTGTGTTAGTGTAAGTCTATGAGAACATCAGCAAGAAAGCAGTGTGAACCCTGTGACATTTCTCGGGGGGCAGTTAGAGAAGTTGAGCTACCACTGAGGTTGAAAGAGTTTCTGAGCTTGAATGAGCAGACTGAGAGCTCTGCGAATGGCCATGTCTCTTGGTGACCAGTTGTTTTGCAAGTAAGTCACAATTGCTTATTTATTTGAACAAATTCAATGTTTGGGGATTTTTAATAAGGTAATATTTGATTGCCTGTGCCCATAGCCTGAGTCAGCAGCGTAACTGTCAAATGAGCGCTGAAGTCTGAACCAAGGCAGGGAAAATGGCTAGAAAAATGGGGACTATTTCCATTTCTTGCCCAGGGTCCTTGTACAGATGTACCTTGTTCCTATACTGTCCCTGTAAGCACTACTACTCTGTAAGGTAAGGCAGGTTTTGCTGCCCTCCCCACCCATAAATTTAATAAAAAGAATCGGTAAGACAGTTTGGCAATGTTTTTCCAGAAGTATTTTTATTTCACATTTTGAATTAAAAGGTTACAGTGACACTTCCCTTATAAAATGGCCTGTAAAACAGAATTCAGAATGTTCTGAACGCACACAGGACTAGAACAAGGTATACTGAATGTCAGAAAGAGTGGGCAGAAGTAGAGCCTGTGGTGACGACATATTTGGCAGATATCTGTCCCATCTATTTTTGTTTATAGGTTTACATAAACGTGTTGGTTTTCTTTCTTTGGATTTCAAGCCTGTGTTGATTCTGGAAGAGCAGTTTGTTGGATGATGGCTTTGTTACAGCTGCCAGGCTTTTGTCATGGTGATGACAGAATGATATGATAATTAAACTATTGATCATATCAGGAATTCAGTCACAATTTATTGAACTTTAGTCACTAATATTCCAGTCAGCATACTTCATTCTGTCTTCTAATCATTATGTACTTCAAGGTTTTTTTGGGATATGGGGTTGTTAAAGCTCTCAGCAAAGAACCACTGCTTCACTGAGATGATTGGAAAACAGTTGCAGTTTGTAATGGGTAATAAGTAAATTAATTTGCCTACTGACTTGCACAACTCCTTTCTCTGCATATCTGGCAAAAGGTGCCTCACAACCTAAGGTGACCTGTGTGATATATTGAATAAAATATATGGAAAGAGTTCAAAAACTTTTTTGTCATGATGCACGATTGGTTAACGTGGTCTAGAGGATGAGGATAAGGACCATTTAATGATAGTGATTAATGACAGGGATTTAATGATAATGGTTATTGCTAGGGCACATAAATTGCTAATGAACCAGGAGGCACACTCTTAAGCTTTCCTGATTTTTCAGAAAGTCCTATTTATAGTGCAGCAAATATAAATGCATGCATTCCTTTCACTGATCACGACAGCAGAGAATTGTTCAAAGAAGCTGTTGCAATATTTGTGGTGGCCTGTGGGCAAACTGGTTTGAAAAGATGCAAGGCTCATGCTGTAGTGATTTGCCAAGAGAGAAAAATGTGAAGGAGTTCTCATTTGGAAACTTAAACAGGAGCTGGGCAATGGGAAGGGAAGAGGAGACCAAGGCTGTGGTGCTGTGCTTTAATCTAACCGCAGGCGTCGTTGGGTGTCTCGGAGCGCCGGCGCAGTGCTGTGCGGAGCACATTGAACTGGCTTATTGGTGCAGGTGTGTATTTATCTTAATTTCCTCTCACACAAGACAGCAAAGGATGACTCTTCTCAGCGTACCAGCCTGAGACAGTGGTGCACTTACACCTGTGTTACTGTGGTACATAGAATCTATAAAAGACAGCAAGACGAGTGTCATTATTTACGACATTTCTCAGCGATCATAACAACATTGAGCTTTTTTAAAAGGCTTTTCTGAAATCCTAGTTATTTTCAATGTAAAATATACTTCTGCTGTTTGTTTGCCTTTTTAATTCTATTTTTTCCCTTTTCGGCTGTCTTCCATAAAATATCACAAGTGACGCTGAAGACTTTACAATCTACAAATCTTTGTCATGTCCTATAATAAAAAGATGAGCAGAAGGTAGTTAAAGCTATTTATCACAGCATACTTGGCAAATGTGGGATTTGTTAAGTTAGATAAATTGGCAACTACTTGTTCTCCATTCTTTATCTTACGAGACAGAACTAAAACCAAGCGAAGCACAGAGCTTTCTTCCTTAAGGAAGATCCTGAAGGTTACTACTGTATTTTTCATTTAGTAAACTCGGAAACTATTGAAGAGAACATAAAACACTCTACTTTTGCTACTATTAAAAATGATCTTCTTCATGGTACCTGTATTTAACAAGTATGATTTGCCTTTCAAATTGATTTTTTTTTAACCATATCTGTCAGGAAGTTATTACATATACATGGTCATTTCAACCACTTACCGTGCATGCTAAATACACTCAATAAGCATTTCATTTAGCATTAATGGGATAATTATTGTATTTGAAATACTGATTTATGATAAAAGACACGTTTACTAGCATCTGACATTTGTTCAATTCATTACTCATGTTAGATAGCAATTAAACTTTACAAGGTTATTTTAAATTGATTGGTACAGAGTATTTGTAACAATGGTTACTGTACTGCACGCGCAGTGATAACGTCGGCTACAGCCACAGTGCCAGCCTCGCCAAACGTTAATTTTACCTCATGTCTAGACATCCCACTGCTAATTACAGCTCCTCGTTGTTTACCGTACGTCACAGCTTAGAAGGCAGAGTATTGTCAGTAGCTATAATGGGTGTTTTGTCCAGGAATGGTTTTGAAATAAATTCCACTCAAAACCAGTGACGTCGTGCTTTTGGATCTCTTAATTACGCAGCAAATTGCATGCAAAAGCCTTGTAGTAGAATGGAAAATACATCAGAGGTGATGTTTCTCTGAGCAACTCTGCAGATGAACATAAAGCCTGCTGGTCTCTGTGAAAGGCCCTTTTAGCACCTCCAGCTTTAGCATCCTGTTTCCTTTATCTCCTGTGCTGTTTGGAAGAGCCTTGGGGGTTACTCTTCCATTCCAAAATTCCTATTAAATAATGTAGAAAGTTCCTGTCCATCCCATGAAAAGTCGGAGAAAGTGAACACAACGTTTCACCCTAAGAATAAGGGTTTGTTAGACAAGAAGGTGACCTTGGTGTCCGTTGCTGCCTTTGAACGGTGGAAGTTCTCAGCATTCCCATGGAGAAGAGCGGTGGGAGAGGGGCAGCGAGCGATCGTGTGGCACCTTTGGGACTCCTGAGCTGCCTCTGTAGCTTCTGCCAAGGTGTCGTGTTGGTGAGCCCTGTGGCTGCTGAACATCTCGAGGGCAAGGGCTACCTTCGGGCTCCCTGTTGCTGCTCACGGCCCAGGCAAATCTCGCTCTTCCAACTGTCGGCGACAACAGTTGGTCCGGAGTAACTGGGGAGCCAGATGCTAAAACTGCTTCACTTTTTTTTTGTTGCTTGCTATTTCTTCTCTTTCATGTGCTGAGGAGCTGTTGAAATTCCACTGCTGCATAGCTTTTTCCTTTCCCCCCCCCCTTTCTTTTTCCTTTCCCCCCCCCTTTCTTTTTCCTTTCCCCCCCCCTTTCTTTTTCCTTTCCCCCCCCCTTTCTTTTTCCTTTCCCCCCCCCTTTCTTTTTCCTTTCCCCCCCCCTTTCTTTTTCCTTTCCCCCCCCCTTTCTTTTTCCTTTCCCCCCCCCTTTCTTTTTCCTTCCCCCCCCCTTTCTTTTTCCTTTCCCCCCCCTTTCTTTTTCCTTTCCCCCCCCTTTCTTTTTCCTTTCCCCCCCCTTTCTTTTTCCTTTCCCCCCCCTTTCTTTTTCCTTTCCCCCCCCTTTCTTTTTCCTTTCCCCCCCCTTTCTTTTTCCTTTCCCCCCCCCCTTTCTTTTTCCTTTCCCCCCCCCCTTTCTTTTTCCTTTCCCCCCCCCTTTCTTTTTCCTTTCCCCCCCCCCTTTCTTTTTCCTTTCCCCCCCCCCTTTCTTTTTCCTTTCCCCCCCCCCTTTCTTTTTCCTTTCCCCCCCCCCTTTCTTTTTCCTTTCCCCCCCCCCTTTCTTTTTCCTTTCCCCCCCCCCTTTCTTTTTCCTTTCCCCCCCCCCTTTCTTTTTCCTTTCCCCCCCCCCTTTCTTTTTCCTTTCCCCCCCCCCTTTCTTTTTCCTTTCCCCCCCCCTTTCTTTTTCCTTTCCCCCCCCCCTTTCTTTTTCCTTTCCCCCCCCCCTTTCTTTTTCCTTTCCCCCCCCCCTTTCTTTTTCCTTTCCCCCCCCCCTTTCTTTTTCCTTTCCCCCCCCCCTTTCTTTTTCCTTTCCCCCCCCCCTTTCTTTTTCCTTTCCCCCCCCCCTTTCTTTTTCCTTTCCCCCCCCCCTTTCTTTTTCCTTTCCCCCCCCCCTTTCTTTTTCCTTTCCCCCCCCCCTTTCTTTTTCCTTTCCCCCCCCCCTTTCTTTTTCCTTTCCCCCCCCCCTTTCTTTTTCCTTTCCCCCCCCCCTTTCTTTTTCCTTTCCCCCCCCCCTTTCTTTTTCCTTTCCCCCCCCCCCTTTCTTTTTCCTTTCCCCCCCCCCTTTCTTTTTCCTTTCCCCCCCCCCTTTCTTTTTCCTTTCCCCCCCCCCTTTCTTTTTCCTTTTCCCCTCCAAAAAAATGAGAGGTATAAGATGAACAGAATGCTCCTGAGAGTAGAAAAGAGAAAAAAGGAACCTGGCTTTGGGAGGGAATTGAAAGGAAAAAAAAAAAAAATCTTAAGTCTTGTATTAAGTTAGGGCTGTGAATTTAGAAAACTGATATTTCCAAGCCTTTTGGGTGTGTTTGCTACAAATGATGCCTTCCTTCTACCAAGATAATTGCCCTTTATTACGGAGAAAACACCCAAGCTGTCTTTGCAGTATTTGCTTGAGGAACAAAAATTCTTATTTGTGAGCAATGGTGTGGATAACCCCTCGTTCGCTGGCAACTGTGAAGGAAATCACTCTTAAATACAGATTGTTAAGGTAGTATTGTGACTGGTTAATACCCATTGTATGAGGCTTACACAAATATTCGTGGAAAACAGTTAGGAAAATCGTAATCATAATGGGGGTGGGGAGGTGTTAATACTGTGTTTTGACTTAGAAAAGGGAAAAAACACCGAACTATTTCAGGGCAACAAAGTGGAAGAGGGTGCTCACGTGTTAGCCCTAAGTTTATAGAGAGGAACAGTGGTGTTTGTAAGGAGTGGGTCTAGAAGAGCATCTTTACATAAAGAGCTCAAAGTACTTCTGTACGTGATGAAGGAAGGCTGTGAAGGAGAGTGGTTGTCATCAGAAAACTTGGATTTTGAGATCAATTCCTTTGATCACTTTACGTTTTCAGTTGTCCTATTAAGATAATTTAACAAAATATGTTGAACTAGATTTTTGGAAATAGTATAAATTCTTTAGAATTCCTGTGGGTGACCTTTCATATTGCTGTGGCTTTTTAGTAAGAATTGTCATGACACTTGGTTATAGTTTTGTTATAATCATGGTGATAAGGATATAAGAACAAGCCACCAAAAGGTAAATGTGCATTTACTTCTGTGCACTATACTCACAATAATACTTACAGTGCAAATAATTACAGATTCAAGCATTTAAAGTTTTTTTAATGATGGTTTCCTTGATGCTATTAAAGACTGCAAGCCCGTGGTTTAGTGTGCTATGCTACACTAACTTCCTTACATTATTACAAGTTTTTTATCTTTTAAAATCTCCCAGGATTAAAAAAAATGAATAATCTTTTGTCAAAGTCAGATGGTTTCCAAAAACTTTATGTATTCCAAAAATCACCGTCTTTTTAAAGTCCTCAGAAACTGGAAATAAATTCTTGGGGAGAACAACTCTAATCTCTTGCTCTGATTTATGTAACATAAAATGTTAAACATCCAATTAAATGGTTTCTCACTCATTGTTACACTGTTCCAAGGAGTAAAAATTGAAATTCTGCAGAAAAAGAAGAAAAATTTTTTTAAGAGAGACTTCTTTCTGCTTTTAACAATTGGCAACTTGGATTTTATGTAACAGCCAGTGGCTGAAACATTAGTTCAGAAATCAAAACTCCTCTGTAGTTTTGAAATATGTCATCAACTTCCCTGTCGCTTCTGGATCAGTGTTCTTGTGATTCCAGAAAGAAATTAAAATAGAAGTTTACCAGTTACAAACAGAATCTAAATCACTTTTGTTTATATTAAAAGAAACTTTTTATTTTTTGTCCTTTTTTTTTACTGTTTAGTGCAGAAAAAAGTTAATGTTACTTGCAAATAAAAAGACAGAACATTTTGGATACAGCAGACATCTTCAGATGCATATTGAACGTGTGCATCAGATCCTACCTGGTGTTAACCCTGGGTTGTGATTTTTCCTTTTTCCTTTTTTCTATTTTTTTTGTCTCATTTTCCTCTCAGTTATCAAACTAGAAATAATGATGATAATGAGTCCAATCCCAGCAATAATTAGACTCTTTAAGGAATTAAATAAAAATCAAGTGTTAGTTGAATTTTGAAAAGGGCTTAATTCTGATTTTTCTATTAGTCAATTCATTTGTTTAAGTGGAGAGAAGTAAAATGCCCCAAACTGTCTTTTATAGAGGATTACTCTCACAGCATTATTTAATTTTGTCTGTTTGCATGTATCCTACTGAAACTGCCTCTATTCCTTCTTTCTTTATTCCTCTAAAGAACCTTATTAAAACATCAGTAATTTGCAATCCAGATTCCCTTGAAGGACTTTTTATGCAGCTTTCCCAGGTGTCATTGTTCAAAGTACAATGAAGAAACCTCTGGCTCACAAAAGAAATCCTCCTGTATCTTCAAGGCACTCGTTCTATTTATATGGGAGAAATGCAAAGGTTAATGCAATTGAAAAGAAAGTTATTGCAAGAATTGCTTTCTCTCACCAACTGGTGTCCTTGCTCCAGAAGTAACAGCAGATTGAAATGGGAGAAAGGAATTTTTCCTTCCAGCCTAAGGCCATGATGGGTCGTAGGATCCCAGTGATTTTATAGGTTTGTGTTCTCTAACTTTACCTTCTCATTTTTAGAACATAGAATGATGGAATAGTTTGGGTTGGAAGGGAGATAAAGCCCATCCAGTTCCAACCCCTGCCATGGGCAGGGACACCTCCCACTGGATCAGGGGGCTCAAAGCCCCATCCAACCTGGCCTTGAACACCTCCAGGGATGCGACATCCACAACTTCCATGGGCAACCTGCTCCACATCTCTCTTATGCTGTGTTAGTAAGTTCCTTGTCTCTCTGGATATAAAAGGGGAGCAGTGGGAGAGCGTTACCTCCAGAGAGCAGCTGTTTGCTTCTTCTCCTACTGGAATTACAACTGGAGTGGCTCCTCTGCCTCTAGTGGAGGCTGTTGTGCCTCTGGAGGCAAGACACTTGCCCAAGTATCCAGGACCCTCTCTTTATGTTGTGTACAGGTAACAATTCACAGTGGCAGTGAAATTCCCTGACTATTTCATGCTTGGCATGCTGTGCTTCACAACACCATCCGCAGCACAGACTCCTCGTGGACAGCTTGGTGTTCTCTGGGAACGCGCTGCGGCCGTTATCTGCTTGGGCTGCCAAGCACCAGAGCAATTAAAGGCTCCATCCCCAGAGTTAGAGACAGATGCCTGTCACTTAACAAGTTAAGTCCAGGCTTTTGATCCTCAACAAGCAGCTCAGCTGCCACTCAAACCGGCAGTTTCCAGAAGCCGCTCAGGCTTTCCAAGGAATCTTGCTCTGCTCCGCAGCGTGCGTGTGACGGATTGGCTTATGCAGGAAATCCTGTGGCAGCTGTAAATTAAGTGTTTGGCATTCACTGGAGCGGGGCTGCAAAGTGAAGTGGTTGTCATTAGCTGAATGTCCTGACCGACTGGTTCTTGAATGTGAATTTTGACTCAAAATGCTCTTTTGACGCTGACCCAATGAATTTTATGTATGTAAAGTGGAGCGGTGCCAGCAAAGTGGAATGAGATTGCCTGCTGCCCCTTGCTCGTGTGTGGAGCAGGAGAAATGGGAGATGAACGTTTAGACCCTTCTGATGTGGCCTGGGACAGTTTCTGATAGAAAAGCAATTGTGGAGGTGTGGCGTTAGGGCACTGAATTCTGAATTAAAGCAATGATGTGCTTTTATCTTAATCCCACAAAGGACTCTGTTCCATATCTGTTTTTTTTTGTTTTAATTAGAGTCGTGGAAAGATGAAAAATACAAGATCTTATTAATCATAAATGGCCTTTCACCTGCTTCAGCACCTCTGTTCATTTTCTGCTATTCTTCTTTTAGGCTATGACAGACTTGTTTTAACTTAAACTAAGGTAACTCTTGATCCTGCCTTCCCCTTCATCCTCCTCTGCCAGCGTAAGGGGATGGGGATGGACCAAAGAGAGAACTTCAGTTTCCTGCAAAGAGCTCAGGCAGCCAAGCTGCTTCTCAGGCCAGCAAGGCAGAGCCTTGGAAGCCCAGTTTAAGCCGACGGGGAAATTTCCTGACTATTTTATGCTTGGCATGCTGTGTTTCACAATGTCTTCCATAGCACAGACTCTTCATGGACGGCTTGGTATTTGGTGGGAGTGCACTGTTGTTGAGCAGGAGGTTTACATGGCTATTTTTTTGTCTGCTTTGGCTGCCAGACACTGGAGCAACTAAAGGCTGCATCCCCAGAGTTTAGACGGATGCCTGGAGCTTGAGAAGTGTCAGTCCAGGCTTTTGATCCTCGACAAGCAGATCCCCAGGGCAGCGTCGCCCCTTGGGCAGTTCCTGGTGGTCACTGTTTCCCAGCTGCTGCCGTGCCTGCAGCCTCTGGCACTGAAAGCCCAAGCACTGCTCTTCTAATGAAGCTGGGTTATAACGTTTGGTTATGGGGTTTGGGAGGACAAAGATGGATTTAAAGTATAGCAGGTTCTACTCCCTGTTCTTTCTTAGCTGCTGCCTGCAGAGGCCTAGGAAAGCTCTAACACTTTTTGAAAAGCCTGGCTGCTAAAAGGCCAAGTAAACCAGGGGAAGCTGTGGAATAGCAGAAGGAAGGGTGAGGCTGCTTATAGATACAGAGATTTGATACCTTTCACGTTACAGCAGTCATCTTCATGATGTAACCCTTCAGGATTTGCCATTCCTTGGGGAGGATGACCTCGGAGGCAGTGGGGGGAAGTGAAGAAGGGGATGAAATCTTAAGTGGTTTTGCTGTTTCCAGAAGAAGCTTACGTTTGCCCCTCTGCAGTGGGGATGGGAGAGGCAGAACGGTGTGTGCAGCGTTAGTGAGGGCTCTCAACACTCAGGTTTTCTCGAGAGCCCTCCCAACCTGGTGCCAGTTGGCAAACTGGGCTTGTGTTCAAGCATCAGTCGAGAGATTAGGGGATGAAATTGTTTTGCAAACAGTGCCTCTCTATGTGATTTTAATGATAAGCCTACAACGTCTGTCTGCGGTTTTGGAATCAGAGCTCATACATTCGCATGCACCGGTCCCTCCTGAAGTTACAATGCTCTTGGAGGGTGAACAATGGACACTGTAAACACAACATCCATGGTTTTTAGTGTCACCTCTTCTGATTGTTTTTTAGCAGCTTAGAACAGATATTTTGAAAATGCTTAGGAACATGTCAATTTTAAGAGTTGGCTGGAGATGTCTTTATTTAATTGTGCCCGAGGCTGGCTATTTTGTTCTTGTTTTCCACCTTCCTAAGTTCTTACTGTTGTTTCAGCCAGTTCTGTTCCTCCAGAACATGGGACACTGCAGCCTTTTCTGTGCAAAGCCAAGGTGCCAAGGATCATGCTGTATAGAAACATGGACACAGGGGTTTGTATCTGGTATATACTGAGCTCCAAAACTACCAATTCTAGTGGAATTGAGATGTTTCTGTCAAAAACACTTAGAAAAATATATTCTTATTTTCACATTGAATTAGTAGTGAAATCGGAATACGCTTTTTTTATTGTTGCATTTTGGAGGTGATTTCATTATCTCAGTGTCATCATTAAGGATAGTAACTGGAAAACTGGAGTAGAAATAGTTGTAAGTGTCCAAGATTCAGCAGAAACAGGAAAAAAAAAGGAAGCAAATACAGACATAAAATACCCTAATGTTTTAAAGGCTAAGTAAACATCAGTGTTATTGAATGTACTGAATGAAACAACTGAAATTTATATGTGGTGTGGGTGCGCCTAGTGTTTTATTTAGAGGATATTTTAAAATATTTTCAAAACTGTTTAGCTTTTATTAATTTAACCTCTACATCACATTAGTGATATTCAGGATCTGCCTTAGACAACTGATTTGAGATACATTTATACAAAGAAAATGCTTTTATATGGACTCCCTTTAACACTCAGTTATGGTTCTGAGGTGTGATTCTGTGTTTCCGTGGGAAAACTGAATGCTGTTGTTGGTAACCAATGAAATGCAGGGAACTGCTTTTTTTTTTCCTAGAGTTTTGTTATCATTAGCACATTAGTTTGTGTGAGAACGTAGCATGGGATAACAGACGGTGCAGCTGCTTACCACTGCTGTCCCATTCTGTCCCTCTGCTTCTTGCCAGGACTCTGGCCTTGAAGCCACCAATTATTTTGCATTCATCTTTGTACCCAATAAACTTCTCAGTGAGCAAATCCAGCTTGCTGAAATGGAAGTAATTTCTATCTTTTTTTTTTTAAATTGATATTTACCTATGGACTTGGAAGGTAGCTGATTCGGTGGAAGATCTGGCAAGTGCCAGTGTCCTGGATGAAGGGATGAGGTAGAACCCTGAGGCTGCAGCAGCAGAGGGAGAAGGAGATGGGCAGCACCAAGAGCCGTGTCCTCTGAAAATGCAGACTCTAATCTTCTTAAACTCGCTGTCCACGCTGTGAGAAGAGAGACCACAATCTGGTTTTGTTTCCTTGATCCTGGGAGTGAGAGAGATGAGGGTGTGAATGGAGAAGGGTTTGTTATTTCTGCAGGAGAGCCATCTCCCCATGTGCCCAGACTGCTGCGGTGGGTGTGAGTGCAGCTCCCCTGCTCCGTGCAGGGTCTGACTCGCTCCGTCTCTGCATGGTGATCCACTGTGTGGGGCTTTGCCAGCAGAGTCTCTGGAGCTCAGAACAACTTGCAGAGGACTTCACATTTGCAAAGAGGTTGGAGACTAGGGATGGGAGTGGTTCAGCTTGGGAAGGCAGTTGTGCAGTGCTGGGGTTTTATTGTTTGTTTGGGTTGCTTCCTCTTTTGAAATTGCTCTTTGCCCTGTTCTGAGTTTGGATCTGAAATAGCCTTTATGGCAACTTCTTATTGCAGTGACAGAAAATCAGAAACAGATAAAACACAATGGTACAGTAAAAATAATCCCCATTAATAGATAATAATAGATTAATAGATTAATAGAGCACTAATAGACACAGAACACACCTGTAATGACCAAATACTTCCAGTGTCACTCTATGCAATGTGAAATATATTTCTTGTCCAATGCAGTGTTAACTTAACCTGAAGTTGTCAGTGAGCAGATCCTAACATTCTGTGCTCAGTTTGTTCCCCTTTGGAGTTTGAAAGCTGGAGGTGTTCTTTACAAGTGCAGAGGCTGATGTTCCTGTCGTGGTGGCTCAGTGCACCTCCAGCTGCACCACAAACTGACACCAGGAATGAAGTAAGGGAATCGTAGAATAAAGTGGATTTGCTGAGAGAGGTAACAATGGCAACAAAATCATTGTACAATGTGGTTTCATTTCAGTGGCAAACGTGTGGTCAGAAATTGACTGGCTGACTCACAGTCAAATAAACACTTGTAGAAGAAGGAGGACAAGGGATGGATCATATAGTGATTATACTGGGGAAGAATGTTCTGGTAAGGGGTGTGGAAGTGACTACTGTTTCTCTATGAGCAGTTGTAAACTAAGTCTTCTCAAAGCATGCCAATGGATGGGAGATCCAGAATAAAAATCTATCATTTAAAATGCACTTTTTGTAATAGACCATCTTGCATCAAACACAACTTCTGAGGTTTTGTGTGTATCAGACCACTGAATCATTCCTTATTTGCTGTATCACCTCATTTTTTTGTTTATAGTAACACATATAGGTTTTGTATATCTCTCTATATATACTGTAGATTTCTCATTGAAAACTCGACCCTGAATGCCCTATCCCAGATTTGACAGGAAGTTTTCAGCTAACATTTCTGATTTTTACCAAGCCTAAAGGACTCCGTAGCGTGATGCACAATGAGTGTGTTACTTATGGTTGGCTTTCTACCACTGCCATGGCCCATGGCTTCAGCTGTAAGAAACAACCAGCCAGGGCTGTGAGGTCTGGTTTGTGCCCTCAGAGCAGAAGCTGCAATGGATGTGGTTTGCAGTTTGCTGTCACTGAAGGCAATGACAAGGAGTTCATTGATTCCAGTGGGCTGGGATCAATTACTCTTCAATTGGAACATGACCATCACACTCATTCTCTATTTGTTGTTCCCCTGTTATGTGAGTGCTGCTGGGCACTGCCCTTTGCTCCAATCTCAGCAGGTTTTATTTCTGTGTATCTACATTACTGTTTTAGATTGAAGGAAATTGAATTAAGATTTGCTTTTATGCCTGTACCAATGTGAATCTTCTACTTAATGCAACCCATTAGTTGCCTTTCTCTCTCATCTATTACCCATTGTTTTATTTGTTTTAATTTAGAAGCAATAGATTCCCTTCATTAGTCATTTAGTTTTGCTATGGATCCCATAGTAATTCTTTAAAAAAAAAAAGAAAAAAGAGATGCTTTAAAATGTACACAGGCAAATACAGTAGTTAATCACATTAAATGTATTTATTGCCTTTTAAGAAACAGAACTGCACATTTCCATAAACTCTTTAAATATGCTACTTAATTGCTATGTGATCCTTCCTAAATGTGCCAGATCACTTCATCCCGAGTGCCATTCAGCGTTGTAAATTTTGTTTTCTGACTTTTAATCGTTAGTGGTTATTCCCCTGATGATCTTATTAGCCTTGAGTACTAATACTTCATATATCCTACTGAATAACTAAAAGTCTGTGGAACTCCTTAAATATGCATGGATATCCAAAGATATTTTTTGTCTTTATTTTTGCTTCACAAGAAAAAAACCTCTGTATCTTAGTTGTTTTCTGGGGGTTCCCCCCAATTATATTAACTAGTCTAGTGAAATATACCACATTTCTGTACAAATTTATTCTTTTTCAAGTCTTTAGACTGTACATCATCAGTGCTGTTTCAGCAAGGGCAGAATGTGGTCCTAGACCACTGCTTTATTGACCTGTGATGAAAGATAATGATACATAAATATGTAGAATATAAAAATGATTAGAAAATTAGAACGCACAAGTGTTATTTTGATGATGATGATACTTTTAGAGATTGTCATTTGATACTTGAGATAATTAGCTGAAGTTTTGACAGCATTTTTCTGTTTTTTTCTGTTTACTCTCAAACGTTCATCACTTCTCTCTTTTCTGAAGTCTGGATGCCAAAATGGTTTCATCGTCTTTAGTGATGTTTTTTCTGCAGGTTTTTAATCCTGGTATCCCAGACTCTGCATTTACAGGGATTCTGGGAATTGCTAGAATCATGATGGTAATTATAAATGTTACCTCTCCTTAGAGTTTGAGAGGAAAGTTGAAATTTCTTTGGCCCTTATGTCTTTTCTTTCCTTTGCTGCGGTTAGGATTGTATTACAAGGTTCTTACACACTCTGGAACATCTGCTGACCCTGACTGCTTGTGCCAGCCTGTGGAGATGGGATGCTTTTCTGGCTTTGGTTGTTGCTGTTGATGGTGGTGGGATTTTCTTGTTGTTATTTTTGGGGTTTTTTGGATGTTTGTGACTTCTTTTTTCCTTTGGGTCCCATCCCATCATCCCCCCACCCCAGTTAGAGCCGTGCTGTTCTAGGTCACAGCTAAGGCTAATGTTGGCTTCAACATAATGAAGTACAGTGGCAAGTATTCTGGTCACAGGTGAGACTATTTTCATTATGAGGATCAACATAGTTTTGTGTTTTATTGCTCTATAATGAAGCAAAAACATCAGTAATGTTTCCAACCACTTTGATCCAGTCTGCTTCTAATGTGACATGGGACAGAGTGGAGGAGCTGGGGCCTGAGACAGGAAAACAGCAGTAGGGGTTTTATTAGAAGATTTAAGTGTGAGGTCATATCAGGCAAGGTGCAGTTGTCTGAGCTGTTTGTTTTGACTGCCAACCAGTTGCTTTTTCTCTCAGTTCCTGAGGATTTCTAAACATTGAAGTCTCCCAGCCTACTTCAAAGTTTCGTAATGCTTATTATCCTTGCCGTTGTCAGATGAGACACTGAGGCACAAAGGGGTTATGTGGTTTCTCCAGTCAAAGTGAGAATAATGGAACATTGAAATCCTGTTCTTTAGCACTGAACGTATGCATGGTCTGTGTGTCTATATATATAATGTAGATATATACACACACCCCAATGCAAAAAAAAATATATGCACCTTATTTTTCCCCAGTTGTTTTCTTGTGTTGTTGATAGGTTTAAGTTGAATTTGTTTTCTCTTTTTAACCTACTTAAAATTTAGCCTTTCCTCAAATATTGCCAAATACTGGGAAACATTTGTAGCTGTCCTAATTCTGGCTCATAAGCCGTGCTAAAAATTCCTTCTTCAATTGACAGCTTTCTTTGCCAGATTATAATATTCCCAGCTGATTAGTTATCTTACCCGCAGGGTTTTTTTCTGAAAAGTACAATTAGCAGAATTTCTTTCAAGCTGCTGCTAGCAGTTTGCTGTAGAATCTGTAGAATGGAACTTCTTTAATATTTTACTGAGCAATGAATGTTATTTCTGTATTTTTGAAAAATCTGTTGCTAAGAGTAAATTTTCATCCCTTTCCTTTCTTTTCTCCTTAAATAGTGCAAAGAAATAACAACTGAAGTAGTAAATCTGGAGCTAAGAACAGCCCTGGCATTGAACTGTGTGGGTTTCTGGATGTGCAGTAGTGATGATTGTTAAACTATAATATATATTTTAAGAAAATAACACCAAGTAGAGAGGTAGCTGGGAGGAGAGGGACAAAGCAAGAAGCTCTCAGGAGTGCAGAGTTGGGGATTTCTCTGTCTCTGAGCAGCATGTGCACCGCTGTGCTGATTCAGAAGAGGTTTCACCTCCTCGTTGAAACTAGAGAGAGTCAGGAATGAAGGTTGTGCCCTTTGCCAGCGTGACCATTTCATTTTCATTCATTAGGAAATGCAGAGACTGTAAGCTATAAAGTAGAAAGCAGTTGTTTTATACCTCTCTGTTTATCAGCACTGATGGGAAAGGCAGGCACCAATCTCACATGTAGCTTTTACAGAACTTTATAAAGATAAAATCCCTATAATATCCTTCATTTCTAATACGGCAGCTGACATGGGCTAAATGTCTGCTGAAATGTTCTCGGTGGGAAAAAAAGCTTTTAAAAAACATTAGAAATAAATGTTGAAGGCTGGATGTGTCTGGTTTCCATTGAGGGCACAACAGTGTGGAGGGAGGTAACACTGTGGACCTGAGCGGGAGAGGAGAGAGCAGAGCTCATCCCAGATTTCACACTGTCAACTTGAACAAAAAATTGAAGTGATAGAAAAACAGCCCTGTCTCAATGTGCATTAAATAAATCCCCTGTGATTATAAACTGGGGCTGTGCCCTACTGTGGTAAGAAGGTGTGGACAGGCGTTCTATTGCTCAGGAGGAGGTGTGAACTCTTGTCTGCTTCTCTTTATACTTGATTTTTATGTCTTCTCACTGTTTGAACGAAATATGAAGGCTGAAATGCTATGCAGGTACTTTGGGGAATTCCATAATTCTTTTAGCTTCGTAGAAATTCTAGATTTCCACAACACCCTCCAACCCCCTTTAAAATCTGTTAATAAAATTAAAGCATCTGAATCTACTGTTGTCATAAACTTCCAATTTCACAAATCTCTTCCACGCATTTGTTGAATTTAAAGATACTGTGAAAACGTGGGCTGAGCATTTACAAAACATAGGTAGAACTTTCACAGAATAGGGAAATGTCAGTTGTGCATGTGAGACCATCAATGACCATTTTCACGTTTGCCATTTGGTGGAAGGAAATATAGTTGTTTAAACTCAGGATAATATTTATTTTAAGGCAAATGGTTATTTTCAAAGTGAAGTCATAGGAGATTGCAGCCTGCTTCTCTATCCATTTCTTTCTTTTCTTCCTTTTTCTTCACTTTTAAAAAGAAGTAAAAGGCTAAAGAGATTTATATTGGCCAGAGTTTAATTTGTATTGACATTTATATCTTACCTCTGAGGTTTAGAAAAAAATGGAATCCAATTAGGTCAGACACATATGAATGAGAAGATATTGCTTAGAGCTGTGTCAGCACTGAAATATCTAAATAAAACTGGAAAATCCCCCCCTGCATGTGAGACATGGACTGGGGGCTGCAGAAAACTGGGGTTTTTTACTGAGTACTTTGGAAGACATGAAACTCTGTGTTGGAGGGAAATAATTTGGAATACCAAATTTATTTTGATAATAATCCCATCAACATTTGTATGGGAGAAAAATACAGTTTAACTGTATTTATAGATTATAAAAGTCTGTACAAGCTGAACGAGTTTTCAGTAGTAATACTGCAGGTCTTGGTCATCCCACACAACTCAGCACAGCGTGTGGTCACAGGCATTTACCTTACAAAGTAAACTGGGCTTTAGAGCATTATAACTTATATTACATATAGGACAAGTGTAGCTTTTAAGGAGGTCATAAGACCATACATGGAATTGTTTTCTTGTTCTAAATTATGACTGATTTTTCTTCTCAAAGCTATTATTTAGTTTTTATGAAAAATTAATTGTACTGACTGGTTGTTTCTGCTGTGCCTTTTGTAATGGTGCCTTGCCTGGTGTTGGAACAGACCTTTATGAAAAAAAATAAAGGAAAATGAAGGTGAATTCTCACTATTATTTTGTTTTGGTAAAATAGATGCATAAATATCCCAAGATTTCCTTCACTATGACCCCACTAACTACCAATTTGTGGTATATGTTCAGTGTTCTCAAAAGCTTCTTTAAGAACTTACTTTGTGATTGCCTTTTGTGGATTGAGTTCCAAAACGTTTTTTTCTCCCACAGTGATTGCCTAAAGGGGACTGAAGGGAATATCAGTTGAATTTTCAGTTATAGGGAGAAATTTCAGAAGTCAACTTTCTGTTAACTATAAATTTCTACCTAGAGGCCTTTATTCCAGGAACTTTGTGTTCATATCAGTTGGGATAAATGCTTTACACGTTAATGCTTACATGATACCTGCTGTTAAGTAACACAAGCTGCATCTTACCTATCCTATCACAATGATGTTGCTGATCCTGTAATTATTACTATTATTTTTGATCAGCCAGCTCTTGCAGTGATGCTGCCCAGAGCAGTGAAGTCACCTCTGGCCAAAGCAGCCAAAGGTATTTTTGAAATCACCCTGTACATCCTGCCAATGAAAAGCATACTCTGAACATTCTCTGCTGACCCTGGTGGCTGATGATATTTCAAAGTTACTAATAAAAAGCTGGGTTTTGGCCAGTGGGGAATTACCTGACCCTTTCAGGGCAAGCTGTGGTGCCTCCATGTATCACCTATCTGTAAAATGCACGGCTGGAAAATTATAAAGTTAGGTGTATTGTTGTGCAGATTTTTGTGAGATGAAAGGGGTGCCTGAAGAAATCTATTTAAATAACTTGGATTTCTTTAATAGAATGTAGCTTGAATCACATTCCTTACATTTCAGTATTAATGACCCTAGAAGTAAAATTACTTTTTTTTATGAGCTTTTATATCAATATAATTGAGAGCTTATCCAAAACTGCACAGCTGTGCAGTTTCCTGCACAACCAGGGAAACAACTTGGATGTAAAGCATCATAATGGGCGAGCATTCGTCCTCTCCCTTCTCTCACTGATGTCTGAGCATAATAAAACGTGGCAGTATGACAGATACCTTTTGGGAGCACTTAGCACTTAAAATGGACTCTCTGTATTGCAGTACTGAATTGTGGAGTTTCTAGCAGAAAACACCCCAATTAGATTTACATTTAAATTTTAACAGAACAAGGGAGATAACGTCACAAGGAAGCAATGAAATGGTAAAGCAAATCCCAGCGTACATCAGCTCCTTGTTTCAGTCTCGGGGAGTTGGGAGCTAAACTTTGTGTCACGCCTTGCCAAGAAATAACACATTAAGTTGTTTCTCTGAAGCTCTTCAGTCTCATGGGTGACAGCCTTATGCACCAGGGTGAGGGGTTAAGACACATCCTGGGGGCTCACTGCAGTGACACTCCCGGTCTCCCAAAACTCTTCCTTCTCTTATCTCTTTCTCTCCACATGATTTAGACTTTTCACTTTTTGTTTTCCATTCTTTTAAGATTTGTTATTGTTTTTTAATCCATAGGAGTATTTTTTTTCCTCCATCCCTTGTACCTGTGCTTTTTCACCTCTAGCCTTCACACAGTCTCTCCTCTTCTCTCTCCCAGAACATTGTTTCTTCAGGTTTTAGGAACCATTTAAGTGCAGCCTGGCTTCCTTCATACCGTGGATGTTTAGTATAAAAGTAGTGTGTAAACAACTGATTCTTGAGAATATGGAGTAGAATATATCCAGTTTTTCCTCTGGCCCATAGAAACACAGTGGATTAAGTCAATTCCTAATAGTCAGAGGAGTGATAGTGATTTTTCTGCAGCCCATCATTGCGACATGGCATAAATAATCAGAAATACCAGTGGAGCTTTTTTGAGTTGAGTGAGTGGGGTAAGGATTTGATCTCAGAACTGTGCTTTGTGAGGATTCATAAGCAACTTGTACAGATAAATTCTGCTTTAGCAAAACCCCTTGGCCTTCCTGCACTTGAAAAATTGACTTTTCCATTGCCTGAATCTGTGGGCTTCCCCAAAGTCTGGTTAATTCACTTAGAAAACTTTCTAGGTAGCTTGTGATTTATGAATAGATGGAATTGACTTTTAATATAAGTGCTTTTTTAATAATAAGGAAATAAAGTATACATTTAAAATGGTAAGTAGCCTGTAATAATATTTTCTGGGACTTACATAAAATGTATTTTTCTTAATATTAACATCAATTTTTATAGTTCTTATAACTACAAAAATAACTAAAAGCGTGTCACTGCACTGAAGAGGGATGTTTCTTATTCACTCGAGAGTCAATTTAAATTACAAATGAAATATGGAAAAAGTGCCCTAAAAACTGATGTGTACATATTCTTACCACAGTGAACAGATAGCAATTAGTGATAAGTGATTTGCCTCAAAGTTGCTTTGAATAGCACAGGATGCAAAGCTCAATACATAACAAATAAGCTTAGTCTCACTGGGGAGAAGACAGAGAAGTTAATCTTCCCTCCAGGGCAATAATGTTCCAGGTGATATATTTATGATGGATTTTGTCACATTGTGTTTTAATGCTCCCAAACAATGGGTTTCCACTTTCCTAAGGTGTTTTTTTTTCACTAATGATCTATTTAGCAGGGCTTAGGCTTCCCTGGGAAGCTTGCGTCTTTTCTTTCCAAATGAATCAATATTATTAATTAGGATTGATTAGTGAGGGCTGACCTGGTATTGCACCGGAAAGATACGCGACCAGAGAAGGTCGTGCCATGAGCATACAGCATTGACTCAATGTGCTGGCTTAGTGGAACATGAGAATTAAAAGCAGTTGCTGCATCTGGAGACAAGTAAAATACACGTTACACAGAAAATGTGTGAAAAAGCCAGTAACTGATCCAGAATTCAGCCCATCAGAATTGCAGACTCATTAGAAAGAGTGGTCTCTTGACAATTGTTTATTGATGAAATAAATAATTTTCTAATTGCGAGTTGAACACTGCAATGTCTGTAATGAAGTCTCAGCTATTTTGCTTCTATCAGTGTGTACAAATAACTAGTTATTTACTGATTAAAGACCATTTTTTATATTGTTCTGTCAAGTTTGCCACCTTTAGTGTTGACAGCTTTGAAATATTTTAGGCATAGATGCCTGAAGTGATGCTGTGTTTTACAGAGCAAGCCGTCTCAATTGTATTTCATGACTGAGAATTATTTCATTTATGCTCTTTTCACTGATCAGTTTTGAATCTATTGTGTTTTATAGCCTTTAGCTACTTTGATTCTTGGTTTTCATTTTGATTATTTAATATGCTTCCTGAAAATTATATAGTATAATTTGACGTTATCCAACAGAAATATGTTTGAAGGCAGATTTTTCCTCTTCTGTCTAGTTTGGCAGAAGTAGAAAAACTGTATGCATGTGTTTCCCTGGATATGTTTATTTTCCTGATGAATACCTTTTCTGGCTGAACTGGAAAATTTCAGACCAGACAGCGTGTAGTGTTGTCACAGCCAGTGCTTTGGTTAGACTGGAGAAACCCAGATCTGCTCCTGAACCACAGTGGGTGAACAGATCAGCTTATCTGCTCCACATTAAGCCCAAATAAATAAGGTAAATTTAATATGACACATGCAGCTGTGTGTGTATTGCTGATGTAATCCGGGACAGAAATATGTGAGTCTTAATGACATAGTAAAGATAAAAACAGCTGTGGGCCTTAATGGATTATTTTCTACCAAGTCTCTCTTCATAAGCAAATTAAACTGAAAGGGGACAGATTTAGATTAGGTATTAGGAGGAATTTTTTCACTGTGAGGGTGGGGAGGCTCTGGCCCAGGTTGCCCAGGGAGGTGGTGGCTGCCCCATTCCTGGAGGTGTTCAAGGCCAGGGCTTGGAGCCCCCTGATCCAGTGAGAGGTGTCCCTGCCTGTGGCAGGGGGCTGGAACTGGATGGGTTTTAAGATCTCGTTCATCCCAAACCATTCTATGATTCTGTGAACTTCTGTTCACCAGATCATTTGTATGACTGATTCCCTTCATGCATTTCTTTCACAGAGAGGAGGATACGGTAGTGAGACTCTTACCAAGTTGATTAAAACGTTGTGGGTAATACAGGTGACCCTTAAATTGCTGGCTGCCTCCCATGGGCACAGAGTCCCTTTCATCTTTCCCCCTGAAATCAGTGGGGAAGTGCTGGGCAAAAATTTAACAGCAAGGTTAGGTCCTCACCCTGAGCGGCAAAAGTGAAAGGAGCTTAAAAAAAAGGCAGAAAACCAGAGCATGGCTTTATTCCAATATAGATCTTATTACAGGAGGTCGTACAGGAACACGAAGCACTCAAGGATGCCTCTGGTGCCAGCTCATTTGCAAACCATCATCACAAATTTGAGCAACTTACAAGCCCCTCCACCCCATTCGGATTCTACCAGGGGTATTTGTCAAGTGCCAGATATGAGCTGCCTCATTAAAGCAGAAATTACTTGCGTTGATTTTTGATGATGTTGGGCTTCATTTCAAAAGGTTGAGATGTTGCTCTGGTGTGGAAGTTGAATAAAAGGGCTTCAAAATTAAAAAAATAAAATCCCTGTAAAACTCCAGGAGTAAGCTGGCAATCAGAAAAGTACTGGCACCTTTCCATGATCTGTAGTCTTATTGGAATGAATGCAAATCATCTTTGGGCTAAAAGTTGCACATGTGAAAGCTTTTAATTTTGTTAAAGTGAATTACCTATAATTATCCTGTTGTTTAGACTACTGAAAGTTATTGAATATTCAGAGCAATTTACCACTAATCAAGGTAAAAAAACCCCATGAAAGACAGGTTAAAATCACATTACTGCAAAAGCAGGTTACATCTTACATTAGCAATTTGCTATGTAAAGTTCAAAACAGAAGTAACAGCGCTGTCTGAGACTGTTTATTGACAGGGTTTGTATGCAGGTGTTTCTTACAGCAAGAAGAGGTCGGATAGGTACTTTGCAAGTGAACAGAAAGGCAAAAGAAATGGTTATCTGCAATCCAACAAACATATCTATATATAAAAATAGATTTTCTTTGCTAGGAGTTGTACCTCCTCTTGGGGCGGCTCATTGTTCCCTGGGGATGTGCAGCCTGTCTTTGCAGCAAGTTATCAAGTACTTAGAGGTGCTGTGGCGATAAGAGGGGCCATGCATCTGTCAGCCCTCATTTTGGAGCAAACAGAAATGTTTTTGTGCACTTAGAAGCACAGATTGTCCCCCTCTGCTTTGTCACGCAGAGGCAGAGGAGCAGTATGTCATTAGCAAGTGGTGTGGTATCATGGCCACCTGGTCTTTCACTGTAGAATTTTTTTAGTTCATGTCATTTTTATTTACATTTTCTCCTTCCTTTAAAAATGGATAGTTTGGGCTTCCATATTCTGCCTCCTGGGAGCAATGCGGCCCTGATTTTTAAAATGTTGTGTTTGTTGTGCTGTGTGCAATCAGGTTAACATTATTTTTGTGCTGCAATTATTACAAAGAAAGGTGACATTTCACAAGGAAGCATGACTTTATTCTAATGAGCACACTTCTGTAAATATTCTCATACTGATTATTCTCACTCTTGTGATTTATTAACAAACAAGACAGAGACAGTAACTCCTACAGCTGAAATTACAGCAAACATATGTTTCCTTTAATAGCCAGAACTTCAACTTTTCTTATGTTTTCAAACAGTGGAAACCTTTCCAATGGATGTTACAAAGATATTATATCTTTACCTGCCTCTTTACATCTCTCTTACTACAAATGACAGCTTATACTTACAATTCTTTGGAAGTTACTTAGTGCACACAGATGTGCTTAAAGTTTGTTGTGTTTGTCTAGTTTGGACTAGATGACTTCTTTTAAAAGTCTCTCCAACCCATTCTATGTGCTGCAATAACTGTTTTTTTTGAATCTGGGTGTAAGTGAATAAGGGGTGCAAATTCCTTAAAGTCTGGTAAGCAAATTTAAACATCATGATTATAGCCCTGCTGCAAGAATGTGACTACATAGTTAAGGGGAAGTTGCTCCAAATGCCCCTGAGCACTGAAAACTAAACCAGCTGCATGATTACAGAGAAAAAGTGTAGGCTTCTAAATCCTGCTGGTGCTCCTCTAGGCATTGCTGTGTAAGCTGCTGTAACTTCAGGTCGTCCCCTATCATCTCCCTCAACTTTGTGTCGCTGTGAAGCTTTGATTTTTGTGCGAAGCCGACAAGTGATGAGGAGGTTTCTTGAGTTGTGGTCCGTTACGGTTTATCTTGTCAGGTTAGCAGCAAAGAACAAATGCTTTACTTGGTCAGATGGATTTTGCAGGTAGGATTAGGTTACTGCAGCAAATGCTATTCTGTGATTTTGCCTTTGCAGTTTCTCATTGTAGTGTTTTAAAAAGAAAACCAGAAACACGTTTATCCTCTGATAACGTGCAGAAGTGTTTAATAAATTATATATGGATGTCACTGATACATGATTGTGCGTTCTAAACTGATGGAGGATCTTGAAATACACCACATTAACGTATAACATTATTCAAATCTCATTTTTAGTTTCAGATTAGGTAATCACTGAAAGTAGTGCTTCAAAACTAGTTAAAAAATATTGTTAAGATAATGTTTTAATTCACTGTCACGAGATGGGAGCTGCCCTGTCCTAATATTTTCAGAGCCTGGCCTACTGCGCTTTCATCTGACGTCATTAATAAACTTTCTTGTCCAGCTCAGGTCAAGGCTGAGAGTTTATAAAAAATCCTTAGATTTTACACTGTAACTAAAGGTAGAACACTGAAAAATTGATTGAAAGCAACTCTTTGTAAAGTGTTTTTTTTTCACTACCAGTTGGCACTGAATTGGAGAGGGGCGATATGTACCGATTACAGGGAAACAGAGGTTACATCCTGAGCAGCTTAGTCACAAAAAGAGTGGCAATACTCCTTGTCACCTCAGTAACTTGCTCAAATTTCTTCTCTTGCACAACTTTGTGTTAGCTTTTCTGTCCATCAGAATGAAATATTTTGAGCCTTGGGGCTTTTATTAATCAACTAAGGTCATCCAAATTAGTTTAATTTACTTGAAAAGCTACGCCAAGACGCACCAATCCATGTGATCTCATTTCTTCTTAACCAGGAAGAGAGAATCAGCACAAAAATAAGAACTGTAGCTCCAAAGTCTTGCTAATCCTTCTCATAAAGAGCAGAACAGAAACCTAAGTTGCTCTCTGTGGTCGCTGAAAGATATGAAGCAAAACAGGTAACGTGATTCACAGTCAAAGGACCAGAAGCTTTTTAGTTATTTATGCTTATTTTCCCTATGCTTTCAACCTTCCAGGTGTAATTTTTTCCCCCCAGATTAGCAGAGTGCTCCTTATAAAACCACTCTTACTTAGAGCATATGGGGTTACGTGTACCACAGCAGGGCTTAGGAAAATTCAAAGGGACATAATTAATCGGAATGCTGGGAAACAGCATGTTCCCCAAGCACAGTAAAATCCAAGATAATAATTTTATCCTAATTTATTTAAACTGTTTTGAAAGATAAAGTTGATGGTGAGAGCAGCTGGACCTTGAACTTTTGTCCTCAAGACATTTTTGAGGATTTATTGTGGAAAATGAAAGAATGAAAATATAAATCAGTTCTGTAATTTAGTCTAAGGGAAATACAGACATCAGGACTGAAAGCATTCATGGATATTGTACTTTATATTCTGACTGCTTTATTGCCGAGCATTGACTTGTGTTGCTTATGCAGCTGGCCATTCTAAACAAACACCCAGATCAAAATTCACTTAACTTCATAATTATTTGATTATTTATTGTCACGTGGATGTTTCATTTGAAATTTGTTTGAATTAGTCTTTACAGTGAGATTGAGAAGACACACATGGTGAAATTATATTCTAGATTTTAAAACACATTAGTGTGGTTCTGTCCATTTTATGCTGGCATTAAATGTTTAAGTGCTGTGTATTAGTTTGGTTTTGAAGCATTTTCATTTTCTGTTCAGAAATGCATTTAATGTTAAACTACTGATTTACCTTCTGTTGGACTCTGAGTAAGATGTTTATGTGAAGTAGTGAAACAGTTCTTCCATTTTTCATACTGCTACTAGGCACTAAAAAAAGCCAAAACTCCATAATTAGCAGGGTAGATTTTCCCTGACCTCAAATACTGTTTCTTCTGCGTTTTACTGTCCCATCTTTAATGCCAGAAGTGTCTGATTTAAGGTATGGCCGTGTGTGTTTGGGGTTTTTTCCATTCTTTTCACCATTTTTTGTTTTTATTCTTTATTGTTGATGCTGATAAAATTGCATCATCTTGTCGAAGTTGGTATAGTTATTTCTCTTCAAAGCACTGCACCTGCAGGTTCACTTTATTGAAATGCCTTTTTAGATGTAGACTGTAAAATTTAACAATTCTTTTGTTAGATTTTTGTGTGGAATAGCATTGCAAAGAAAAGAAAAACAACAACATAGAGTGAGAAAAAAGGTGTAAAAGTAGTTTGTTTTTTTTCATAGACTCTATCCTGCTCTAAATTACCTGTATTAAAAGTAGAAAGATATTACGTTTTAGAACTTGTAGTCTGCTTATCGCTATTTTGTTCACAACATTTGCTAGCTTGCAACATAGGGAATGGAAATCTTTTGAAATGTTTAAAAGGGAGAGTATTTTAAATATCAGCAGCGCATTCCCTGTTCACATAGGAATGCCATCAGTATGGGAATGTTTTTATGTGATATAAATCCAACTCCTGCACCACTCTCCCAAAACCTAATGAAAATATAGTAGAATTTAATGTGAGATTATGGTGATTTACTCCACTTCTTTACTACAGTGTGTCTCCAGACTTCAGTAGCATCTACATTGACTAAATAAAGGGCTGCAGGTGATCTTCTACGACTCCTTTTTGATTTGTTTTAACTTCACTTTTTCAGTTGTAAGCAACATCAGAAGGTTTAAGTGATGTAATGTCCATGAGTAATAAACTGTTTCTGCCATGCTCATGGTGACTCAGTTGAGCTCTTAAAACTGAACTTTAAATCAAAAACCAACTTGTATGGCAAAACATGGCCCTAGGGTGACCTACTACCAAGACTATGGAACTTCAGCTGTCATACCTATATTTATAGTTATGGGTAACTTAATATAGGAAATGATTCACCTATTAAATCTATTAAGTCATTTCTTTGTGAGCTGCTGGCTAGCAAGTTTGTTGGCATGAAAAGTGTCTGTTCCCTTTCCTTAGTAATGTAAGTAAAAAGGAGTTTGCCAAAAACCAGTTTCTTTCTGTATCCTTTGACAACATCTTTCTCTGGAGCCTTTTTGCCTTCCCATAGTTGATCTTTCTATAGAAGCCTGAGCCCTTGAGAGGAAAGTTTGTGCCCCTCTCTGCTCTTTAGAGGCTTAGGTTGTTTAGGACTTAAGTGTGGTGCAACAAAATGCACCAAAGAATCCTAAGGCTTATTGAAGTTTTTTAGGCCCTTTTATAATGTGACTGGTTTCTTGACTTTGGCCAGGGCTCTGCCAAATGGCTTTAGAAATGTTGTTTATTGTGTCATTAAGTTTCCTACCTCAGTCCACCACTAGTTCTGCCCTTATTGCCTGGGATTAATTAGTACCTGCCTGCTTGCCTACCTTTCAGAGCCAAACAGGATGCAGCCTTTACTCTGCGGCATCATGAGCTGCCAGTTAAATCCCCCAGAAAGAAGCTTTTCTTCTGAGCCAGACTCTGCTCTGATTCCTTGGGTATAAAATCCCCTTCTTAAAACAAAGACTGGTCTACCCAGGACCTTTTCCACCTTATCTGTTGTTCCCCAGGGCTGAGTTTGTTCCTGCCTTTTCAGTAAAGCTCTGGGATGTAATGGCTCAAAGTAGCTGCAAAGGAGGCTGACTGCATCCTTTCACGGAACAATAGCTCTCATTTCTGTTCATTAAAGAAAAGGGGTTGCTGGAAAGAAGGATCATGAAATAAAATGCTTATGCCTGGTACTCTTTGCCAATGCTCTTCCCAAGACAACTAAACGTCAACAAAGGAGAGCTTACAGGCGAGAATGATTGCCAAGTATCTCCATTGTTTTTACCTGCACTCTGTCTTCTGGCCCTAGGCAGGAGGATGCTGCTTGCTCGGGTGCTTTATGGCCTCCTGTGATGGCCTCTCTTCCCCTGCTGTTATCCCCATGAGGGGCTACCCTTGTCCATGGGGCCAGCCCCACTGCTGTGCAATTCTGCCTTGATGTGTGTGAGGTAGGGTTGTACTGCTGTCCTCAATTACATAGTTGTGGAGGAGTAGCCTCTGGGTTGCTCCTCTGTGGGTGCTGCTTGTAATCAGCTACAGTGGAAATGTGTGTGTGGACAGTCACTCAAAGGGTGGTGTAGCCTGGTTGTATTCTAGGTGGAAGGTACAGAACAGGTGACTGTTTTCCTTACTCTGCCTCTTCCAGAGTGGGCTAAATTGCCAAAATGGACATTGTCCCTTCATTACCTGATCGGTGATGTGTTTGTGAAGGGTTTAGGACATGCCACCAAACGAAAATACTGTTGTAGTACCTGAAAAACAGTTCTTAAAACAGCACAATTATAAGTAGCAAGACTTTCTGTACAGATATTTTTGTTAAGAAATGTACAGCCACTGCCAGTATCTGAGAATGTCACTTCTGGACACAGTTAGTGGCTAAGGCACAAGAACAGGCTGTGAACCTTCCACGTGGATTCATTGTTCCCAATTGAAATGAGGAGAGAGCTTATAATTGGCACCCCAAATCCAGGAAAATGTCTACTTTTCCGTTCATGCCTGTGAAACAGGTTTTTGTAAACAGGAACTCTAGATATTATTGGTGATAAACAAAAAGTCTTAGTTGAGTATGCACCTATCAGGTGTCTTTCTGACAGTGGCTGACAGAAGACAGCTGTGGGGTGAGGGAGGGAAATCCGCAATTCATCTTTGGGCCAGGATGCTTTACCATTTTTCTGGGTCCCCCCGACCTGCACAGTCGGAGAGGGAAGGTCTTTTGGTGTCTGCGAGGCAGACTGGAGACGGGCACATCTTCCAGGGCAAATTCAAACGGTGTTTATTTTGGGCAAGGCCAAAATATCAGGTCAGATATTGGGGCGCTCTCCAAGTTGCAGCTCTCCCGGAGTTACAAAACCAGATCCCAGTGTGTTCAGACCCCAGTCTGATCCCCTCGGGGCAGCTGGGCAGCACAGCTCGGGTCTGACCTGATGCACAGCGGGGCCACGGGAAGGGAAGGAAGAGAGAGGGATAAGGAGAAAGTGATCCCCCTGGCAGCAACCCGGGAGCGCTCGGCGATAGCGGGTCTTGCTGCGAAAGTTCTGGAATTGGCGCAGGCGCAGAGGTCTTGTGGAAGGTTCTGGAATTGCGTCTGGGGGCTGTGGGGTCAGTGGGGGTTCAGCAGCCCCCGGCCCCTGCGCTGCCCCTGGTTAAGGCAGCGTGGGTGCAGCCAGTCCGTGCTCAGGAGGAGATGGAAGTCAAGTCGGTCTTTACTGCTGTGCCGTGCCGTGCCATGCCATCCCCTGGCCGGGCTGGCTGTGCTCACTTGGCTGGGGCGTTTCCTGCCACAGCCCTTTTGCAGAGCACTGCACGTGCAGATGTTCTGATTCCCTTCTCCAGCCGTGGAGATCTGCTGGGGAAAGGGCCTCAGGGAGCTCAGAGGTGTTGGGGAGCTCCTCTTTGCTTGTTGCTCCTCTCTGCGTTTTACTCTCAGTGAGTGGGTGCACCAGAGTCCATAAATTAATTTGTATATGCAAATGATGAGGTGAACTATTAGGAAGCATCATTTGTGGAAGGGAAAAAAGTCGAGTGTCTTATCTTTCCTGGAGACGTATGCTACGGCCAGATAAGCAGTTCATCTTCCCAGGTATGTTCTGTTTCATACATTATCCAGTCAACTAGGATATAAAAGACATATTGCAACTCTAATGTTCTCAAGCAAGTGGTATTCAATTATACTTACCATTTTAAAAAGAGAAATACCCTGAGCATTTAGAGTGCTGGCGTTTTTGGAAGTCAGTCTTGTTAGATGAAGGCTAATAAAGTGCATTCCAACTAAGAAGGCATGGGACAGGCAGATGAAATATTGAAAGAATAATATTATATAAGTCCTGAGTGGAAATGTTCACAATCCCTCAAAATTGTTTCCTGACATCTTACCTAATGTTTTGAAATTAGGTCAAGGATGAAGACTGAGATAGAATTGTCATCCATTTCTATGCCCATGGTGTATGTTTTGTGTATGTAGTTATAATTAAAATAGACATGCTGCTGAATACTTTGTTTGCAAGTGCCCTTTCTGTTTTAAAAGTGCATTCAATGATGTACTTTGTTTTGTTATGTAAATTGCTTTTTGGATTGAATACTGTTCAGACAGACCAATTTTCCTGTTACTCTTCTAAGCAAATATTAGAGATGTCAGTAGTCTCTCTGTCTCAGCTCCTGCAAGCTCTCTTGAAGAGATGTCTGCTCTACCACATAAGATGTAGCAAATCAGCAGCTAATTTCAGTCACAGACAGGTTCATAATTTGGTAGGAGACTACTACTTTTATTGACTTGACTTGAAAAGAATCTAATGTAATATCTTTGGAGGTTTATGGGAAAAACTCTGCTTCATATCTGTTACTGGAAGAACTTGCAGTGGGGGTTACAGTTGAGGTTGTTTACCATCTTCCCATATCAAACCCTATTTTCAGTTGTTTTTCTTCTGCTAAGCTTTACGTATATTGGCAGAAATTTCAATTTAAGTAATAAGCATAGTTAAATACTAGGATATTTCAGTCTATAAAATGTGCCTAGCATTTAAGAGAAAGACAGATTAAGAGAATTTACATTGTTTGGCTGAACATTCTATATCAATGGTACAAACTCTCACTAAGATAGATGCTCTGAAGACTCAAGGAAGCATTTCCCAAATTCCTTTATCCCTCCATCCCTTTCTGAAGTGACCCATGACCTTCTGCATTCAAACTACAATTAAAAAATATTGCTAAAAGAATACATATTGTATTTCTACTCCTGCCCATGAAGTACACCACAGAATCACAGAATGACCTGAGTAGGAAGGGACCCACAGGGATCGAGTCCAACTCCTATCCCTGCATAGGACAACCCCAAAAATTTAAATTAACAGCATCTTTATTCTTCATATCCGTATTTGGCCAAGGTATAAACGTCTAAAAATTCATGCATATTTACTAGATATTTTCTTACATTTCAGCATATACTGTCTGTAAAGGTCCTTTGTTTTTTACATAGAGCATATTCCATATATCCAGGCAATTGATTACATAGGAAATGTTATTTTTCCTCCTTCTTATCCCTTTTTGTTTCCCCATTGTTCCACCACACTGAGGAGATGTCATCTCTGGACTGAAAACAATGAGCCAAAGCCATACTCTTTCTTTCTCCTCTTGGAGTAGGTGCAGCACAAAAGGTGAGCCTCCTTTAAGCCAAACAGATTCTTTTGTATGCCCATCCCCACCTCTAAAGCCTTCCTTTTGCTCCTTTATGGTGATCTAGGCCAAGGAAAGTAGTTGTTTCCTGGTTCAGTAGCAGAGATCAGAGATCCAGTGTAGGCAAGGGAATGGTGAGAAATATGAGTATGGTCTTACGTGTCATCTCAGGGAAGGTCACCTGGTAGAAAGGGATTTTTCATCAAAATTGATATCTATTAATCTGCTTATTAGATATTCAGATTCATCATCAGAAGTGCCTTCCGGTGTGATTAGTGAAACCTTGCAAAGCTAACAAGTCTTTAATTAGCCCTGTGTGATCTGGTAGTGATCAGTGCACAATGTGCAAAAAGGTAATGGCACGAGAATTTCAATTTTGCAAGCAGAGAGAGAAACTGAGATCCATGACTGTGCTTCAGAGGACATGTTCGGCTGACTTCAATTTTACATACCTGGTACAACATCCGTTTAGAGAAGAACTAGATTTGTTAAGGTAAGTAGCCAAGTTAGTAAAAATATGTACGTGTTAATGAAAAGAAATGTGTGAAATTGAGCTGAAATTGGATGCTGGTATCAGGGAAGTGATATGCCCCTCCCTGCATTTCTCTGTGCCCCGTAGTTGTTTTCTACTCCATTTATATTGTTCTCAGAGCAGCTCTAACCTAATCAAGTAGAATACATCTTTCCCCCCAGCTAGAGCACAAGGCTATTTGTAAATTAAGGTTTTTGGAGACTGGCTTTTTCCCTTGCTTACAGTTTCCCAACACAAAACCAAAATGAAAGAAAACCCCTAATGTGGTAAATAGGGCTTATTACTTAGCAACATTGCCCTCCATTTCCAACACCAGGTTCCCAGTGGGTCCGTATGCTTTACCTCACTAGCTAACTTTGCAATGAACTGTTCGTCTCTCTCAAAGAGAAATGGCTTTTCAGAAGATAAGCAGTTAAGACAGCATTAATAAAAACCTCTGTTGCAACACATACATTCTGGAGGTCACTTGGGAAATGCTGCCTTCTCTTACATTACTTTATTCCTGTATTATGCAGGAAAGAAAAGCATTTGTCTGGTTTGTCCCCATAGCTCTTGCAGTCTAAATCAGGGCAGTCACAGGTACTTAAGCCATGCTGCATGTTTCTTCTTGAATTCCAATTTTTAGAGAAGCTCAAGAGTCCCAGCGGAGCAAATTAATTGGGGAGTGAACTCTGAATCGGTTTCTTAACCTTCCCTGTCCCATACTATTTGTTTCTCTTGTCCTCAGGGAATAGTTTGCAGCAATCCAAATGTCATGAATTTCAAATAGCCAGTTTATAAATAAACAATGCACACTACCAAAAATGCTACAAAATGTTTATTTTACTTTTTTAGTAGTATGTTAGACCAAGAAAGGTGGCATTTGTGTTAAAATGTCTAATCTCTCTCTGAGTTTTAGTGAAAGAGTTTGTTACATTACTTATGATGTCATTGCTGTTATTCAAGCATGAGAACTACTGAAGGAGCAGTGAGATTTGAAGTAAACAGATCTGAACTGTTTCTGTCACAAAGCCAACCACTTTAATTAAACTTTCAAAACTAGATTTTATTCTTTGTTCCCAGAATAATAGCTGCAGATATGGATCTGTAAGGTGGAAACATTATGGGAAAAAAGTTACTTTTAATTTTTTATCCCTACATTTCTATTATATTTTCACCATAAATATAGTAAAATAAATACTGTGTTGGTTTTTTTTGCCCTTTGGCTTTACTGACCAGAAAACATTTTCAGACGAGCTGTATACAATATTTTTCTGCCTACACAGCAATATTTACATTTGCTAAGCAATTCCTGGTATGGAACTAGTAAGTCCAACTATTAATAAGAAAAGTATTGAAATTTGAGTTCACACATCTTGCTAAAATCGATGTATTCAAGAGTTTGGTACTTATTTAGTGTATAATGAAGAGTAAGTCAGAAATAGCTAATAAACGGGAGTCCGGTGCAAGCTTGCGGCGGGGGAAAACTGTACCCTCTGCTGAGAAATGGAGTCACTCTTACTCACCATGGCTGCAACTGAAGAAGTGGCTGTTTTGCAAGTAATAATATCTTTTGATCATTTGCAACACAGGTCTGTGGTTCTCTCACTGCCTGTGTAACACCTTAGTGTAATTGGTTGTGAGCAGGACCAGAGAAGTTATTGTCCCCCTGTACTCGGCACTGGTCAGGCCTCACCTTGAATACTGTGTCCAGTTCTGGGCCCCCCAGTTTGGGAAAGATGTCAGGATGCTGGAGAGTGTCCAGAGGAGGGCAACAAAGATGGTGAAGGGGTTGGAGCACAAGCCCTATGAGGAGGGACTGAGGGAGTTGGGGCTGTTTAGTCTGGAGAAGAGGAGGCTCAGGGGAGACCTCATTGCTCTCTACAACTCCCTAAAAGGAGGTTGCAGTGGGGCAGGGGTTGGTCTCTTCTCTCAGGTGACCAGGGACAGAACTAGAGGGCATGGACTCAAGCTTCGTCAGGGAAAGTTTAGACTTGATGTGAGGAAAAAATTCTTCACTGAAAGGGTGATTGGCCATTGGAATGGGCTGCCCAGGGAGGGGGTGGAGTCACCGACCCTGGAGGTGTTTAAGGGGAGACTGGATGAGGCACTGAGTGCCATGGTTTAGATGATGGTTGGTGTTAGTGTTGGTGTGAGTGTTGGGTTATAGGTTGGACTTGATGATCTCAGAGGTCCTTTCCAACCTTGTGATACTGTGAAACTGTGAATCGCCCATGACAGCATTTTGAAATGATTTTTCAACTTGGCATTTAAGATACACACTGTGTGTGCCAAATTTTCAAGCATTAGTTCAGAAACTGCTTGGAGATAGCTTTATAGAGTCACTAATACATCTGAATGGCATTATTAGAAATTTCATAGAATCATAAAGAATGGAAAAGACTTCTGGGATCATCAAGTCCGAGCATCAGCCCAACACCACTGTGCCTACTGAACCATGTCCCACATGCTGTGGGAAAGATATAAAATTATATAAAATAAATATATAAAACATAACATACCTATCTGTTATGTTAAAAATATGTAGAAAATATCTGGACCTAATGATTATTTAATCAGAAATATCCTAATGCTTTATATTGTTCCTCAAAGTTTATTATTCATCATGAAAAGTGTTTGTAAGATTAAATTTTACATAGAATGTAATGTGCTAAGCCATAGAGGCTTTTTTTTTAGTTGATTATAGAGTTTAGGAAATATTCACAGGTACTTCTGTAGGACATTTACTGCACTTTGTTGTTTTTTACTGTCACTTTAGACCTAAGTCTCTAACTTCTGAGTTTAATGAAAGGAGGGTATGATCTCACACATGGACTATTTTTCTTTATTTCCATATTGCCTTACTAAAGTGTCATTGATGTGTTCCCTCAGCCTGCCTATTGGTATTTGAGGGTGATGGGGGAGAATAAAGCATGATGTGGTTTTGATTTCACCAGGGGCTGTTTCCTCCAGAAACAAGGTGCTGCTTTTGGTGGGTGGTTCCATGCTTCTGGGCCTAGCAAACCAGCCTGTAGCACCTTCTTCAGGGTGAAAATAGCGATGAGTTCAAAGTAGCAGTTCCATACAGGTTTCTGCCACTCTTCAGAATGCAGGTAGTGCCTAATTAAAGGTAACGATAATGAGGATGTGTTACTGCTCGAGTGGCAGTAAAGGTAGTTTCATGATGATCACCAGTACCAGCATTTCAGTCATCCTAATGAAACCACCTTTGCAAGGACTGTCGCTTGTTCTCATATTTACTGCTTATAGACTCATAAGATGAAGGGAACAATCTTGTATGTTCTTGATCCATGTACCTTCATGCCAACAGCTTTCTCTTTCATTTTTTATGGTATCAAAATCAGGTGAATTTAATCTGGAATAAATACATTCAATAGAAAGGCAAGATGAAGTCAGAGACGTCAAAAGCATAACATACACAAAGGTGTTTACTCTCTGTCAATTTTGCAGTGATGCTTAGCAAATGGAGACTCCTTAACTTTCTGGTTAAGTTTCTCAGGTTCATGAAATGTACACTGTTTTTTAAAGAAAATTGAACAAAATTTGTTTCTTTTCTGCTTTCCTCTTTCAACAGCAGTTTTAATGATATATAAAATCAGCAAGCCTTTCAAAAATCTTTTTCTTTTTTTTAGAGAAATAGAAAATCTTAACCTAAAGAGTTCTGTGGAAATAGTGCCCGGGGATATCAAATTTATTCTGCATTTTAATGAAGTCACAAATGAGTCAATTTAAAACTAGTATACCATAAACTATGCTTCCTTCCTACATCTGTTCATAAGCATCCAAGGATGTATACCTAGGGGAAGCTTGGTTCCTATTACACGCAAGGAGGAAAACTTCTAACTAGGAATACATATTTTTCTGCATTCCCTGTGGGTAAACATCACAGACGAAAACCTAGTTAAGTTTCATTTTTAAGAGAGGGAGCTTCTTGTCAATCATCATTGTTAATAAGGTTTGGTGGAGACAGAAGTGTGTCGAGAAGTCTATCTGTGTAGTGTTGCAATTTGCTTTGAGTCAGTCGAGCGTAACTCCTGCCTAACAAACCATACAAACCATAATATCAAAACATAAGACTTAAGAAAAGTCTCACTTACTAACAACTTGTTTTGCAGAAAGTTTTGTGGATTCTACAGTGAACAACAAATCTGTCTTTATAGAAAACCTTAAAAAGGTTAAAAAAAAACCCCACTCAAAACTCTGAAGACGTGTTTAATAATTACATTTAATAATTACGTATGTAGTTTCTAGGTCTTCTAAAGAGACAGTTCTAGAAGTCAGAATGACCTAGGGAGAGATTATGAATTAATCTTGTATAATCGTTCTCTGGTTTTGTCAAAACTGGACCCCTAAACCCTGCTGAATTCATTGTGTGTATATCTAAAATGGTATTTGTGTTAACCGATATAATCGGGCATCGGTGACACGACTGACACCTTGGCTGGCATTCTTTAAGTCATACAGTGGTGTACTCCTTTGGCTATCTCAGTGTTCTTTAAAATGAATAGGGCAGTCCTTGCTTGCCAAACCTTGGGACCCAGCTCCGTGTCTCTTTTGGTAGCAATGACTGGTCATAGTCATATTTGGTGAACTTTTCTTTTCTTGATGACTGAATACTATTACGTTTCTCCCAAACCAGTCATCCATGTGACTTCAGAGAAGTAGAACCTACTGCGAGAACTGCAAGTTTATCATTCAGATTAAGTATTTGCACCAGTAACTCTTGTCAACTTAATATTGAACTGTAGGTGTGCGTAAATAGGTGCGGTGTTATGCTTGAAATGGAAATGCTATTTGAAAAATATTACTTATTCTCACTGAGTCAAAGCTGCTGCTTCATTATGTTATTAAGAGATTTGCTGGATTTTTGTGTGGTATATATAAACTTAATTGGCCAATGATGATACTGCTACATTTCTCATTGCCATAATTAGCAGTAGAGGTGGCAAGAGGTCTGCCATCTGAAGTGTTGATCCATAGTCATCCCAATGTGATCTTCAGAAGGTTCTTTACAAACATCACCACATAGTGGGAATGCTACAGTGATACAAACTCTTCTTAATTCCTGTGAATTAATATTTTTTAGCATCTCTTAAGTTCTGTACTGAAACAGTTAGAAATGGTCACGATATTTTATTTCAACAGCTTTTCATCTTCTAATATGACACTTGTGTTTGAGGTGAAAGTTGTGCTGTCCTCCATCTCTAAATAATTGTGCCAGCAGCCATAATATTTTATTATGTGATCCATACAGCTTTTATTTGGCATGAAATAGAAGACAGCTTGCTTTGAGGTATAAGCGGTTCGAAGAGCAGAACCTTTTATTTAATTCTCCTTACCATCACCTTAGAAGGTACTTAAAGATTCCATTTGGTCTTGCTCTGGCATTTTTAGTGGCACCCTGGTTGTTGTACTCTTCAGAAGTTGTTAGCTGACAG
Source organism: Tapera naevia (assembly GCA_033556795.1). Taxonomy (NCBI): domain Eukaryota; kingdom Metazoa; phylum Chordata; class Aves; order Cuculiformes; family Neomorphidae; genus Tapera; species Tapera naevia. Next base: position 1,866,147 of record JAUMJJ010000149.1, on the reverse strand, counting down.
TTCAAAGCTCAGCCATCGTGGTGATGTCCCTTTTCTTTCGCATACACTGTGTGTCTCCAGCCCTGCAGTACGGTTCTGCCAGTTGGTATCTGATCTCTGCTCACTGCAGCATGATGACAGGGCCTGCTAAAAGTAAGCTTAATCCATGCACCAGACAGTTGTCAGTCGTCCTTTCTCTTTCCTCAGCTCTGGGTATATCAGTGCCTTGCAGTGACATCGGTTGTGGTCAAAACACCTATCAAGGGAAATAAACAGTAGGAAGAGAATAGCAGAGCAGGCTCTGTAGGTCATCTCTTTTCTGTTTCATACAGGGTATCGACTCAAAACCACAGTGTCGTAGTGGTTATACTTCTGCCAGGGCATCAAGGGAAGGATTATGTTCCAGTTACAGAGAGAGATAAAGAACTTCAGGTTACAGTTTACTTTCTTTGTAGTGGTAGTAGAGTCATCTTTAGCCATATGTTATTGTAAAACACCTGAAATATTGGTTTTAATTACAACTCAGATGGTTGCGTTTTGTAATAAACTCGTATCTAAGATATGTCTATCCAAGCTTAGAATAAATTTAGTAGAATGGTTTTCCATGGTAGCAGGCTTTAACTCATCAAGACAGCTATAGTAGATAAACAGGGTGAAGACTTTCCCGTTCTAGTGGTTGATTAGCAATGGCTGGATCTGTTTGCTTTAAACATAAAAGGAAGCAAGATGAAGGGAAGGAAAAATATTATATGATGGATTCATGTAGCTTCCTTAAATCTGTGCCTTTTAACTAAGGCCATGCAGTTCAATATTGAAGAATTAAAAAGGTTCAAAAAATAGATGACATTGGGTCACTGTAGTTGCTGAAGCAAATGGACAAAATTGGAATAACAGTGTAGCATTTTAACATCCAGTAAAGCTGAGTTCCTATTTCTAGTTCATGGCAAGACGATACAAACAATCAGGCAAAACCTCAGAGTCTATTTTGGCAGTCTTAAGAGCTCATATATCCTATTCATGCACTTCTGTAGCAACCAAAGGGAACGATTAATCTTCAGCTCCTGTGACACTGACACCTATATACAAAAATAATTGCATTGGAGAATATTTACTATTCACCCCTGTGGCCATTACATGAATATTTAGCATAAGATCAAAATGCTATAACCGTGTTCTTACTTCTGATTCAAAACACACTATCATCAGGAGTGATTTGCTGTTAATATCAGAGGGCCTCTAGGTGACAACTGCCTCTCAGAAACCAACTGTCATAAGAAGGCATTCAAATGCTGTCTGATTTGCAAATGCGTGGTTCTCCAGGGTTTTCTGTACAATAACCTCAGATACTAAGTACAGTTTTGTCTTCCCAGAAGTGGCTTTGGGAGGTTGTGTGCTTGAAGTTGTTTTTATTCGTGTTTTGTAACGTACTGATATAGTTCTTCAAAGCTAATTCCTTGGACCTTTTTCTTTTTAAGATCTATTGACTTACAGAGAAACAACTTCAGGAGAAAAGAAAACATTCCAAAGTGTTAAAAGCTGAGTGAAGAATGGAAGAACAAGTCTGATAAACGTACTTTGAAGCACAGTAACACTTGTAAACTTAGGAGCTTTGAGCCAAGCATAAACTTACGTGTACACAGTCAGTTTCTGATTATATTCTTTCCAGAAAATCATGTAAAATAAACTCAAACTAAAATACAGGCTTCTCAGAAATTTCTGTCCTTCAGCAGATTCCAAAAGGTCAAAAATGTCATTCTGACGCTCGGGAGGCACCATTGAAAACCTTAAGCCAATCTTGTGCCCGTTTTCCTCTCTTCTGTGTATTTCCTATTAAAGGTTGGTACTTACTGGGAGAATTAAGATGAATAGAATAACATGACATTGATGTCGGTGTCTGCAGTGGAGGGCAGCAAATCTGTTTTGTTCTGATCCAAACTAATTCTCTCTCTAACACACACGAAGACACAAGGTAGAGTGTATCTTTGCAAGTTGCTTATGTGTTTCACTTGGAGTTTTTCAGAGTAAAGAGGGCAAGGGGCAAATGCCTTTAACCATTAAATGTTTAACCATGTTCCATTAGGATTATGTACTGGAATGGACTGTAGAAATAGAGGAAAACTGCAAGATTCACTGTCACTGCAGAATATCTCATTCTTTTTTCATGTGTGGTTACTTTTCTGAATAGTTTAGTTTAATAGTGTTTAATACAGCAAACCTGTTAAGTCCTGAGAGGAGAGTTTGTAATGTTGAGCAGAAAGAATAATATTTTACAAGCAGGGCAATGATTTCAGTATTTCCTAGGCAATTTTCTTGCTTTAAAGCAAAACCGATGGTAATACACATTGCAGTTTCTCAAATGTGTGTGTGCTTTCAGGTTTATGCAGAAATTCCTAAGTGCCCTGCTAAATGGAGGCCCGTGGCCTGTGCTGAGTTGAACTTGAGCACATCCTTAAATGTAAGCACACAGTTCTCTGCTGGTTTGCCCTGAGTACACTGCATTGCTGAATATTGCTAAGGAAAGATTGCTAGGATAATGAACTGTAAATAGTGCCTTCCCAAGGGTATAATACCCTTCAAGAGGTCTTTTAATGCATCTCTGTAAAGATATATAGCTTTTTGCTTATTACAGTACAATTACCTTTGCCTCTGATTTGAATGGAATGTGTGTCTAAAGATACAAGGTATTTACACAGAGGGAAAATATGGGAGAAAGTCTTCTCAGGAAATTGTCAGTCTTGAAATTGTCAGTCTTGTCAGGTTGATCTGGGGGCTGGAGCATCCCTGCCGTGAGGACAGGCTGAGAGAGTTGGGGTGTTTCAGCCTGCAGAAGAGAAGGCTCCTGGGAGACCTCATAGCAGCCGTCCAGTATCTGAAGGGGCTCCTGGAAATCTGGGGAGGGGCTTTTTACAAGGACCTGGAGTGATAGTATGAGGAGAAATGGCTTTAAATTGGAAGGGAGAAGATTGGACATAGGAAGAAATTCTTCACAATGAGGGTGGGGAGGCCCTGTCCCAGGTTGCCCAGGGAGGCTGTGGCTGCCCCATCCCTGGAGGTGTTCAAGGCCAGGTTGGATGGAGCTTTGAGCAGCCTGGTCTGGCAGGAGGCTGAGTCATGGCAGTGGGGCTGGAACTGGATGATCTTTAAGGTTGGTTCCAACCCAAATAATTCTATGATTCTATGAAATAAGCAGATTGTTAAATGAATAAAAAATAACAGTTAAAGTTTGTGGTCTGCGTAGATGAATGTTTAAACTAAGAAAAATACTGTTATCCTGTGCAACAAAGGATTATTTTTTAAAAAAATGAAATACTAATTAGTAGAAAAATCCCACACTAACCATCAGTTTACAAGCTTTTACAAGAAAAGTAACCATTTGTTTGCTATACCCCCCAAAGCAGGAAATCAGTATGGTCCGATTCTCCTGTCAGAAGGTGGTTTATCTTTCTTTGCAAGCATCACTGAAGTGTTTACTGAGGGTTTGCCCCTTGCATGTCATTGTTTAAAAGATACTCTAACTATGCCCTTAGTAATGTGTTTTTGTTATCCCTGATGTGATCGAACAATTGGATTTGGTGATCATTTTAGTCCCCTTCCAACTGAACTGTTCAGTGAGACTCAACTCTGTTCTGTTCTTTCTGTTTTGACACTTCAAAATCACCTCAGAAGGAAACAAGAAGATGAAAGATGTGTGAAATAGTTACGATGGAATGTTGAGAATATTTACAAAACATTCAGTTCAGGTGGAAATTGGAATTGGTCCAAGGCTTACATGGAGTTTTCAGTCCGTCATTCGCTCATTTGTAAAAAGAATGTTTCTAACCACCATAGGAATTAGGTTCTTGAACTGTCTTTGATAGGAAGAAAATGTATAAAACTAATTCTGAGGTAGAGACATCTTCATCAGTTCGATTACACTGATTACAAAACTTAGCCTCTATGGCAGAGACTGCCACATCGTGGAATTTTCCCTTGAAGTCTTGAGTACCTGTATGAGAGCTGTTTGGGGATAAACCAGCATTTCAGGTATTCTGGAACTTTCCTATGTCCAGATGTAGTATGCAGTCGGCATTATCTGACTGATGCTTTATCAACAGTATGAGCAGAGCTTGTTCACCTTGTCTTCTGTGCCTCCTGGCACTGTGAGCAGCAGCGGTGCTCTCTGTTCTCTTCCTGCAGCTGCTTTATGACCTATCTGAAATTCAGAAGTATCTTGTCCTTAAAGCTTTCTGGATTATGCCCACTTCCCTGTCCTGCCTGTGCCTTCAGGGTGAAGCTATTTGGTTAATCCTTTTCTATCTGTTGCAGAAAGTCTCCTAACTTTGGGTCTTCTCAGGAAAAAAATGTCAAAGTATTTAAATCAGCCCAGGCCAAACTATATTAAACCACTCTGCAAATCAGCTTCTCAGCTTTACCATCCTCACTTGCTGCTTCTTGACCCTTTTAAGAACATGAGTGGAGGAGTGGTAGCTTTCTGGTACATCCTCTCCTAACACCCTTCAGCTGGGAGGAACTGTAGAGACTGAGAACATCAGTATCCGCCTTGAACCTGGATATTAGAACAGCTGAGCTGCGTATCCTGACCCTAAGATCAAGTCCCACTTCGCATTCTTATTACTTAGTAGAAGCAGTTCATGACTGCTAATTTTGGTATAATATCCTTTAGTTTTCAAAATAGAGCTTGATTACATCCCTTGGAGAAAATAGGCAGGAATAAACGTGATCTTTCTTAATTTATTCTTTTTTTTAAAAAACAGCATTTTCATTGATAAGTTTGTATGCTGAGATCCACTTTCAGCAAAGTTACTTGAAATAGTCCTCTTTAAATTTATCAGGATATTTGTCAATACTATATTGATACTATATTTGTTCTCAATGTGCTTCATATTTACTGTGTTATGTGTTGGTCTGCATACCTGGCAATTTAAAGAAGGATATCTGAAGCAGTTTGTGAAGGGTGAGTGGAGGATTCCCAGTGTGGTGGGACACTTGGGGGGATGCAAGTCCAAAATTAGTAGTGGATACATCTCAAGTGAAAAAAATAAAGAATTAGAATTTCAGTGCAATAGGAACTTAAACAGAGACATAAAAACACACATGGCAATTTAGACAGACTTCATATACTGCATCTGGAAATGGTTTCTAACAATAAATTAACCTTTTTTTGTAGCTAGATTTGAAGTGATAGATGAGAAGAGAGCATGTCCAGAGCTGGGACCCTTGGCTCCTTTGTGTAATGCCTGCAGTTGCGTTTACCTGTTGCAGCTGCTTCTCTTATCTTTCAGCAATTCCTGACTAAGCAGCAATTACCTTCAGTGCAGGACAGCGAGGGGTGTACGGGCAAAGAAAGAGCGTTTTGTAGTCCTTCTGTATTCAGTAGATTTGTGCTTTTATTTCACTTGACAGGAAGAAGCACAGAAGATAAAACGGACAGCATTAGGTTTTGATTTGGTTTCCTTTCTTTTTTTTAATGTCCTGAGACACTAACGTTTTCCAGGCTATGAGTTTCAGATTTCAAACACTTTTGTTTCAAGTGTCATTGCTTATCATTATGATAAAAAGACATTGTAACTGAGAGAAAGAAGATAGTAATCTTTATCTTTTCAGACCCTCTTTCCAGTGGATATTTTCAAACAGAAGATCCTGTTGAATTTCAAGTGCGTTGAGGTTGATTGATGCTGTAATTGATTTAAAGCTGATTTCTCTTAGAACTGTCATTGGAAGACCAGAGGTGATAACACAGCTTTCATGATGAGCACTGTACATGGTTTACTGATAGGGAAGTTGGAAAGGAAATGCTATATTTAAAAACCTTCAGGATGGGAGGCAGGAAAAAAGCTCTGACCGTGTTAACGTTTCTGCTGGATCCAAACCAGTACCGAGTCCTGCATCAAGGCTGAAAGGATATATGTGAGGCAAAGAACTGGAACTGGGATCAAAGCAAAGCCAAAGAAGTTTTCAGAACAGCAGTACTTAGTTAAGAAATGCACATAAATGCACAATGTGGGGTAAATTATTATAAAGACTTGGATATTCCTCAAAATACTGTGACAGATTCCTATGATGTCCGATTTACCTGCTGCAGTCAATTTAGCTCAGCTGATTAGACTCATCATAAAGGCTTATATATACTTCTGCAGGATTTTGTGTTTTAAAGGGCATATTAATTTAGGCTTTGCTTTCTAGTTTCAATAGCTCTTAGAAGCCTCCAAATACTTTACTGTATTTTTTTTTAATTCTCATGGTTTTGGAAGTTGCTCAAGTTCATTCACGCCTTGAACAGCTTGAAAAATTCTTACCAGTCTGTTCCTGAAATGTTTCTGTTACCCAAAAGGGGAAAAATGCAGTAAAACTGGCAGGTCCTTGTAGAAATGAGAAGCTAATGCACAGAATTTAAATGCAAAAGTCATAATAGTAAACAATTAATATGCTGTGATTTGTTAGTTTTGTTTTATGATTTTTATATGAAAAATGACTAATCTTCTCGAGATTTGTGCCTTAATTCATATATCTGCCTTAAAACCTGGGATTTTAGTTGTAGCATCTCTCTCCAGAGTGCAGCTGGACATATGTAGTACCAGCAGGGGTTATTGTGCCTCCAAGGTTCTGATTCTTTATAGGTCTGCCAGCATTTCAGAACCCATATATAGAAATACATGAGGTAAGCAGGTGTTATTTATAGCATTTGATATGTGTGAGGTTTTTTTATTACTTTTTTTTTTTAGTGGTGATATCTCTTGAATCTTCTTTGGTTGTAAAACAAAAGAACAGTGATGATTAAGTCTTATTTTATGCAAATGTAGGTAATGATCCATTAACCTATGGTATCAAAGCTATTTTTGCATTCATCATTCAGTGACCTTCTAATATGAGAAAATAAATACAATTCCAGCCTATTCTGTTGAACTAATTCATTTTCTTACAGTATAATAAGCATGTAGTAAAATAATGAAATTTTGAGTTATAGGTGAGGAATGAGGAGCTTAGTGCTGGACACACACACCCCCCTCCACGCAACCCAATTTAAGCAAAACAACTTTAAAAGTGAGATGTTTTACTTCTGGTTTTGGCACTGGTATGTCAGAGCGTAAAGAGCAACAGTGAATAACAATTAACTATAAAGGAAATAATAGAAAAGCGTAGTGCATAATATTAACAGACAATGAAATCCAAGTCTCTTTTTTTAGCATTTTTCTACCCATATGTGTATCTTTAGAATATTTGTGACTGGAAAAGGTACCTGCATCTTCTGTTTTATCCATATGGTCCCATAGTAACAGATGCCTGAAATGGTTTAGGAAAGGTGTGACTCATACTATCTGCTGGATTTTTCCTGGCATTTTTTCCCTTGATTTGTCAAAATATTGCACAAAAGAATGTTCATTTATAGGATTACAGAGTAAAACCTACATTTAGAAATGCTGTCATAAATGCCTGCATGCAGTCTGGCTGTCTTTCCTGCCAAGGACTGTTAATGCTTAAATTAGCCACCTGATGGTCTGGTGCCTTGTTGTTCACAAATGTCAACTGCTTATGAAAGAAATAACAGTTTTTTTCCATCAATCCACAGAATAACATTCTGAGTGAGCTCATAAACCGCAGTAATTGCTGGCTGAAATTTGCATGTACTTCCTTTTGCATTGTTCAGTGCTCCATTGTGGGTTAAATGGCAGCACACAGAGCTGCCACTGAGACTACAAGTAGGACTCTTCAAACTTTGTCTCTTTGAAAGAAAAAGTGACTGAGACAAGAAAGGAGAAAACTTGATCTCAGTCTGTTTCTAGTTTTAATTTTATATAATTATTTGGTAAAGAATTCAGATTGCAGGCTTTTCCTCTACACAGAGTTTATTCACATAAAAGGCATATTAATTTTCTATATTTTCTTCCAATGTAGTGTACTTAGTATTTAAGATAATTCATTTCTTTCTTATCTTGTCTGCTTCCTCTTTATCCTCTTCCCTTGAGCTCTGTATTCCCCCAAATCCAGAACCTTTATCAAAAGTCCAACTGACTTACGAACCCCCTCTCAAACAACCAAAACCCCCAAACCCTTTCTTTCTAATTCGGGGACAGTATGTAAGAAATTTCATCTTCTAATAGCTTTTTATCTTGAGTTGTCAAACCCTCCCCCCCAATCAATCTGTGATATGTTTCCTATAATGCTATTTAATTTTTGAAATCGCATTAGCTTAAAGAGCTCTTTGATTTGTATTTTGAACAATTCTAAACTAGGCCTTTGCTGTAGTCTCAGGAACTGCACCTTAGAACCCGTTCCACTTCAGACATATAACTACCCCTTGAAGCCCACAGTATGATTTAAAATGTGATTTTTTTCAGCTCTCTACCAAACTATTCTGAGAACCAATTAATCAGTCTGGGTAGATACAAATAACTCTTAATTCCCATAGCTCACTAGCAGTTGATTTGACAGTAAGCAAATGGAAATATTTTCAAAGAAATAGGGGCTTTAGTGGTCAGACTGAGAAAACAGAGTGCCCAGGTGGAATGTTGTCACCGGCAATGTGTTTCTATTGAGCATGAAAATAAGGTTTGCTATGTGGACTTCTGGCTGGCAGAGCCTCCAGAGATGTTCCTTAAATCTCTGCTCCTCTCAACCTGTTCCAGAAAGGCTAGTCAGCAGATATTAAAAATAATGTTCTTAAAATTGGTTTAATATTTGCATAGGTGAAAACTTCCAAATATTTAGAACATGGTGAGAATATTCACCTAAAGAGAAGAGGCAGCTGGTTGGGATGGAAGCACCGAGGGGAGGTCACCTTGGCAGTAGGAAATGACCACCATCCATTGAGATGTGCCTTGTTTGCAGTGGGATTATGTTTCCCAGAGCCACCCTCTCACAAGGGAGGTGGGAAGGGAGGTTTTTCTCAAATATCTACTCTCTTGAACATTCCTACATTTCTAAACCTCCCAGCTAATGAAAGAAATAGTCTTTCTAAGTCTTCCTCTGAAAGCACCATCCCTATATTTGGGTTTTTTTGTCTTCTTCTATTTAGAACAAGGACAGGCCACCAGGAAAAGGGGAATGACCAAGAGAGGCTGTTCCCAAGGTGCCTAACTCCCGAAGATGGCATTAACTACTGGGTTTTATTTCCTGCACGCTACAGGCTCGTGGGATGCTAAAGCAGGTTTTTTAGAGAAGGCAGGAGTGTACCAGCCAGCATTTGAAAATGAAGAGGAGGGCACAAAGAGGCCTGATATTCACAGTAGGAGCTTCAGCCCTCGTGTCTGGCACGCGCTGCCTACTTTTAATAGCTTGTGCTCTGAAAATCTGTTAAACACTCATTACGGTAGTTAAAACCTGGCAATAATGAGCCCACAAGTAACTTTGCTTTGGACCATTATGGAATATGGCAGTTTCCTGACTGAACTCAAGCTGATGAAAATGCTCTAATGCAGCGTTATGGACACGGCAGGGTGCAAGCTTTGGACTGGCCATGTCAACTGCTCATCCCACTCCAGTCCTGTACAAAGTGGCTCTAGGGAAACATTCCCTGTTTCAGAGTTTTGCAGCATTTTAATCTGTGTTCCAGCTTGCTTTCTTAAGCCATATCCTTTTCCTAAGCTTGTTAAAGATGTAACTGATTATAATTAGCAGTAAGCTTCTAGGCTATTGTTGTGATAATGGAGCAGTTCTTTTCAAAAGGCTACAGGAATTTGTATGTAAATTATATATATGAGTAGGACAAGTGGGCTTGGCTAACTGAAAGTACATCAATGTTTGTAAGAAATGTTTTATACCTCTTTGGTTTTCTGTAGATTCGATAAGAGGTTTCTGAGGCTTTCTAGAACAAATAGGTTTCTTTATTTTCTCCCTCCTTCCTGGCATGGATTTATTTGTGGCTAAAAATCGATGGACTTCATGACTCCTTTTGTGTCATTTTTTGTTGATGATTTTTAAAATTCTTTTGTGTGTTTGTTTTTTACAGACTTTTTTTTTTTTTACATCAGCCCTTTCTGATTTAGCAGTGGGGTTGAGTTCTTTGGGTGTGGGGTTTTTTGTTTTTTTTTTTAAATTTAGTATTTTTCTGTGGTTTCCCATCATAGCAAAAATAGCTGTTCATGTCCATGTTGGCTTGTGAAAGTGATCCTCCTCATACTACAGGACATCACTTTCACAACAAAGTAGTGTTTGAGAAACCAGCCATTTCATTGTGCATTAAGAATTAATAGAAAAAAATAGTTGACATGGGGTTTCTGTGAAGAATCTTGATATTGTTATCTTTTGTTATGCATTATTTATGCATCTTTGTTACTGTGGTGGGTGAAATGGGTAAGCATTTGGCATTTTAACACTGCATAGAGCACACTAATGTAGAAAAGAATTCATGCGTGTTGAAATTGTTCCTGTGCCACATATTCAGTTAAATGCAAATGTCTCATTGTCATTGTTATTTGGGGTGAATAAAAGGGTTAGAGACATGCAAAATTTTCCTTTTTGATAGACTATGGAACATAAACATAGTTCTATTACTTTGAGAGACTTTCAACTTGCCTAATGATTTCTTTGAGATTTCTGAGATAGAGTTGGAAAAGAAGGGCAAGTTTCAAAGATGTGTTTCTTGTGTCAGTGCAGAGCACTTTTGATGTGGTTGAGAGTTATTACTCTAGTTTGCTCCTGTTTTCATTGAACTGTCAATAAAATAGAAACTTAGGCACAGATTAGCAATAATTAAGAATATGGTTACTTTTAGTGGTGAAGTTAGAAAGGTGGTGAACAGAAACTGCTCCTGTGGGTACAGTGTACTGCGGTTTGCTAGAACTGCTGCTTGAAAGGCTTTGTAAGGAGAGAAAGGACCTCTCTTGGGCACTATAAAGGTGAACATTGTGAGCGAGTGGTAACCCATATTTTGAAAAATTAGCTGATAAAAGCATCATCATAATTATGTTACTGATATTTTCATTTTGGGGAAAAACAGTGAAGTAATTTGCAGTGACTTGAAATACTGTGTTGTTTGTGGAAGTTTACCTTAAAGAATTCTTTTTGGAAAAAAAATAATTAAAAGAAACATGAATATTAAAGCAGTTAAATCACTTTTCTGTGTGGTGTTTTTGGCCAGAGTATGAACTTTTCTCAAGGTCTAAAACTTTTACTAGCTCACAGGAGGTTTACATAAGCTCCTCGTTTTGTTTTGGTAGTGTCAAAACTTCATCTTGACATTTGCAACATTGGATTTTTGCTTTGCAATTTTGATTTTAGATATATAGACTGTGATAAGTGTATGTTGTAGTGACATCTGTTCCTTTTGAAGGTGCACGGATGCTTATTCTGCATAGCACAGTACAGTATAATATCCAGAAGCAGAAGGAAAATGAAATTATGTTCCATTTGTTTCAGAACTTCCAATGCAATTCATATTCTATAGAGATGTCAATTTTTATTTCACTGCAGTCTTTATATATCAATATATATCTGGCTTTGTGTATGGATATATGAATACATGAGTGTGTATATATCTACGAATATAGCTACACAAACATAGTTTAAGAAATTTTAGGAGCAATTTCCTTCTGGGTGTTTTTAATCAATAGCTTTGTGTTACTGTCCACTCTGCTATAAATTTGGGCAATATCTGATGCTGTGACCTTCAATCAATTAGATAAATTGCTCTTTAAAAGCCTCTTAACCACTAGCTCACTAGCTAGAGTGCACTACCAAAATGCTGAATGCAGGACCTGGTGATGTAACTCTTTCCTCCACCCACACGGGAGATGCAGGTTTACTTTTTCCCTCTTTTTAGCTCAGTGACTGCCTGTGTAATGTATATAAAATGTGGTAGTAGAAACAGATGGAGTTGCATAATACACGGCAGCATAACAGTTGGGAACCCTCCAAGGAGGTGTGAAATAGGGATTAAAGCCTCCTCAGCTGGAGGAGGATATGGACCAGGATGTCCCCTGGGGAATGCTTTATCAGCAGAGTAGGCAGGGGGGCACCTTTATTTTCTCTTTTTCTTTAAGTAATCAGAGCTCATCTACATGATAAGCCCGACAAGTGAAAGAGCTGAATGTGGTCTTGCCCTGATGGTTCCTGACCATAAACTTGAACATTTTCAGACTTCATTTTTGTGTCTGCTCTGTAAGAGGAGCTCTGGGTACCCATAAACACTAGAAGGCTCTTAATGTTTATGGGTTTAGATGCCTAAGGCTTCTTGAAAATGTATTCTAGAGTGTTATACCAAAAATGTCGAATTAAAGTTAATTCGGCAGTGGCGCTTTGTTGTTTGTATAGAATTGTTCTTTGTAATAACTAAAATAACTCATCTGGGGAAGGTACAGATGCCAGACAGAAGGATAATGTTATGCTAATATTTAAAAAGAGTAAACACACCAGTTGTCGTGAATGCTGGCCTGTTAGCCTACTATTGATCTAGAACAAAATAACACAGTGGTTAATACAAGGCTTGCTTAATAAAAACGTAAGGAAGGTAGAGCAATTAATGCCTAAGAGCGTTGGCTGAGGGAATGTAGATCCTACCAAGCTACATTCATAGTGGTTTTGGTGAGATTACAAGCCTGATTGATAAAACGAAAGATGTTGGTATTAGTCATGTGCCTTGGTAAATATCTGTAGACGTAGTCCCTTAAGAACAGCAAAACAACATGGTGCAGTAAAATAAATAAGAGCAACTCATATTTTCAAAAATTTTTCTCTAAGGTAATTTTGGCATCACTGAATAGATGTGTTTTAATGTTCTTCTGTACTATTTAACATTTTCTTATCACATATGATAAGTATAAAATAGGTATTTAACTTTCAGATCACACAGGGGTTGAGGATGCAGTTAACGGTAACGGTGTCTGATCAGATTCAGAGTGGCCAGAATTTTTTCTTATGTGCAAGCAAGCAGCCTGCAAAAAAAACCCATGCCTTTAATAAAGTCACTCTGTCAGAAAGGAAGGTCCTGCCTAGGAAGTCATTACTCTTGCAGGCTGTTATTTTGATGGAAATGAATTAAATATGAGTTCTTAGTGCTGTCCCCTCATATGTATACACACAGTATATCAGGTGGGAATGGAAAAATGGTCCCTCTGAATTCGGTTCGTTTATAAACATTGTCAGAAAGTCACCTAACTCTGTCCACAGTTCAAGGCACGTGTTGGCAATTTAAACACTATTCATAAAGTCTTCCTTCCAAGAAAGATAACAAGTCTGTATGCTTCCCTGTAACTGGGAACTGGAAGAAACTAAAAGATCTTAATTTGTCCAAATTGTAGAAGTGAAAATTAAAGCCTGACTTTGTAGCTGCCTGGGGAACGGTAATTGGATAGCAAATTGGAGGGAATACTTTCCTTTCAAACAGATAGGAATAGCTAAAGGTTGGAATCACAGATATATGGTTTTGACTGAATTTCTAAATAGTGGAAAATTCAGACCATTTTTTGAGCCTTAGTTACAGAGATTGAACTGTCTTACTGCAGTGACCCTTTCCATTTTCAACTGAAGGATGATTATTATGGTGTTTGTGGTGTATTTGTCAGCCCATGAGTTGCTGCCCAACAAAACATTCAGGAATTATGGAGCATCAGAACTTGTCCCAGCAAAAATTTCTGAACACTGTAGTATGGGTAAACTTGCAACCCTCTTACAATATTTCTGTCTAAATAGTAAGAAGAAAAGTAAGAATACTTACGTACTTGCTTTATTGCTACTTATGTAAGTAATAGTAAGAAGTGGAAATTTCTCATAGCTGAAGGTATTTTACAAAATTCCATGCACAAACTGAAGAGCAGAGAAATTTTTGGTCTGCTGCTGCTGCATATAAGATCAGGGAAAATCTATGTCAAGCTAAGGAATAAGCAGTTGTCAAGAAAAAGCAATATATACCTTACTGGTATATATTATTTTGAGAAGCTTCAAGACAGAAATGACAGTAAGTGGATTTTCGGAAGGTGGGAAAAAATAGAAGATAGACAGAACAAGCCCCAGACAAAATTGCAAGACAAAATTCCCAATTTTATTTTTAGCAAGAAAGAACAGTTGTAGAGAACAGAGCAATATGCTATAAGAGAAGAGTGCTGACAAAAGCATATGTTGATAAAAACTGAGGAAGGATAATAAAATAGGACAGAGAAGGCTGAAATTTTGTCAGCATTCCATAATGCAAATGAAAAGAAGCCATTACAGTTGATCTTCTTTGAGGAAATGGTTGAATATTCGTTTCTTAAATCTAAGAGAAAGAATAAATGCTTCAATAAAATTTTTCCTTTTTCTACTCAGTTTATTGTAAATATCCTCATAGAAATAGATTTAGAGTTCTACAAGTAAGATAGATTAAATCAAGAATGGTTATTAAGGAATTTTTTTTAATTTCTATTTATTATCTTGTGTCAAGTTTTGGTGTAAAATTAAAAGAGGTCCCTTTCAGGAAAGAGTAGTAGTAGCATTTGGTCATGGAGGGAGAGGAGAGACTTGCATTAGGGAAGTAAATGCTAATTTTGAATTTAGAATTGACTTAGAATTTCTAGACCAAATTAGTTTTTCTTTTAAGGATTTAGTTTACTAAAATATGTCTCTGAAATGATCACAGACAATATTCTAAATCTACTTTTTCAGCATACTTCAAAATTGCTTTTCTTCTCTGCTGCTGCCTTTGTGAGCACAGAAGAATGAGTAAGAGTTCACTTGCTGTTCATCTGCTTAAACAATGGCCGTGTTCAGGTGTGTACCCTGTGCATAGTGCACATTCTCAAGATAGTCATGCTTTTGATTTATGTATTTTTAATTATCTTATTGTTGAGTGTGTAGTAGTCTATCAAGCAAGATAAATTCCGATTGTCCTGAGAGCAGACAGGGCAAGAAAACAAGAACATCAGTAATCCTCAGACTACAATTTTGGGTAAACCTGAAGCAAATAAATTTAAATCTTCCTAAATACTCATATACTCAACATAGTCACAGTAGATTTGGTTTTTATTGACTTACACGCTTCTGGTGCAGGACCTGGTGTTGGGGTGAGGAGGAAGTTGCTGAAAATAATCTAAGGAAAGATTTTCCTTGTGCTGTGCTTAGAAGTATGAGGAATGCTGTAAATGTTTCATTGAAGGCAGCCTTCTGAGTTTCCAAATCTTCTCTCTTAATAGGGGATTCTGTCGAACACGTGAAACACCACAGACCGCCTCATAACTGAGGTTCAGGCTCAATTAACTTCATCTCTTAGTGGTATTGAACAACTATGTTGTTGAAAGCTGAAGTATTTTTCAATTTTCTTTTGCTATTCTTACTAAAAGAGCCTTAAAGTACGGAAAGATCCTGACCATACTGTATGGTCCCTATATTAACCCCCTTTTCCCACGTCCCTTTGGTGTAATTCATCGTCAGTTCAGCTTAAACATGAACACACATTCATCCTGCCTGGGCCTGTATCCCTGTAATCCTCTGACCCAGGCTTGCTAGCTGAATAAAAGCCTTAATTAAATTATTGCATAAATTCCCATTGGAGAAGCTAAATAAAATTCACTAGATGCAGGGTATCCAGCACTGAGCAGATGTGAAAGGAAATCTGGAAACTGAGTGAAGTGGCAAAGAAATTCCAAATTTAAGATATTGAAATGTCAATGCTTCGAGAGATGATTATTTTGTAAAGAACTGCATCTGCTTTTGAAAGATTTCTGCTTTTTCTCAACCTAACTAGAGTCTGTGAGGTTTGTTTGGGTTTGATTAAATACACTGTACTCACTGCTGACAGTCTAGTCAGTGCAAAAGAGGGGAACATCTCGGTTTGCTGCTTCATTGCTGCGCAGTGTACAAGCTTGTCAGGTGGGCAGCAGAGAAACCTCTCTGTTCCTCTGATACGACAGATGCTGGAGAACAGCAAATATTGTGTTTAGAGCTTGTTGGCTTTCTGAAAGCAAAGCATTTTGCAGGGATCTGTCAGTTTGATATTTTGGGTGAAGAGGGGAAGGGTAAGAAGGACTTGGCAAAATACTGTGTCAGTAGGAGCTGTGCTGAAAACACAAGTGTGTGAGTGCTCTGAATCAAGTGCTGGGGAGATGGAGAGCAGAACCTCGAGCATGGCCCGTGATGGGCTGGATGCTCTTCTCAAATACCGTCTTGCACACTTGTACAGTTCCTAAAAGCAAGGAGGGCAAGTGTAAGTTTCAAACAAGACATTTCAGCCTGCCAGTGCTGAGTTCACGATGTATTAAATGTTACAAACCATGGCTTGCCATGAGTTTGATGGAAGAGTCATCTCTTCCATTTCAGGATTGAGTTCTGTAGCTCAATCTCTACTTGTCTTGAGTGTGAATCCCATTGCACAAAAACGTACTGAAGATGGCACACAGGAGTGTTACATCATGTTTAGCTGTTGAATTATATTTAGTTCTGACAGCTGGCATGTCCCTTAACAAGAAGTAGTCTGGTAATAATGCTAATAGTACAAAACCTGACACGATCCTTCCACAGTAGCGTGTTCTTTCGGTTCTCCTATGCCCTCTTAATGCCACTGCACGAGTAGCAGAGGCAATTGCTACTTGACCCATTCAGTTACTTTTATGTAGTTCAACATGTTGCTAATGCTAATCAATTAGGATCTCCTTGTACTACTGGGAGGTCTTTATCTATGGTACTGAAAGTATTTTAAATCTCTTTTAAAAAATATCTTTCTCAAGAGTCTGAAAAGATGAGGCAAACTCCCACGTTTTCCTCTTTAGTAAGAATGTTTTTTGTGGAAATAAGATGCTGTGGAAGTATAGGCTCTTGTTTTGCACTGAACAATAATAATGATAAATAGAGTAAATCAGACTATTTACATATGGTTCCAGTAGCAGCAGTGTTGCTGTTGTTTCCTTCTCTGCTGTCGCTTAAAATCTGTTCATCTGCACAATGAGCTGCACTGGGAGCTGACCTGTCTGCACACTATTCAGTGTTTCAGTCAGCAGGCTTAGCTTTTGCACATTGAGGCTCTCTAAGCAGGTTTAGATTGTGCAAGTGCTGGTGTTGGCACATGGAAGGAGGAGAGCCAAGCCTGGGTTGTAGAGGAAGGTCAGGAGCAGATATTTTAAACTGCCATGGGACCACAATCCTGTCCGACTGATGTATGTCTTAACTGGGAGGAATTCAGCAATTTGCTGGGTAAACTGTTGTTTTAGAGAAAAATACTGGATAATACTGTCCTGTGGCACAGGCAGAGTCTCTTTTCTGTTGATTTCAGTCCTTGACCTTTGCCATGAAGTTGTCCTTCACTTTTTACAGTACAGCAAATTTTCAACAGATTTTGAGCTCTCAGCTAATAGTAGGTTTACTCTGGTTTAAATGTTGTCTCATCGCTCACCTTGCGCAGGATGCTCTCACCACAACCTCTCCCTGCTTTACACAGACAAATCTTTGAGAGTGGGGTGAAGAACATGTTCCTTCTGTCACGTCATGCAAAATGGAGTTTCAGTAACCTTTTTTGGAAAGCTATGAGAATGCAAGGTCAAACAATAAATTAGAAAAAGGAAGGAGAGAAAATATTTGATATTGGGAAATAGCTTTAGAATCAATCCATACCTCCTAACTAGTTCAACTAGAGAGGAAAACTCTTATGCAATCGGAAATCATACAATTATAGAATGGTTGGAGTTGGAAGGGACCTTAAGGATCATCCAGTTCCAACCCCCCTGCCACGGGCAGAAACACCTCCCACTGGATCAGGGGGCTCAAAGCCCCATCCAGCCTGGCCTTGAGCACGTCCAGGGATGGGGCAGCCACAGCTTCTCTGGGCAACCTGGGCCAGGGCCTCCCCACCCTCACAGGAAAAAAATTCTTCCTTATATCTAATCTAAATCTGCCTTTAGAGGGGCAGCTAAATCAAAGTTCAGTAAGAAGTATCCTTAAGGATTCCAAAGTATAAAATGAGTTAATCTGGTGGTACCAAAAGTCCAACCAATTTGATCTAAAGTCTTTTGAAAAGTGACCGTTAGGGAAATGTAGAAGATACAGGAGAAATGGAGACTTACCCAGCCTTGGGATACCTCATTGGTTTTAAGTGATGACTAAAGGGCAAAAGAAAAGCACTTCTTGGCTGGAATTTGTGCCATAATAACTAATAGGAAATGAATCTGCCCCGACCTGGTTTTAAACCATTGACTTCCATCAAATCCTGCAACAGCGTCTTGCGAAATTGTAGTTTTAAATGGTTGTTCTACAGGAGTCTTCCTTTTTAAATTTATCCTAATTATTTTTTTATAAAACACATGAATTCTTAATTTGTTTTTCAAATTCTTCATATGAGTCAGTAGTTTATTAGTTCATATACTCTGATCTTATTCCTGATTCTTTATCAGACTGAAAAAAATTGTGCTTTTATTTTTGTTTTTTTTAATTATTTTTCCTGTTTAGAAACTTCTTTATCATGTATCTTAATTTTTTTTACTTTTCTATAGTTCTGCTCTAAGTCCTTCTTGAGGTAAGATGTCTAGAATTTCATGAAAAATCCCAGGCATGATACATCATGAATTTGTACAATGACATAATGGTGTTTTTGAGGTCTTCTGAATAGTTTTCTATTTGCCTTTTTGAGCGCTGCTGAGCATTAAGGTGATGCCTCTAGAGAACTGTGATGCCAGATGTATTGTGTGCGTGGTGATGCTTTATCTCGGGCCCAGTATTACACTAGGGTAGGGTTATTTTTACTTGTGTGCAGTTCCTTGCCGTATCTACGGCTTGATCACCAGACATTCTGCATTGTCTGTGCCTTTTCAGACTTATGTACAGACACACAAAGTTGCCACATGATTTACTTAAGTGTTGAATATCACGGAGCTGAGCACTGATCCCTGAAATAACCTACATTTCCTATCGTAGATATTAAAAAAGTAGTTCTACCATATTCTTTTTATCTTGTAGGGAATCTCTAATTTACAAGATGAACTTCTGTTTTACCTAATGAAGATACAGCTATTTTCAGATATTTAGGTAAGGGACACAAACAAAAAGATTATCATAGAGACATAGCTTATGTTAATTATTCTTTTCTAGAAACTTCTTTTGTTTTCAGTGAGCTTGTATAGATTTATGAGGCATTTCAACACTATTTCAACTATTTCTCCTGCATCCTACTAATTATCTGTTCTACGTCTGCTAGTTATTAGGACAGGAGCTGAACGTGGTGATCCTTGTGAGTCCCTTCCAACTCATGACATTCTATGATTCTGTGATTCTTTTTTGAGACAATTTCTTTTCTGAGATTAGAAATCCTGTTTTCTGTCTGTACCAGTTTTTATCTCTGTTTTATGCTGATACTAACAACATAATAATTGCTGTGGCACTGCACCTACTGGTAATACTTTTAGGGACGTGAGTGTCATCTCTCACATGTAGGTTGTTCATTAGTCCTAAAGAAGGACTAAAAAGACTAAAAAAGTTCCTAAAAAGGAAGAGAAATGGAGTGAAATACTACTTTTTCTTGTAGTGTAGAGTGGGAATATCTGAACAGTTTTATTTGCCCTTGTTTTTTTTTTTTCAAAGTGACCAAGGTGCTAATTCATTTTAAGCAGAAGACTAAGGCAGTTGTCTGTGCCTGAGCTGATCCTGTAACGATCTGTGTACAAACCTGATAATTGCGGTTATTTATTTCCGTGAAGGTGAAAAATATAATTCCTTTAGTACATTTTTTAGTCTGGGTTTTTACTAAGCTCATTTTATGAAATTGACTAGCCTCTGAAGAATTGTTCCATATAAATTTAGCCTTCATGATTAAATTTAGCAATATAGTGAAACAGAATTCTAACTCATTTAGAAAATCTCAATCCGTCTCTTAATGAAGTTTCTATAATCAACTTATATGGGGGGGAAAGAAAATGAAGAAAATGCAATATTAAACAGTTAAAATGTGGTATTGTGCAGACCCCAAGACACTAGGAAGAAGCAGGTCCTGCTAGTCTTTTGTTTAAGGAACGTTTTCTATTGTTGTCTAGAAGCTGATTTCTAAAGTTCGTTTTCACCAGTTGAGTAGTACTGTTTTGAATACAAAAGTTGATGTTTTTCATTATTACCACTAGAAAACTTACTTAATTTAAGCTAAAAAAGATGTTTTGATACATTATCTTTCTCAAATCAGTTCTCAGCAGTGAGAAATTAGTGTTAATTGGTGATTCTCTGTCACTAAAATATGTTCTAAACCAGCAGCTCTCACAACACAAAGCTGCCTGGAATGGTGCTATGGTAGTGCCTCAAGAACAGCGCATGTTCTTGAGTTGTTCCTGGGCAGATGGGAAATGGGGGAATTAATAACCTCCACTGCTCTTGAAAAGTTGTAATTTTTCTCCCCCCTCCATTTATCCCCGTGTAAGTTCTGCGATAAAGCCAAAAAAAGAAATGTGGTATTAGTAATGTTTCTAACCTTCGGAATGATTAATATTTAGATGATAACTTAGTAAGAATAAAATTATTCCCTTCTTCTGATTATAAGTCTTAATAGTGATAATGAACTCAAGGTTAAATAACGCTTATGTGGGGCCTATCAGTGAGGAGTTCAAATGCTATGTACACATAATTAATTATGCTTTAGACAATTACTGCCATAAGCATGTGAGGACTATTAAGGAAAAGGAAAAGTTAGATAGACCAATGTTTTATTCCAGGTTCACATTGTGAGCTCGGAAGAGAGTAATGGGGGAAGAGCCAAGCAGTCCTGAGTTTTGGGTCCTCTCTTAATCACTGGATACAAATATTTCGTGAAACCCAAACCACATTAAAAACAGAGGAACAGCCAACTCTGCACTCAAAATGCTGTTTTATTAACTTCAGTTAGCTGAATGTGGGGGAGTAGTGAGTAAATATGAGTAAAACTTTGGGGGAGGCATGTGTTTATCAGAATGTCACTTCAGTAGCTCTGGGGTGAGGTTCACGTGATGGACATAGAGACTGAGCAGCAGAGCACATTTAGGTGCCAGCACAAGGTGAGGTCACCGCTCCGATAGGAAACTGGTTGTGGGGGAGATTGAGAACTTACTGCAGCTTCAATGTTTCAGTCCATGAACAGGACTCTCTGGCTCAGGTTTCCCTGAAGTCAGCCAGCCTTTATATGTGGACAGAGAGATACAGTTTGGGGACTTTATTTTATTTTATTTTATTTTATTTTATTTTATTTTATTTTATTTTATTTTATTTTATTTTATTTTATTTTATTTTATTCCTACAGTTCTTTAGTAGTGAATGGGATTTTAATTAATCAAAATAGCAAAAATTATAGATGTATATTCATGGCATGGATGCTCCTTCTCAAAAGCAGAAGTAAATCTGAATTATAAATTAATCTGAATTACTGCTGTCCTTTTAGCAGATGTAGAACCTTTGGTTTGAATGTACACTTTTGTTACAAGAAATGGAAGGGAGAGGGGGCAGGCATGGACGGCCTTTTTTACTTGGAAGAAGAGATATGTGACTGCTCAAAATAATGGAGAATCAAGTCTCACTAAAGGTGTTTTTAGGAGAATCAGTGCTGCAAAGTGTTGCCTTTTACTGTTTGCCCCCAGAACAAGCTGTGATGTGTGAATCGTAGAATTATGTGGTTTAAAAAGACCTCTGAGCATCAAGTCCAACCGTACCTGTCCCCTTAATAAACCACGTCCCGAAGAAACACATCTCCTGTCTTTTAAACACCTCCGGGGATGGTGACTCAACCACCTCCCTGGGCAGCCTCTGCCAGGGACTGAGAACCCTTTCAGTGAAGAAATTTTTCCAGTCTAAACCTGCCCTGGTGCAACTTGAGGCCATTTCCTCTTGTCCCATCATGTGTTATTTGGGAGAAGAGATCAACACCCACCTGGCCACAACCCCCTTCCAGGCAGTTGTAGACGGCGATGAGGACCCCCTCAGCCTCCTCTCAACCAGTGCCTTCTCAGTCCTGTGGTAGCAGTCTGGGAATCACATTTGGACTCAGGGTTTTATCCCTCTGCCCTAAAGGAACCCCTTGCTCCCCTCTCCCTGAACCCCTGCTCTCAAGTGTGTCCCTGCCAGTGGAGAAGGGAGGAGTACGGCACATGCTGGGTGACAGGAGAGCGTAGCTACTGCTGGAGTCTGGGAGCTTGACTGTTCTGGCCCTCTCTTCCCATGGGTCTCCGGGGTGAGAGGAGGTTTTCTCCTTAGTTAGCTGAGAAGCAGAACACATACAGCTCTGGCAATGCAAAATGAGTGCAAATTAAGGTAAATTAGAAAATCATGAACTATTTAATACTCCTATTTCCACATTATTTATTCAGAAGAAATTTCTATTAATAGTTCTCTGGACTCACAAAGCAATTAACTCCATCCCTTTCACGAATTCCTCTACAGACACACTGACGTGCTCTGCAGAACAAAGGATTGGTTCTTTTGGGACTAAGATGCTGTTATATTTTTTTCATGCGCTTATCACTGTGTTAACACGAGAGGGATAATGATTAGTTACACTGCTGAATTCTGTAGAGATGTAGAAGGTCAGGAAGATGTATCTGGATCTGCTTCCTCTTCAGAAATATTTTCCATTGCTTATATTCAGAGCATTCACAATGATTGTCTCCCTGAAAAATAACGGCTGAATACACAGCTGCTGATTTCTACTCTTAGTTTGGTGCCTGACAGGGATACAAAATAGGTAGTGGTTCCTCTTGAAGAGGACAAGTGGTGTTAGGTAAACTATGAAGTATTTCATTGGTAGAAGGATGCGTTTTCTCAGTTCGTGGGTTTCAGAAGTCAGTTCTGGGATGGTGGATGCTTTTGTGCAAGACGGGTTGTTTTCTCCATAGCTCTAATAAATACTGTAATGCTGAAGTAAATGCACACTTTAATTATTCTAAAACGTAATTTATACATTAGTTTCCATAGTAACTTGTCATTGCCGTGGCATGGTTGGAGCTAGTGACATTTGTGAGTGTAAAAAGTCAATTTATGCAATGATTTACAACGTAGCGTTTGATTTCTCAAGTATTTTGTTGTTGGTTATGACCAGCTGCATCTATATTGAAATTGTTACATGTTCTGTAGGTATAAATTAAATGGGGAAATAAGTCAATGAGGTTACTATGTTCTAAGCATTAGGAAGTGTAATTGAAATCTGTTTCTGCAGAAGGTTATATTTTCAAAAATATACTACTTTGGCACACAGGAATGTTGTTTCTTCAGGGCTGTTAAATAAAGATTTAAGTGTTTGACTCTGAAGGAATCATCACTTTCAACCAGGGACAATGCAGTGTGCCGATAAAAAGGTTGTGTACAATTTAGAAAGAACAAGAAAACAATGTTCTTGGCTCTAATTAATTTTCTTGATATATAAGGTAATATATTTATCAGAAGGATATAAATGATACTAACACACTTTTTTGACGTAATAAGCCTTCTAAAGAATTGCTGAGTTTAAATGAAAAACACATACAGTGATTGCAGCCCTGTTTTCCGCTGTTACGCTTGCAACTATTATTGCATGTGTCTGTCCGTGGAGGAAACTCCCGTGGATTAAACCATGAGCTATTGCTGCTGCAGACTTCTTATTTATTTAATGGACATCTTTAATAGATTATGAAAGTCTGCAGCAGTAGAACATCTTGGAGAAGAGCTAATTCATCCCAGAATGCATTTGCCTGTGTGTAAGAGAAATGATGCACAAATCTTGTTTGACTACAGAGTCTGATAGCTGCAAAACCACTATTTTACCCAAGAGTGGTTTGACAGAGACATGGCAGTCGATGCAGATAAAGTTAGAATGGCAAATAGTTGTGATTTGATGCAGATCTATGTGTGATTAGTTGACATTACTGTGAATGTAACTTGACCTCTATACTGATCTCAAAGTCAGGGTACCATATGCTAACGAGTTTAATTCTTCAGAATTTTAAAATTGTTTATTTGGTAATAAGTTCACCAGATTATTTGCTTGTATAGGGGATAAAAACTGAGTAGAGTGGAATGGCAGCTTCATAGATGGGTGTTTTTTGTTAAAAAGTTAGAATGTGACTGGTTTTTCAGTTAAAAGAGGAGTTGGAGAACGAAGAACAAAAGCAGATGTAACTTAAAAGTATTTGAGCTAAGATAATACAAGCTAAGGAGGAGGGGAGTAATTCTGCTCTGCAGGTACCCTGGTGGAAAGGCCTCTGCGGAGGTAACAGTGTTCTGACAGTGATGCAGACAGCAGTTCAACAAGCACAGTGGAAGGATTTTGTGTAGTCCCATAGGTGCCTTCACCATTGTGTAGCTACAGGCCTTGCATTTGCAATTCTCTTGCCTGCCTTTCGCTTCTAGCTGCGTAACCTCTTTGTGCTGCTGCAGCAGCTCTGTGCTCCAGGGATCCACCTGCCCGTTGTTATGCTTTGGTTTTGTGCCATCCCCCCGGTGCACACCTGTAGTGGGTTCTCATGGGCAGCAGCTGCAGCTGGGGTGAGCATCACCCTGCGCCTCCCTCCTTTCAAAACTGTTTCCTACTCCTTATTTTCTGTTTTTCATTAAAACAAAACTTTACACAGAATGAAGCAGACAGCAGATTTAAATATCCAGTAAGTGTTCCCCAGCAATACCTGTGCTTGAAAGTGCGGTCGCTAATCACAGCAGCACGGTTGTGCCCGATCAAGCACTCTCCACTCAGCACCAATGACATTGTAAGTAGTAACTACTGTTGGGGAGTTTGGGCCATGTTCAGTGAAAGCGTATCAAACTGGGGGAGAGCAGAGCAAGAAGTCACTGCTGGCATCACATAGAACTATCTGGTTGGAAAAGACCTCTGAGAACACCCTCTGAGACAGCCACACCAGTCCCCTTACTAAACCATGTCCCTGAAAAGCTCATCGACCCATCTTTTAAACACCTTCGAGGATGGTGACACCACCACCACGACTCTGGGCAGTCTCTGCCAGTGTCTGACCACTCCTTCAGTAAAGTAATTTCTCCTGGTGTCTCATCTAACGTGCCCTGCTGCAACTTGAGGCCTTTTCATCCCATCCCATCACCTGTCACTTGGGAGAAGAGACAAGTGCCCACCTCGCCACAGCCTCCTTTCAGGCAGCCGTAGACAGCAATGAGGTCTCCCCTCAGCCTCCTCTTCTCCAGTTCCCTCAGCCATTCCTAGTAGGACGTGGTTTCCAGCCCCTTCCCCAGCCTTGTTCCCCTTCTCTGGACATGCTCCAGCCTCTCAATGTCCTTCTTGTCCAGAGCTGGATGCAGTACTCGAGGTGTGGCCTCACCATTGCTGAGCACAGGGGCACAATCCCTGCCCTGGCCCTTCTGGCCACGCTGTGTCTGACGCAGGCCAGGGTGTGTCACCACCTGTTACGTCGCAGAAGCCCATCTCAGCCTCCTCTCTGCACCAAGTTCATGCTTAAACCAACTCATCAGTAAATTGCTGCCTGAATTACAGGGCAATTGCAATTCTAACTGTACCCAGCGCACAAATGGGTGTTGCATTGAGAAGGGACAGGGTGAGAGGTGAGGATGGAGAGAGCAGATGATCAGAAAATATCTGTTCTCCTTTCCTGTGTAACTGGGAAATGTTTGTTATCCATTGCAGTGATTTTTTTTATTCTCCTTTTCATTCTCATTTGATGATGGAGGAATAAGAAATAGATTTGTTCCTAGGAGGTCAGTCAGAGCATTGATGGAGAAATCGATTGAGATTGTGTTTTGGAGCAGATTTTCTAAGGCATTTGAATATGGCTTTCCTTTTGCATTTTTCCCTCCCCTCCACCCCTTCAGTGACAGGGAGACGGTTGGACTTGCACCAACAACAAAATCATGTGTTTTTATATTTAGTCATTCTGTGTGTTTCCAGCTCCTGATGGAGATAGTAAAAGGTTGAGCATAGCGTTACAAAAATCTGCCCTGAAAAAGAATTGGGGTTGGGAGGCTTAAAATGTATGAATAAAATTGGAAAACAATAAAAGGCCATAACTGTGAAGCTTCTCTAGTACCTGGCATGATTTATTTTAGTACAGTTTCTTAATACTTTTACTTCCTGTGCAATGTTTACAGATGAAAATATTGCAACTATTGTAATACTAAAAAGATTGTACAATTTAACATAAAAAAAGGCAAAGGACAGTAGACTTGAAGACTGGAAACAGCAAAGGTAGGTTAGAAATGAAGAATCAGAAGTTTATCTGTCACCATTTTGCTATTTTACTGAAGTGTCTCAGTTATTTCATGTGTAAAATGTGAATAATAGGATGTCTGTTGGGCGGACTGGTCAGAATGCAATCATGTAGGCAAGTTGCAATAGTTCAGGAAGTTGCTGCTTCCCAAACAAACAGCAAAAGCTTTACGAATGTTCTATCTTGTTTCAGAGTACAATGAGATAGCTTGACCTTTGTGCTTTATGTTTGGGAAATGGAGTATATTTTACATACTCACATACACGTGGGCTTAACGCCTGTGGCGTGACAGATAAACTGTAATTTAACTGTCATCACATGAACGTGACCAATGTTCCACACTCAGAGCTGTAACACTGCTCACCAGCTTTAAAATTCAGGTGTTCTAAGCATTCAGACATACACCATATGCAGGTGTTCTTGTGCCAGAGGAGAATGTTTAGGCTGGAGCACGCAGACGCTGTTGCTAGTTTGGAGGTTTTGTACACATGCTTTTTACAGTGTTAGTTATGCTGTTGGTGGAATTACAGCCATTTATCTAAGTAACTACAATGCTTTCACTGTTTGCTCCTTCACTCTACTGTTGTTAATGGTGGACCTAAAGGAATCTGAATATTTTGTTAGTGTTCTGTCAGTACTGCAAAAATATTTTGGTAAACTGGTGAAATGCACTTTTCCACATAGTAAATTCGTATCTGTGGACCGTACTTTTGGGTGGCATGGATGGGAAGCACTAGGAGAGAAACTGCCTTCTTCAGAACCAAAGAGAAGTTCATCGTTTCAACAGTAGCTCTCTCCTGTGTGTGGTCCATCTGCTCTCACTCAGTAGTCAGAGGCTCGTGAAACTTTCTGGACAGTCCTCTTCGATAGGAATGCATAGCAGGCTGTGCTTTGCCAAGCAACTCGCCTTAGCTCAAGAAGTTAGGGGTAAAGCCTCCTTTAAGCTCGGCAGATCTAATCCATAAGTAAGTCATGATGATAATTAAAATTTCAGGGACGCTTTTATTCACTCAGTACCTGAGGTGCAAGACCTTTTGGTGTTCCTGCCGTCCCACTCAGCTGCGATGGCTTTAGGAGTCGCAGCACTCTTTCTGTTACCATTTCATTCTTAATGATTCATAGCCCTGCCTGCTCCACAGGCCACAGACTGGGGGATTCAGTCTTATTTCAGTCTTAGGTTTCTAATTTAGACATCTGATTTATAGCCAGTGTTTCTCTGTGCCTCTTTGCTCCATGTACACATGTTCAGTAGAACCTGTGGGATTGTCACATTTTCCATGATGGAGAACCTGAAGTGGTTAATTTTTGCTTGTGGATTCTACACTGCTTTGAAGTCTAAGATTTGTTAGATGGGAAAAGAAACTATGGAAAAAAATCCCGAAGCAGTGGTTAAGCAGAAGAGGTAAGAGCTTTAATGGGAGAGGAACGGCCACTAGGAGCTGCCTGTCAGGGTTTGTCTCCTCTTCATCTCATGAACAACAGGGAGAAGGACAAGGAGAATTTCTTCTCTAGTTTTTCATCATTGTCTATCCACAGTCGCAATGTTTTTACTGAGTTTAGGGTTGAATTGTGAGTTGTTTAGATTTGGACTTAAAACTCTGGATCAGATCTTCACGTCAGTGAACTGCATTGACATCAGTTTCCATTACTGAACAATTCTTTGATATGTTTTGTCCCTTTTCTCTATAACCGGTGTGGTCTTCACTTGATATCTGAAGGGATTACCAAAAGATCCATTTGGCGACTGAAAGACTTTTATATTGTAGACATTTCTAGAAATTCCTGAGATATAGCATATGAAATGCTGCACTATGTAACACTCAGGGTCACTGGACGCCATACAGAAGTTCATAAAATATCGCTATTTCAGTTAGTTATAGTGGTGTGAGTCTATAGTTATCCTAAAAAAAATATGAAACAATAAAAAGTAGTTTACCATAGTATTTATTGCATGATCAGTAAGATAAGAATTTTAATGCATATTTCAATTTCTGTTGAAAAATCGGTGAATTTTTGAAACACATGTGCAACAGAAATTAGATGATATTTATTCTTTTCCATGATATCTATATACATTAAAAACACACGTGGTTGTGAAAATCTTGTCAATTTTCGCCACATGTATCTTTATCTTGCCATGCTTTGGTGGTTGCTGCATCATTTTTTCACTACAAAAAGTGGCATATGTAATTACAGGGGAAGGCACAATTACAAATTGCATGCAATTACATCCAAACAAGTAAACAAAATAGAACTGCATTCAGCAAGCTAAGGAGTAGCTGAAAGCCTTTTAATGGAGATGCCAAAGATGAGCTTTTGCAGCTCTACAATTTCCCAGTCAAATTGTTGTCATTTAGGAGAACTTCCCCACAGAAGCTCAGAGTAGAGCAAACAAGTGGCAAATTGTCTTTCTAAATTATTATATACTATTCTGATTGTTTTCCCCTTTTATTCTTTGACAAGATCTTAGTATTTTTGAAGTTGAGAACTTGCATATTTTTGTTGGAAAACTTTTTCGTGTTCCACATGTCTCATGGAGTGAGACGAAGTCACTGTGTGGGGCATAGCTCAGGAAATGAGCAATATTTTGAAGGTTTGATTGTAAAAAAAAAAATAGCTTATGAGTTTTTAGATAGTCACATGAAGGAGGATAAATGCTTTGTCTATATTGTTCAAGAGTTTGTCACTGAACTAAGTTCTGTCTTCTCGATCTAAATCAATGGGAGAAATAAAGAAAGCTGCAGAGATAAGGTCGTGCTCTCAAATGTAGACAGGTCCTGTTCTAATGAAATTTAATTTTGCCTGTAATCGGCTGCTGAGAGTTTCTTTGTTGCCTTGTGTACAGTTACTAGAGCTGCAGTGTAATTAATGCTGCTTTGCACTGCAGGACACACAGATCAAAGGGATGTGTTCTCTTTCCTTTTCTACTGTGAGATGCAACTGCCTTTCAAATAGAGCTGTGACCGCCCTAATGGAATTTCTGATGCTTTCTTGTAACAAGGGACAGATTCCCATGCAGGGCACCTTTTGTTTTCATCTTTTGAAAGATTAAAACTTATTGAGGAGTTTGAATAAAAGGGGAGAGCTGTTGTAGGGATTCTTCCACATGCCTTTAACAATGATGAGTAATGAAAAAAAAAAGAGATCTTCAGCCTGTCTTCACCTGCAGGGAAGCTGAGGAGGGTGTTTTTACAGGGAGCACAGTAATAAGACGAGGGGTAATGGTTTTAAGATGAAAAAGCAGAGATTTAGATTAGATATTAGGAAGAAATTTTTCAGTGTGAGGGTGGGGAGGCCCTGGCCCAGGTTGCCCAGAGAAGCTGTGGCTGCCCCAATCCCTGGAGGTGTTCAAGGCCAGGCTGGATGGGGTTTGAGCCCCCTGATCCTGTGGGAGGTGTCCCTGCCCATAGCAGAGGGTGGGACTGGATGGGCTTTAAGGTCCTTTCCAACCCAAACCATTCCATGAATCTGTTCAGACACAGTCAGATTATTTTATGATATCGTCAAATGTGTTCTACAGCTGCATCCTCTTGAGGGATGATCCACACTCTCTGCCAACAGCGTACTTCAAGATAATTGGCTGAAATTTTCTTAGCAAATAAGTATTTGACCAATTAAAGCTGTTAGTCTGCTGAGTAATGAATGGTGAATAGATTTTTAATTCCTGTGAAATCCTGCGTTTTTTACAAACAGAACATCTTAAAGTTGTTGAACAAATAAGTTCTTTTGAAAACGCTGAAAAGGTGCAAAAGTTTTATCTTTCTGCAAACACATGGAAACCAAATGCTATTCACAATTGATCCTTAAGGGGAAAAAACAGTGAAATGAGAGGTGAATAGAGGCATAGCAAATTTACAGTTTCTTTTAGATAAGGATTTTGAATCCTCTTTTAGTTTATTCACCCAGAATCAAAGTAGAAGATGATCTGTAGAAGTCAAGACCTACATACAAGGGTCCTCCGTGTTCTGTGAAGGGTTTTCCATTTAACTCTTGCTGTGTTCAAGCTGCTTTAAAATATTATTCAGTTAAATGATACATCAAATAGAAACTACACGTGGCATATTTCTCCTTTACTTGCATAACAATCAAGCAATTTATATCAATATTAGATTAACAGTCTGTGTTCAAGCTACGGGGCATGTCACCCACTTACTGCTCTGTCAACTCAAAAGAGACCAGCAATGCAGTTTCTGCAAGATGAAGCATCTTTAAAAGGACTTAGTTGGGCAGCAATAGTCTCATACCTGAAATATTTTCCTTTAAGGTGAGTGGGCAAGCTACTGCAGTGTCTTGGGTTAAAAATTGTATTGGAAGCTAACAGAAAAGAAGTAAGAAGGAACTAGGAGCAGAAAACCTGTTTGCTTATTTATTATGGAAGGAAGCAGATAACTGATACATGTGGGTGGAAATGAAACATCAAAACTAAGAAACCAGGAAAAATCTGAAAAACAAATAAGGTAGTGGGCAAAGGAGTATTAGCAAAAACAGCAGGAACTAAAGACAAAAGGCAAAGTATATTAAGTAGAAGAATGGGAAAAGTAACTGAAAACACAGCATTTATCAGACTGAAACAGTGGCACATTTCGACCATCATGTTCTGCAATAATTTGCCTGTAGGACAGAAAAATACCTTATTTTGAAATTAGATGGAAATTAAAATGCAGCATTGTCTCCCAGGTCCTTGTTTAGGTAAGTTTTTTGACAGCTCCAATGTCAGAAGCAGCTTCCTATCTTAGTGCCTGTACTGTGGGTTAAGAAAAATAAGCAAAAGCTAAGGCTTTGATGAATTTTGTGTCAGTGTGTACAAGGATATAAATTTGAGTTATGTTGCTTTCTGCATATGGTTCAGATATTTGCTGAAATTTCGGTGGTGTGAACTTAATTTAAAGTAAAGGTGGTTAAAAGTTTAAATGTGTGAGAGTACAGATTCAAAATCAGCATGTACTTTAAAATACCTTCCAAATCTCACCTCGCTACTTGTAGTCAGTGTCACATTAAACATTTGAGCTTAAAATTTTTAAAAAATTAAAAATGTTTTATGTTTGATTTCTTCATAACTTGCTGGTGCCTCAGATTGCAAGGGTTGACCAGATTGTCCCCAAAAACCATCCAGCTGAATTCAGCATTGGTTCTCCCAGGCTTGGAATCTGCACATCCAAAATATTCTGTAGGATTTGCTCCAATTGCAGACTGAAATTGTGAAGAAGAGAGTCACATTTCACATGCACCTGTTCAGTTAAGATTTTAGCTCGTCCGGTTTGGTACTGATGTCATTCTGACCCCGAGTGCTCCAGCACCTCCGCTATGCTGACATTAGCTCTCACTTGACCTCCCTGGGAGGTGACAGATCTCGCTGTGGTTGGGACAATAATTCATCTTTAGAGATTTTTTCCCTGTATTAGTTTTCTGCCCACTTTGCTCAATGGAGATAGCAATGGTCTTTACCCTGCTACCAGGCTGCTTCACCGTTTCAGTTCAGCTTGGGGAAGAACTTGGTTCTTAAGTGAATAAAGGAGATCTTTCAGTCCTTTGAACAGACTTCATTGATTAAATATTAGCAGTTTTTCAAGACTAGTTCTTTCTATTCTGGCAAATTTGTATCCTTCTCATGTATTTGTTTTAATAAAGAGATCACGTTAAAATGATGCAAGTTTTCTTAATTCCTTAAGTTAGTCATATTTTGTGATTATCATATATAGTAGGTTTTACAAAATTTGGAAGGAAGGAATGGAAACAGGGTGCAAGCTTCCTTTCATCTCCTCTTTTTAATCTGAATAATAGCAGAGAGAATCTTTCTTCAGTCTCAGACTCAAAGTTAATGTGGGACTGCTTAATGCTTCTGTGGAACTACAGAGTGAGCAACAAACAGCACGGGGCAGTTAAAGCCAGTTCATCCAGCAGTGTGATCTTTCTTTCACCCAGTCGGTTCTCAGAGGCTTCAGCTTTAATTAGAACTGCAAGTAACCTTGATTTGATCTTTAGTTTAAGTGAAAATGCCTCTTCATATCAGCAGTTATTCCAAAGCATTATTGCAAAAAGTTGTTTGCCAGTCCAAGTTGCAAGAAAATCTATGAGTTTTTTTCTATTAATGAGACCTTTTTTCTCTTCTTGAAACATTCATAAAAACATATTTTATTCACAAAATTGTGCAATATAGCCATCTGTGAACTGACATTTATGGCTGGCTTGGTTGAAGAGAGATCCACCTAGGGAAGGAATGCTACTGGAATTCAGAAACCAGTTGTATGGCATCGTGTGATATATAGATAAATGGCTAGTAGGAAACTTGTGCTAGCAAGTGTATTGCCAGCTGTATCAGCCTCTTAGCATCGTAGTTCAGAGTCTGGAATAAGGAACATCAGCTGTCGTACAGAAAAGTTAGAGAATATTAATAGCTCCAAATAGAAGAAAAAGATTTAATTATGTTTCTAATAAACAAATTGCTAAAACATGTATTTGGTATGTAGTTAATTATGCATGATCTTGGACTCATTTTTTGCTTTTCCTGGGTATTCACTTGTTTGAATTTAATAATTTACATACTGTCTCTCCATCGACACACCCTTGAGACCCTGGACTGATTTTTCTCAAATTAAAGCCCCATTGGTTATGTTAAATAGAGCTAAATATATATTTCAGAAAAAAAACCGAGGAGGACATAACAATGTTGACATTTCTTCCGGGAATACAGGGACTGGTGTGAAAATCATCTTGAAACCTTGATGTGAACCTTGTTTGAAGATTTTATTTAAATCAAATTTTCGTTCTTGCATTAATATTTCATGATCATTTGTTTAAATATATGTGGTTTTGGGCAATTACAGGGTGCCATAGTACAAAACCACTTTCTTTTATTTGAAGGAAATGGTGACAGTGAGGATCATAATTGTATGGAACCACACGAATAGTTTTTATTCCATGTGTGAGGTCAGTACAGGGGTTATGTTACGTAAGGATTGGGACAGTGTAGGTGTCAGTTGCAGTTGCACACCTTACAAACAGAAGCAACATTTGATTTAAAGGCAAATGTGCTGAGATTCTGCTGGTGTTACGTTTTAGTTTGAGTGTTCCACGTGTGTGTGGAAATGGTTGTCTGGTAATTGTGTGTATTGTTTCAAACTTGGATTTTGTAATTTTAAACTTTTTTTATGCAGTTCAGAATAAACAGAATAATTAACCAGGCCATCCCACAGGTGGTGTGTGCATTTCGTGTATGATTGAGTTTATTTGGCGTGAATTATCACTGTCACACCTGATACATGTTGTGTGCTCTTAATGTAGTCGTATTCCTGAGAACTGCATTGAAGTGCATCATTAAAGTTTGTGAAACCCTGGAGACTTTCATCAGCCCTGCATCAAATTCTTGTGCAGTTTTTTTCTGTGCTTTGTTGCTATGTCTTTTGCTTGCTACCACTGTGGCTTTTCTGGATGTTTCATCTGATTTCTATTTTTATCATTGTTTTTCCCAGCTGGTGACTTTTGTCATTTGGTTCTGTTCTCTGCTTGCTCAGATTAAAGATTTTGCCTACAGCAGATCAGGTGTGTCCATAGAAAAGGGTGAAAAAAAAAATGAGTTGCAAATATGTGAAGAGTTTCTGCTGAGTGACTTAGGTTTTAGAAAAGATATCTTTGATTAAAAGTTGATAGCACTTCATTAAAGGGTCAATGACATAAAAGCAGGTGTTGCTCTTGAAGACATATCCACTGAAAGACCTATCAAACCAGTGCTCTCTAATCTTTTTCTGTATTATAAATGTAATTACTGTTCTTCATCCTTTCTGTTCTTGCTGCTCATCATCCTCTTAAAATGATTCTGCATATATATATTTTGTATCTTTGTACTGACCATTTGCCTTTTACTTTTTGAAGTCCCTCTTTGTCACTGTGAGATGATGCTTTTGCATGCTTTCTGTGTGCAGAAAGAGAAAAATCAGTGATGGGTGTGCTTCCCTTTTTACTCTGTGCTCTCCCTTTCATAATGTCATTTCTTCTGACAAATTCATATAATGTAACAAATAAGCAAAATATCCCATCTCTCTCCCTACCTGCCTACCAGTTTGCCCTCCTGTTCATCTGCCTGCATACCAGAGTGGACAAGATCCATTCCATGTCCTGAAGACACATCTTGTAGTTGGAGATTCACATTTGACTCAATCGTTTTGTAGGGGATAGAGAGGGGTTTTGATAAAATTAGAATAATGAACTCCGTCAGAATGAAATCTTGTAGTTCTGAGAGCATTTGGAATAATTTTGACCTACTAAAGTTTGTTTAAATGCAGGTTATCTATACAGTTAATTTGGGTTTTTTTTCACTTTACTTTTATTTATCGTGTGTGTCAGTGAAGGTGTAGTTTACATCTTTTCCCTGTTGGTGTTTCTTTTATGGTTATTTTTGTATTAACCACCAAAACAGGGTCAAATCCTGATTGTTATGCTGGCCTAAAGAATAAATGTCAGTGAGCTCATGTGAGCCAAGGGACTTGTTCTCCTGAGATTATATCTCTGTTCAGTGAAGCTCTACAAAAGACCGATTACGGTCGGATCTGACAATCATTTGAATCCCTGTGCATGTCAACAACTGTCCTCAGATCAAGGGTGACGGAGAGATCTCCAGCGCTATGGAAACAGATGTCAAATCGCTCAAGCAGTCTTCCCAGTTCTTGAATATAGATAAGTTGTAAATCACCTTAGGTCAAGGGAAAAACCACTTGTGAGAAGGCAGAAGGAGAGCTAGGTGAAAAAGTGAGATAACAGCTGTAAAAGCAGCTTGTAAAAGCTTCAGTTCTTTCAAAGCATCAATAACTATAAAAGCACTTGGATTTTCTACTTTAATTAATGCAGCTGCTTGTGACAATGCAGCCTTCAGACAAGCAGCTGGCTTTGGAAATTTCATCTAAGAGATGGAACTAGCGGTTACAGCGTTGCCACCAGAAAAAAAAGATAGGGATTTGAAGGATGGCATGCCTGGCTGAATAGGAGACACTTACAAGAATCAAAAGTGATAATCCATTTCTATAACATGCAGTGCACTGTTGCATTCCAGGATCAACATGATCAAACTTTGCCACGCTCAGGGGGTTTCTGAGGCTGCACTGACTTGCCAGCATCACCATCCTACTGGATTTTGGTCTTGTCAGACTCATGTAAAATGAAACAGAACAGGAGTCAGTGCTTGCAGAATTGCATATGGGAGGGAGAAGGAGTTTAATTGCCTACAGCTTTCTGCTGGGACACTCTTAGAAGACATAACAAGAGTTAAGTTATTTGGTTGCCAGCTCTGTGAGTCCATCAGTCTGACTGTACCTCTAATTTTCAAACAGTCTTCGATGGGGAGAACTATCCTTCCATAAAACCCAGAGGGAGACAGCAGGAAAAAAAGGAAAAGAAAATTTAATTCATTTTCAAAACTTGGAAGGAAAAAAATACCCATTTCTTTATAAGGCAGTTTTTCCAAATTAGTGCAGGCATAAAATCGATTTCTCCCCATCGAAAACAGCTTTTCATTTCACTGAGTTGTAACGTGTGGATGACGACGGGCTGGAGGGTGGAGTTGTCTGTCAAGGCTGAAATAACTCTTGCTGCATCACTTGGTCTAGAAGTTACCTAAGTGATGACACTGCCTGTTCATATGAGAAACGATAGGAGGGAGCTACAGGTTCCAAACCCTTATCAAAATCGATTACTTGTTTTCTCCTGTACACACGCATGCAGTGTTTAAAACAAATTGTAAAGGAGTTTGTTAAAAGAGGATGATTTCCTGGAAATGAAGGTAAATATGGTTATAAACCAGGGAAGACTTAAAGTCTAAAAAAAACAGAGCCAAAGGATAAATGTCACAGTAACAACCAAATCTCTTTCTGTAAGTATTTATCTGTCTATGGCACATGTTCAGCACAAACCAGATGGTATTTGAGATGCTGAACAATTTAAGCTACAGGCTGAAGAAGCCTCAGCTTGCCAATTAAAAACAAAGCAAAGCAAAATTGTTTTACTCACTGATCTTACTGATGTTGTCTAAGAGCTACAACACTGCACAAAGCAGACACTTGGGGTATAGTCCCAAAAATATGAAGTGGTACAAGGCAGAGAATTACATTGTAGAGTTATGTGGTTATGTTGGAGTGTTTGGACTTCATGACTGAACAGAGAGTGATGAATGTTGACGTAGAAGAAAATCAGCTTTAATTAAATGTTACTGTGAATTTTTTTCTGTCAGAGAGCATAGAATAATCCAGTGGCTAGGATGTTCTTCAAGGATGTGGAAAATCCAAGTTCACATGGTTTTTTTGTGCTCCAGTTGAGACATCCCAACTAGATTACAGAATTCTGGGAAGCAGTTTTGCAAAACAAAACCAGTTCTCCTCTTCCTACTCTGTTCTTATTTGGAAAGGAAAAAGTAAGTGCTATTAAAATGGATAAAGAAGATTATCAATGGAAAACCTATGAAAAATTCTCAGTTTAAAAATACAACATAAAAAAGGCATAAATCTCTGTAGGGGTCATTGAAAAGCCTGCCTGCATTTTGTTCGCAAAAATCTTTGTGTTTACTAAGATCTTTTGAGAATTCTGCTTCTCTGGGAGATGAGAGAAATGTGGTAAGATGTACAGTCTCCCTGGAATTGTTATGGCACAGGGACTGACCGAAGCTGATGAAAACAAAGATGCAGAAGTGTTCAGAAAAATTAAATCTTGGTGGTAACCAGAGTTTTAGAGGTGACGTGAAATGGGAAGTCTGAAGGAAGAAAAAGGCTTAATACTGTGTGGTTGGTGGACTAAGACGACTGAGATGCCATTGTGAATACACATCAAGAGGAAAAAACTGTACTTAGTTAACATTTAGATTTCTTTCTTCAGATATAAAAGGACACTAATTGTATAATTTGCAGTTCATGTTCAGAAAGGGAAGGGATTTTCTGTGAACTAAAAGTCATGCTATGAAATAGCCGTGCAGTAGCGAAATTGGCAGTTCTGCACAATAGGCCAAGCATGAATTCCATTACCCCTACGGCTCGGTCGCTCTGAAAGCAAAACTCGCTGTACGCTACCCGAAGCTGTGTAAAAGTCAAACTGTGGAACAGGAAAGAGGTTGTTCAGTACAGCAGTTAGTCATCAAATAGTGTAAAGCCTCTGAAAAAGAAGCTGAATGATTAACAAAATGCTGTGTCTGTCTCAATCCACTTGTTGAACCAGTTAAAGATGTGGCAGTGGATGAACAGAATTCTGATAGTCTGGTAAAATGATTTTACAGATGTAAGATTTCAACTTTGAATAATTCACTGAGAACAAAGGATTTTTTGAAACTAAGTGTTTCAGATTTTAAATATCTCAAAAATAAGTTTCTGCTTTTAGTCACCTAAGTTCTTGGACTTCTTTGTTCAGAAACCATGGCAATGTCTCTAAGAGCTCAACTGGGAACTAAGGGAGTTGACTTAGACCTCTGCTTGCAGATCTCTCAGGTAGGAGCTGCTTGTGTCTGCACCCCAGTAAATACCCAGGGAAGCAATGCGAGCGCTCAAAAGAGGTGTTGGAAATTTTCAGGACCTCTACAAATTTTCCTCTTGTTTATCTCTCTACAGATAAAGGTGTTCCATGGCAGTCACTAAAGTATCTACCTACTTGTAGACATATAAGTCAAGTCTATTTGTAGGCATACATTTATTGATTATATAGGTATGTGAGACCTTATTTTTCCAACTCATTTAATCAAGGAAGAAGCTGTTTTCTTAGTCATTCATCAGAGCCTTTCATTAAATATTGTAGGTCTTTAGGAAAAAGTGTGCTCAGAAATGTTATAGCAAATGCAGTTCTTGAGTTTAAAGAAAAAAATTCTTTCCCCATTTGCTACGTGCACCTGTTACTTAATTTATCATCTCTGGACCTGGGTTATTCTTCCAATGTTACTTTGACTATGCAAATATGTTTGTACTAATACCGTTTCTTCTTAAAATATCTTTTAATATCTATACTTACTGATGGATTCTGCAGCTATTCTATGGGCAATTTGAGGGTGGGAATCTTTTAAATCTAATATTCCTCTTCCAAGGCACACATGAGCCACTGCCAGGAGCAGAGAACCTTACAACTCTCATTTTATGAAAGTAAATGGGAAAACCACTTATGTTTAACTGCAAAATAATGTCCTTGAAATTTATTTGGATAGTGGTTCATAGGCCGGGAGGTTCACTTATTATTGTTCTTCTGATAAAAAAGAATTACCTTGAAGCAAACCTGATACAAGCAAAGTTGTAGAATAAGTTCCTGAAGAACAGATCTGAAAATCAGGTGATATATTTGCAAAGAAAAATGGGGCCAATGTTTTTACGTTGTGATGTCAGCTTCAGTATCTCCCTTTTAATGTGTAAAGTAAATGTACCAGGGTAAAACCCGTCACTGTCAGAGAAAGGGATGTGAACAGCAAAAAATAAATCAGGACTAAAGAAGTGCTTAAAAGTGATTTTTTTCTTTTAAATAAAAACCTCAAAAAACAAAGACCACCAGGAGGCAGAGATAACAAAAGATGGGAGAAAGTTCCCCCCAAATAGAGTATTGAGTTTTTTTCACCATGAAAGCATCCATAGGACAATGGTGGAGAGAAAGGGAAACATCACTCTTCAAGTATTTGTTGTAGTTAAGAGGTCCAGAGGCTGAGACCGTTCATCGTGGCGTGGGCTTCTCTTTTTTAATCATTTCTAGCATGGGAGAAAAGCAAAGAGCTTCTGTGAGAAAGAGCAAGTGTAAAAGTTATGTTTAAAATACTTCCTTCGAACTCCATTGTTTACTTATACTCTTTATAATTGAGATGTGTAGGTCAAAGATCAGGAGAAAAAGACATTTCCTACGTTCTTTTAAAACTGAAAGGAATTTCAATAGCACAAAAATGAAAACATCAGCTTGAAACAGCAAAATGGGGATGAAGAGTCATCCCAGTTATTGATCTTCTTGGGTTTAGAAGGGCGTCAAAAAATTCTCACGCAAAATGGGGAAGTCGAGTGCCACAGATTGAGAGTAAAACAAACGTTACTGGTTCTCGTCTCTGTTTTAGTCAGAGAACAAATGCAGGTTTCACGAGGGAGAGGTTCTGATGTTTCTTTTTTAAGCAGGATTAACAAGGCAGAAGTGGGTAGATCGGCACAACATTGGATCCCTACAGGCTTTGTACAGAAATATTAACTATGTTCAAACAGCTCACAAAAAGAAGGCTGTGGTAAGGTTCCTACCTCCCATCTTTTTCCAGTACAACACAAAAAAAGATAATGAAATTTCTTGTCTGCTATTATAGCAACTCCTGTACTTCCTAACCTTTGGTTAGCAAATAAGAAACAATATTCGGTTCCTTTTGCCTTAGGGCTATAAGAACCAGCATTCATTTAGTTGCAGCACTGAAAGCCTGAGTTGATCCCAGCTGGAGTGAATGATCAAGGGAAATAATTTAAATTAATTTAAAATTTGTTTGTGGCAGCTGAGTTAGCATCTCCACCAGGGATGCTTCAGTGTGCTGTGCAAACACCTCTGTGAGCCGTCTCAGGTGTTTCTGCATAGAGCTGCTTAGAAATGAAAATAGATGTCAGCCACCGAGCTCAGTGAACTTTTCCAATCTTGATATTGAATTTTGTTTTTCAAATTTCACCTGATTTCAGTCCATTTGCCTTGCGTACTCTGGATCTAGACCCAGACCTTTTGAAAGTGTTGGAGGTAGTGTACAGGCACAAAATTAAATGTCTGCAAAAGCACTGAATGTTTTTAAAACAATGGCTGTGGATACCATTGATTGCTTTACATTGGAAGCAAATGAGAGTCATTGAGGTGGAGGGAACTGGACATTAAAAAAAACTAAACGTATGAACACGTGGTAATTAAAATCATATCCTGCTTCTTTAGTAATTGCTTAAGATTAATAGGAGTTGAGCATGGAAGAAAGCTAAGTAATTCTAAGAAAAGGAACACAATTATGTTTCTTTTTAGGTGCTAACCCAGAAATTTACAGCACAAAAGCAAGCTATGGAGATTCATAGGATAACGTTACCAATGTCTGTAAGTAGAATCATTTAAATATAGATGTCCTAAAGTCCTTAGGAATGTAGTCAGGTAAAAGATGACTGTTAAACTCTTTTCACCATATGCCAGAGCAAAGCAGATGGGTTCGGTTACCGGGAAAGGAATTTCTTGAGATTATATTCAAGTAAATGAACAATTGCTTCTATAATGTGACTGTAAAGAGTGCAAGTACTTTTGACAGCGTTCAAATTTACCCAGACATCTTCAGTAGTTATCAGATATATCCTTCCTGTCATTATTTTGTCAACCATTGTAGACTTTAAAAAAAAAACTCAACCAACCAACTAAAACAAACCACAAACCACTGCTATCCCAACTGTATCTGTTATGTACTTTCACTTTCCTTGAAAACTTCCGCTTTTTAATTAAAAGTGAACTGCCCCTGCTCAAAAAAATACCTAAATTTAAGCACTTTTTCAGATTTGCAGTGACTATCCATGTGCTCGTTGTCTGCAAAAATTACCGAATACTGATTTATTAGTAATATTTAGGAACAACGTCCTGAAGGTTTTGTTTGGGCTTTTTTGTGTTTATTGGTTTGTTTGGGGGTTTTGTTGTTTGGGTTTTTTCATATAATAGAAAAGGAATCAGTTTAACACCATTAGTTTCATGGCTCTTCTTGAAGGGCAGGATTCTGTGCCCATTCATGTAAAACTCAGTATAGAATTTGAACTGAAAATACCAAGCTCATACCAGAAAATTAATGCACACCAAAATGACATGTCTATGTTGCATAGGTAAATCAATGAGAAGGATAATATTTTTCTACTGAACATGTGGTAAAAGCTTTTCTGTTCCTTTTTTAATCATATGGAAATTACATGGACACTTGTTTGCTTTTTCTGTCTAAATCTGAAAAGATTTGTTTGTGTCCTTACAAGCATTTTAGATTGTTTGCTAAATGTAGATCCACTGTTAAGTAATGGTTTGTCTATATTGAATTCTTCTGCAACTGTTGAGTCACAATATATGAGGACAAGATAGTAAAAAGTTCTAGACAGAAACTCCACTTTTATTTTGACAGAGTA
The DNA here is from genome assembly GCA_033556795.1 of Tapera naevia. Taxonomy (NCBI): domain Eukaryota; kingdom Metazoa; phylum Chordata; class Aves; order Cuculiformes; family Neomorphidae; genus Tapera; species Tapera naevia. The sequence goes on along the minus strand of JAUMJJ010000149.1, from coordinate 1,825,028 downwards.
GCGTGTTCTAAAGTTTAGGATGTGATATATAAGCCCAGTATAATATACATCTTCTTTATAAACCATTTTGACACTTTCTTGGGTTTGCTGTTTGAAAACATTACAACTGTTCACCTGAATGCATTTTTAAATCTTGATTCTTGACAGTAGAAGTCCAATATTGGGGCAAATAGCCATAACAGCAGTCATAAGTCCAGCCCAGCACACTCTGTTATGATTAGCTGGAAATTTCTTCTCTACTAGTCCTGTTGTGAAGCAGATTAAATACTTTCAGTAAACTGATTTAATGACTGTTAAAAATACAAGCATATCTTCTTTTCTCTCTTCAAGACACTAATTTTACCTATTTAATCTATCACCATACAGAGCTTAAAACCTTTTTAAAAATAGCATGCACCCATTTTAAGAAAAATTGCATTCTGTGTCCATTTTACTTTGTAATTTTTTACCATATCTCATAGATTTACATGGAACAGGTTTGATTTTATTTCAGACTTCACAATAAGTTACTTCGGGGTTTTTTTCATTCTGAATAGATTGTGAACTTAGGAATTTAATAACGGTTTACATCCATTGCAATATATTGTTATATAAAACAATATTTGGACTAGAATTTTTAAGGACTTTTCCATGACAAGTACCGGTAAAGGTTGGATTATTTAGTAAGGCTTCCCTTGATGGAAGTAGTTTTCCTAGTCACAAATTTATTGAGAAAGATGAGAAAAGAAAGACGATTGGGAAGATGATAGAACCATGGAACAGTTTGGTGTGGAAAGGATATTTAAAGCTCATCTAGCCCCCCCCCTCTGCAGTAAACAGGAATATCTGCAGCTCAGTCAGATTACTCAGAGCCCCATCCAACCTGACCTTGAAAGTTTCCAGGGATGAGGCATCTGTCATTACAAAGTACAAGATGCAGTACAAAACCCAACTACTTCTCTTCCTCCTTTAAACTCCTTCCTGGGAGTAAGTGGCTTTCTCCTCTCTGTCTGTACCTCCTCACACCATGTCTTGCCAGGTGGGAAAGGCTTGAGCAAGTCAGACCTGAGACTTGTGCAAGTTGCTCTTACCTTGTACTGATCATTCACGTTTAGGCATAACAGGTTTTGGTCAGACTTTTCACGTTGCAACTGTATCATTTCCTCGGTTTTATGGAATTTTTGCTTTTGGAATTAATTCTGCCAGATATGGTAAAAGATGAAAAGCTCAACTTGTTTAAGGTTATTGTCTTCCAGTGTTAAGTAAGCATTAGCATTCAGGTATTCACTTCCTTTTGCCTCTAAAAAGTCCCTGTGCTTCTGGATGTCCTTCCCTTTTGAGTCCTCTGAAGAATTCAGCTCTTCTAGGATGTGGTAGAAAGCATAAAATGCATTATAAGAAATCAAAAGTCTAAATATTTCACTCTGAAAACCTGTATTATTGGCTAATAAGGGAGAAAAAGATCTCTGTAGCTCTCCTCAGGGACCAGAACTCAGCAAGTAAATAATATGTTTTTCTGCTGGTTTCCCTCTGTATTTCGCATGAAATTGTTCTTGCTTCTTCGGACCAACCAGGCTTTAATGCTCCTGTCCCCTTCTCATGGTGAGGCTTCAGTTACACGCCAGGAACCGGCTCCTGGAAATTCCAGTGTGCTGGACTATTATTTTAGCGGTGAACTACCAATTTTTGTTTCAAACATTATTATATAGAATTAAGCTGAAGCTGACGTTTTAAAGCACTACTTTGGATAAACCATGAGCGTTTATGCTCTTTGCAATCTTGCCTGAGTGCCAGCAGAAGCCTCTGGGAGTTGCAGAGCAGGTGGGTGAGGATTGCCTCTCTACCTGTTTGTATTCAATCTCAATTGGGGTGGCCCGGCCTCCGCTTCAGCAGGACCTTGTTTCAAAGGGAATGGAGCTGAGTGAGCTGAAACTTTCCCATGGATTTCATTAGAATGTGTCCAACAGTAGGGGAAGATCTGGTTTGAAAGGGCTGGAGTGTGTTGGCTTGTTCACTGAGGTTTAGTGTCTGATAGGGATCCTTTGTCTGCTCTCACTGTGCTGTTGTCTGAAGGCATTTGGGTTTTGTATTGTGAACAAGCGACAGCGAAGGCTGAATCATGTTAGATAATGCCTCTTCAGAATTATTCTAGGAGTACAAAAATGGGGAAGGGATGTTATTTTATTTTGTAGCTGCTAAACACATAAAACTAATTTTCTTTCTGGATTGTAGTAGTTATCGCGCTGCAGAGGCTTTTGGAAGTCTCAGAGAACTGCTAATTCAACATTTCCTATAAGTATTAGAGGATTTTTTTAACAGCTGGTCTAATTTTGAGTTTTGGTTTGTGTATATTTGTTTTTAAGGAAATAGACACGGATGTGTTGTGAGAGATGGAAAGTTTACTTGGATCTACATTACAACATTTGTTACTTTCTGTTCGAAATTAAAGGCATTCCAGGTCTTAGAATCATGGAATAGTTTTGGTTGGAACAGATGTTAGAGATATCTGGTTCCACCCCCTTTCCATGGGCAGGGACACCTCCCACTGGATCAGGGTGAACAAAGCCTCATCCAAACTGGCCTTAAATAATATCTCCAGGGATGGGCCAGCCACCAGTTTGTAGCTACAGGCGAATATTGAATCAAGTAGAACCTTCAACACAATATGAATCTATGAAACTTTTACCTTTTTCACATAGTGTATACTGAAACAAACCTGATTAAATATTTTATAGTGTTACATTTGGTACGTAGAACAATTAAAATTTGTTCACATCATTGCTGTGTGTAACTGCATAAAAAGAAGTCACACTTTAATTAGATGTAAGTTACATTTATGTGTCTGTGTACAAAATAAAAATGAGTAACTTTGATTGCAAACTACCTAGCTCAGTTTAAAAATGTGTGAAATACATTTCAGCAGTAAGGCTGAATTAAACATGTAAGAAAATCTTTAAAATGAATAAGTAATGCAGGTTTAGTAACATTTTTTTTAAAAGAGACAGCTCAAATACTTAGAAAATGTTGACCCTCCAAGCTAAATTTTCATGTGGTTATAGAACACGATTAGGCATTTTAATGGTAAAGTTCTACCCTACAATCATAAATAAAACATGTGTGTTGATACTGACATCATCTACCAGAAGCTCTTAAAGTATTGTAAAGGAGATGGAAACTTCATTTCTTGCTTTTTTAAAACAAGAAGTTATGGTATCAGTGTATGTTCTAGTCCTTTCTTACTTCAAGAACACTTCTGTCCTATGTTATAAATTAAACCCAATGAAAAATTTGGGTTTAAAAAAATTTTCACGTATTTTAGGACTTGAGATCTACTTCTGGATTTGAATTACAGTTCCTCTCTTTGTAAATTTTGTCTCAATCTATACAAACGTCTGGGGTTTCGTGTCAGTGCATAAATATCCATAAGATCATGGAATCATAGATTGGCCTGAGTTGGAAGGGACCCACAAGGATTGGGTCCAACTCTTGTTGTCTGTATGGGCCATAAAAGGATTCCATGAAAATTTCCAGAGCTTGTTACAGATATGACCCAGTAAATAACTCCTAATATTCCCTTATTTTAATAGAATTTCTTCAGTCTGATGAAGAGCCGAGCCGGAACACGAAAGAATGAAATCCAGAAAGATGGATGTTGTGTGTAAATGTAGTCAAACACATTTTTATCATGTCTAATAGAGCTGATGTGCTGCAGAGGTTCGGATTCTTCACACATTTTTCCACTTATATTGATACACTTTGGATATGTAAATATCTATAACGTGAGTTTTGATGTGTTACAGTGTTGCTGGTATTAGGTACTCTAATTGTGTAAGTAATTAGCACTTCTTTTGTTCACCTCATTATAATTTTTCTCAAACTGAGACTCTATTAGCAGCCCATTCTGTATTGCACACAGACATGGAGTCATTACAACAGTTGACACAAGCCAGCCTTGAGATGTGTGACACTAATTAGCTAAAAATCTCCAAATTAAAAATAGGTTACTTATAACTAATGAGGAGTGACCATCTACATGAGACAGTATTCGTTTTTTACTTCATTGGTCATAAAGTATTGCTTAGTGTGTTGTAGTAAATCACAAAAAAAAACATTATCAAAGCTTCTTTGACTCTGCAAGTACAAGGAATATGAATAATTTTTACTTCCTGAAAACTAAGTGCGTTTTTTCTCATTGTCCTACAGTCTACATTGACAAATATTTGCAAATTCATTCTCCAAAAATAGCCAGGGGATATAAATTTGCAATGATTTGCTTATGTGTCAGTACATACGAGGATTTTTCCTTTATATTCTGATATATCCTACGTGCAAGAGCTTAGTAGAACTGTGGTTTAGCTGTTTAATTTTTAGAGACTGTAGCAAATAACATGAATTCTCTCTCTCTTGTTGTCTGTATGGTAAGTTTTACTGCACAAGTTGAAGCTGCGGTCATTGTGCAAGTATATAAAAATAATAAAACTTGTTGATGTGTAACTATATTTTTCGGGGCAGTTGTGATGAATGATTATGATGCTGAGAATTGTTTTATTGCTGTTTTTAATCAAAAACCGCTGCCACAATGAGATTTGCAAGACAAAAGAGAAACTCCATTTTTAAGAGAGGTTTATGATACATATGTCCTCTTCTAGGTTTTGCATTCTTCTTGCTTTCCAACATCAGCCTGTTTTCTCTACCTCTAGGTGATTTTATTAGTATTTTCTGACTGCCACGAGAGGGGGAAGTTGATAGTGTGAGAGATAATGCGTTGAGATAATGTAATTTTGCATGGTTACGCTTTTTTCATTTATGACAAATACAAATGAAAATTTTAAGGGTGAAATTTAGTGATATTTAAGAGAAATCAGAGCCTTAGAAACTATGTGAGAGCCCTGTCCCATATTTACATTTAAAGCTCCAGTATATTGTAGAACGGGGAATGTGAAAGTGTGATTTACTTTATTAATTTCAGATATTTTCTTTTTAAGGCACTCTGTATATATATGTGCATGTGTGCAGGTATTTATAGAGTCCCTAAAAAGATCATAATAGTTAACTACTAAGTCTGGGATAATAAAACCTAGATGATGTGTGTGGAAAAGATTAGGTTCCAGCATCTAATGAAGCAGTGAGAGAATAGAAGGTTTTGATTTAGGCAATAGGCAGAATTTAAGATACTTACCTTAGCTTGGATACAGATGGAATTTTGTAATTTGTTCTGTAGGGATGGAAATATCTTGGAAATGTCTTAGAAATGTGTAATGCACATAAAGATGCAGCCTTGCTGGTGATATCAGTGGAGAATGGAAGCAGGAAGGAAAAAAAATCACATTAAAACATATTTTTCGTTTGGACTTCAGTTCCTAATATCTTCATCTATAAAGTACAGTTATATATCTGTATTACTCTCTTCCTTAAACTAATTTTCCTTCTGATAGAGTCTGACAGTCTTTAAGCACTCTATATTTATTAATTGATTTGTTACATTAATCTTCTGACACAGTGATGAACACTTTGGAAAGAATATGGGAACACTCCATGTGACTCCAGTCTTGTTTCCTCTCTCTTTGCTTCTGCCATAATTAGTCCTTTGTGATTTTTTTGTTTGGTTTTTTTTTGGATTTTTTTTGTTTGTGTTTTGTGGTTGGTTTGTTTGTTTTTCTGTAACTAGAGAGGCTGCAGAAAAGTTGTTGGAGAGGCAAGGTTTGGTGTTCCCCTTGTGGCCGTTGGTATCTCCCACCACTTTGTTTGTTTTAAACCCAATATCCATATGCTGTGCTTTGCACCTATGAGTTGATTTCTGTGTAATCGTAGCTAAAAGCCTGTCATGGGAGTATAGAAATGGGAGTTTTGTGGCCTCTAGGAGGCTTGTTAAGCTTTGCAAAGAGATAACCTTTTGAACTGTGTTGTCTGCAGAAACACACCAAATTGGAAACCATCCTTTGGAAGTGAATTTCAGTGCTGGTTTTTTTTTATTATTATGAATTCCTGACTGACTAAATTATGTATCAGCACTCTGTGCACAGGCTGAGATCAATGCAAATCCGTGATTGGATTTGAAAAACTTTGGCTTGGATAGCTGGATTTCTTCTCCCTGTACAAAACAAGATGAGACAAAGCCTATTCTTGAAAAGGGAGGTAGATACCAGAGGGCTGAATGTATCCCTACTTCTCCATTTATAAAGAGAGGAGAGATGAGACACTTGGCGCTAGGTGCTTAAGGGCTGTGAATCAGCACAGAAGACTGATTTCAAGCTGTGATGACTCAAAGCCATCTTTTTTTATTGAAAAGGTTCTTCATTGTCTCTTTTGTTTCTGTATTGCTTTCCAGTCTTTAGCTCATCTCTTCCTTTGGTCATAAGTTATGAGGCTGTGCTATAAGTAGATTCCTTCATTTCCACACTCACAAGCCTACCAGCTGCCACTGGTTTTATTCTTTCTTGTGAAATGATATTTTGGAGACAATATGCTGTGGGTGTGAGGTTGGAGATTACAGCTATTGTTCTACTGCAAACAGCTCAATACTTTGCCTTATTCCCTCCTCTTCTCGGCTGTCCACATCCTACAGTATGTGTTTAGTAATCTTCTTTTCATGGGCAGCTAAATACCTGATTTAACTGAAGGTGACTTTAAACTTACATTCATTATCAGTGTACGTGATTAACTAAAGCATATGGATAAAAGCAGCAAGGAGTAAGGGGTTACTGATGATAAAAAAAATCCTTATTAAATATGAAATCCTTTCTTTGCATATATATGGAACCAAAGAGTAAAGAATTAAAGTAATGTCCATAAATTTATCCCAGTCTTTCAATATTAGAAGTGTCCATCTAGTCTGTGAGAAAATTAATTTTTTTAAGACATGATACCATGGGAAACCATGTGTGTTTAGTTTACACTTTACACGTTAACCTGTAACTACAGAAATTAATATGCAGTATTGAACCTCTTGGAAGTTTTCAAACATTTAATATAAAAAGAACTGATCCGGAAGTATAGCCTTGTTATGGCAGGGTCAGAAACATTGCTTCAAGATGATGTGGTTTCAGGTTTTATAAATGATAGGCACTTTTAAAATCCCTGGTTATTGATGATGAAGTGGACAAAAAAAATAAATGTAAAAATCAGGTGTGAAGTTGCCTTCTCACACTTTCAAAACTCTGTCTAATGTTTTGTTACTTTGGCTGCCCGTGGCAGTTTGTTTCTTGCTTCTAAGTGCTACATTAAAGACTAAATAAGTTTTTCAATCAGTTCTGCAATCTTAAATAACCTATTCAATGCTCTGTGAAGAAACAGGATGCCAGCGATGCTGTGGAGGACAGACAGGTCTCACAAACTTATGTGTGTGTTTGGCAAGCCACATCCTCTATTGTATCATAGTGAGGGTTTTTATTGAGCTCATGTTTATCCAGATAGTTCTGTGGATTATTCTTTCTTAAGCTTTTGGCTATTTGGATTAATGATAGTCATTAATCAACTTCATTAGACAATAGCACAGAGAAGATCTTGAGAGCTCCTATACCAAAACTTTTCTAAAGGAATGTGTGCTGCAGTCAGAACAGTAAAAGACATTTTTTGATAACTCTGTTATTTGCATCAAAATTGTCAATTTTGTTTTTGAGACAAATTCCATCCACTGTGTTTTGGTGCTTTTGTACCTAGGAAGGTACAAATTTTGTACCTGGGAAGGTACAAATTAGGTTTTCCAGCGTTGAATTCGAAGTCCAATGAACCAGTGAAATAAGGTTTTGTTCTGGATAACTGCTCACTGTTGAGAATGTTGACTCCATAAAGACCCTCAGGAGAGCAGGATGGAGGTTGTAAGTCACTGATGTACAAAAATGGGAATAATGAAGGTGTCCCACTGTTTGATATAATTTTATCTTGTGGCTGAGGATAGCCCAGTATTAGTGCTGTTTGAAAATTGCTGGTCTTAAGTAAATAGAAAGCAGTGATGTAAAAGGGATGCACCACATTTGGCTGCCTGGTGTTTTGTTTAAATGTGCCAGCTATGGCCTAACTGCTTACCTGAAACGTTGGAAAAACACCCCACTGTGTACAAACTTAGCCAAGAAAGACAAAGATGAAAAAATAAACTCAGAAGGAGCAGCTTTGATGCTTTTTAGCAACAGCTGTCAAACACAAGCATTTCTAAATGAATTCTCAAGAAGTGGGGGGGTGTGTTTTACTGTAATTTAGTAACATTTTGAGGACCTTGAATTTGTGCTGGGGCTGGGCACCATAGCATGTCTGGCTGTCTCCCCGTCTTCACAAATAGCTTTTATTCATACTTTGTATTCCTTAGTAAACTTAGCACACAAAGTTGTACCTTTATTTACATTAAATTAGAGGTAGTGTTTCTAGAAGAAGGAAGTGTACATAATGAAATGATGTTTATCCATAATATTTTTTAATAAACAATTGTATATTGCTTATGATAAAAAAAACCTAGTGTAAATAATCAGCTTGTAGATTCTCAGTTGCATTCACTAGATAGAAATATATTAGGAATAATTAGTAGGAAAAAATTCTTTGTCTAGAGTGGTGAGTCACTGGAACAGCCTGCCCAGGGAAGTGATGGAGTCTCCATCCCTGGAGGTTAAAAACGTGTAGATGTGGCACTGGGGGACATGGTTTAGTAGGCACGGTGGGGTTGGGCTGAGGGTTAGACTGGATGATCTTAGAGGTCTTTGCCAAAAGTAATGGTTCTGTGATTCTGTACCACAAACCTGAAGCGAAACAGGTACGATTGGGGCTGTGTCAAAAGTGCATGGTAAAACATCTCTGCTGATTCTGACAGTGGCCTTTAAAACCTTCTCACGGTGCTTCTTTAGTGGGAAACCAGAAGTGGTGTGTGAATGATCCCCTCATCTCCTCTTGGAGTATATTGGAAGGACTCTTTACCTCTTCTCAGACCCCACTGAATTAAGGGACTTCAGCTCAATTCACTGTACACTGCACGACTGGTAAAAGATATTAGCAAAAACATGGCAGTTTTCTTCCCTGCTTTCTCATACGCTGGGAGAGTGCAGTAAGCCTTGACACCATGTGACCAAATCAGAAATGACTGTCCCTGTCAATTCAACAGCCACAGAAACCTGGATCTGAAATGAATAGCTGTCCTTTCAGCCTTTCTGCTCCTGGGCACAGCCTGCCTTCTGGAGGATTTGGGGCAAGAAGCAGTGACCCCTGGCCCTGCCTGACCATCACAGGGCTGTGTCTAGCCCAGAGGGCCTGATCCTGACCCTCACCCATGGGCGGACGTCACTGCTCATCCTCATGAGCTCAGGTGCTCCAGCATCCCCATGCTGGACCACCTGTGCTATGAGGACAGGCTGAGAGAGTTGAAGTTCAGCCTGGAGAAGAGAAGGCTTTGAGACCTTCCAGTACCTGAAGAGGCGCCAGGAAAGCTGGGAAAGCACTTTTTACAAGGTTTGGTCGTGGTAGGATGAGGGAGAATGACTTTAAACTGGGAGCAGGGAGATGTAGGTTGGGCTTTAGGAAGAAACTCTTCACAGGTGACGCCCTGGCACAGGTTGCCCAGGGAGGCTGTGGCTGCCTCATCCATGGCGGTGTTCAGGGCCAGGTTGGGGCCTTGAGCAGCCTTGGCTGGTGGGAGGTGTCCCTGCCCATGGCAGGGGGGTGGAACTGGATGATCTTTCAGGTCCATTCCAATCCCAACCACTCTGTGATGCTATGGAGGTGCCCAGTGTCCCAGGTTGGGGCTGCCCTGGCCAACAGCCAGCTGAGGTGGAACAACCCTGGCTGAGAGCCCCAAGGGGATCCCACACAGCCTGGCTCACCTTTCTGCAGCTCAGATTTTCTTTCCATTTCTCGTTTAGCTGTCTGTTAAGAGGCAGTTACACTGAGGAGACCTTTAGGTGCCCTGTGTCCTGAGCCAGAGTCTCTTGAGCTCCACAGCGCTGCGTGCCTGATGCTACTTCCACCCTCTTCACCCTCCAGGCAGTGTCCTGGTATGAGTGTTGGAAACACCGAGATGGTGCATTACCACAATTGCAGCCAGCAGTTTTGAGTACTTTTCCACCAGCTGGCAAGGTTAGGAACTATTGTATCTATTGAAGGGAAGGAAAGACCCCATCTATCTTTTATAGTTTTAGCTTTTTCACACTGATGTAAAATACACTGAGATTATTTTCAAGAACACCACTTTTAAATTCCTTTTCCCAAAGTTCACTTGATAGTGCTGCCAGAGGTGGCTGTCTGCTAAAGGAAGAGAGGACCAAACAAGATTTATTTGCATTAGACATTTCAGAAAGTGGGTGGGATTCAGAGGGAAAAGCATGTGCTGCTTCAAAGGCATCACAACCTGCAGCTTTGGTTAGCTGAATCTTTTTCTATTCAATGAAGGTGGTAGAAATTGTGGGCAGGGAGGGCTTGGGATGTGCTGTCTTGTTCTACTGATGTTGTTGGGTGGTTGAGACCTGTTGAATTTTAGAGTAATTTTGCAGACACAATAGGTCACAAGTCTTCTACAAAACAGGGATTTTTGGGATGAAGTTCATCTTCATTTGTAGCCAAAGTTGACTTTGAAAGCATCACTCTAGTAAAGAAACAGTACACATGAATTGAACTTAATCACATGAATAAGGTAATCACTTCCAGTCTTAACATTTATATTTTCACAGGTGATACACAAAATTTCTCTTGATAACAAAACAGCGTGAGCAATACTACTTGCTTCATTTTCCCCTCATATGCAGCTCCAAATCACAGAAATCTAATTCAGGAAGTATCCTTTACTAACATTTCACATTACATAATATATATAAAATTGCAAGATGTTTGTGTCCTGAAGGAATCTTGTATTTTAAATCAAAAACCATCAAATAAAAATTAAATGCTCAAATCTATAGACAAGAGCATATCAGACCAGTGCCATTGAGATTTTAAATGTTATTTAAGAAATTTATTCCTTTCATTCATTAAATTTGGAAGATAAATGTAAATGCTTATGTATTTTTGGTCACAGTTTTCTGTATGAATGCTGAAAGCTCTCTAGCAATCTTGGGTTTATATGTAAATAATGCAAGTACCATGGTTTACATGCTTCACAGATCTTTTTTTTTTTTTTACTGAGTATTTTCTATTTTAGAAGAAAAGGTCTTTTTTTTTCCCCTCACACTCTGTTCATAGTTGCTCTGATGCAACGAATAAGGAAGCTATAAATGGCAAATCAGAAAATCAGTTTGGTTTTGTTAAATGTTAGATGCTTTCAGGTCCTGATGCTACTGAAGTTTGACTAGGATTAAATTTTCCAGTTTTATGCCCTACCTGACATTGAGGGCCTGGCTATCCCAAGCTGCTTTATTTATGTTCTTCTTTGAAAGCTCTGCAGAGTTAAACCAGTCCTGGAGGAACGCTGGGCACTGCCAGGGGCTGTAGGTCCTGTAGTGAGCTTTATGTGCGTGAGATGCTTCATGGAATGAAGGGCCCTACCTCCAGTTAACAAGAGGAAGAGTAAAATGCCCTAAACCCAAGCAAAAAAACCCAAAGTCACGCCCATGGCCCAAGTTGTCTGGGAAGGGCATAGAACCACATTGCCCCAATCTCTTGGATTCTTGCACAGTGCAGGGGGCTCTGCCAGCACCAGCAGATCACACCTCTCCGATTCTTAGTCCCCTGCTCTTCAAGTCCTAATATCTAGATATTTTAATTATATCTCAACATTCTGTTGTTAATTCCCTCCTATAATTTAGTGGAAGATATAGGAAATTTTTATTCTTTGTGAAGTGTTTTAATACTTGTACATTTTCTAAGCACTTATTTAACCTAGAGCATAGTGAGAATAGTTTTTTCTTTGAGTTCAAAGGGAATTTACACCTCTTATCCTTAGCTTAGGAATTCATCTGTAACTTATGTCCATTACAAAAAATATGGTTTTGCTTTTAGTTTGTTTTTTTCATCGTGAAATCACCCAAGTTATTGGAGACAAGAGTCCATTCATCCCCACATCCATTGCCTTTTTGTCCTGTTACCAGTGTGCTGTATTTCTGTTGATCAGTGTTGCATCAGGAACATAACTGGTGTCACCCTGTGGGTGCAGAGGAGTTGGTGGAGGGAAGCAGGATGCTGTGCCTTCCTGCACAGATCCGGTGGGCTTCTAGGGGCGTACGCTCCGCTTGGGGAAGGGGAGCACCAGCCCTGTGCTGATAGGAGTTGCATAAAAGAATACAGGCAAAGCATCTTCATCCACTGAAACCTGGTGTTTGTTGCACTCACTCTAAATAGTGAATGGCTTCCTGATGTGCAGCAAGGCAGTGGTGATTTTTAATTTAAGTTTTTTGACTGGGACAAGTTTGTGGTAGCTCTTAGCACAGCCCATTAAATGATAATCCTGTCTATATTTGTTATGTATGTTGTAAATTCCCCCTAGACATCTCCTTTCTTTCTCCCACTGATTGCAAGAGTCCAGATCTGCCAAAGCGGAGATTTTTCAACTTAAAAGGGAGCTTTCAGCTACTTCCTGTCCTTCCTTTTGGAGTTCGTGCCTCAAAGAAGGTGAAGGCAAGTTGTGCTTGAGCACAGGGCATCCTAGGGGATATTTCCCTTGATGACTGTTACAAGCTGTCAGAGTTTAGCACAGGCTCAAGGCTCCAACACATGCAGTCAAGGTGCTTTAAGTTGTTTCCACTCCCTCAGTCTCTGTGTAGCTTAATCATATGCCATGTAGAAATTATGATTCATTATTTAAATGAACCAAACCTTTCAGACCTCTAAATGTTCTTTAAAAATCACAGTCTTCTATTATGTGAAATGATGTTTATTTGGTTTTTCATCAGTCAGAACCCTTTCTAAGAGGTTTACAGTAGAGATCCTCAAAAATACCTTAACTTCCTCAAAAATCTCTGTACTTAATACAGAGATAAGGGGACACAGAGTTATTGCAGCCAGGATAGTATCCCAAAGGGAGCAATCACAGGATTGTTATCCTCTTCCAACCATCGACTCCTGGGCTGGAAGAATGGTTTCTTTGATCCAATACAGCTGTAAATATGTCACATTTGTGTGTCACATTTATATGTTATTTTATAAATACCTAAAATTACAATGAAAGTAAATACTGGTACCTGTTACTCTTGGTATGACTCTTTATATGATGTTCACAAGGCGATTGGAAATTTTATGACATTTTTTGATGTTTGCAAGGCTTAATTTTAGCATCTATAAACCGCTTGGATTTTGGGAAATAATCCTCTCTAACCCATTGATTTCCTTTTAATTGCACTAATCATTTCTCGATGATTTTAATTCTCCTAAATACAGCAGTGATAATGCACTAAAAAGCTGCAAAATGGGCTATGACATGGAATGGAAATGCAATCTAGAACTTTTTTCGCCTTGCTGTAGTTATCAAAATATTTACAAGAAATTTTCTGTGTATTTTGTAGGTCCTGAGGAAGCAGATTTCAAGTGCACCCCGAATCATGTCAGCTGCATCGGTACAAAGAAATGCGTTCACTTCTCCCAGCTCTGCAATGGTGTTTATGACTGCGCTGATGGCTACGACGAAGGAGTGCATTGCCGGGGTGAGTAAATTTGCTGAGGGAGAAGTGCTTTAACCTGAAATCATTTGCTATTTTTTTCTTGTTGAGGTTGAGGAAAACCAAAGCTTTCTTATTCTTATCTGGACTAACATGACAGATGCTGTGAAACAGGGCTGGGACGTGTTGGGTAACGTGGAACGTTAGAACTTTCCTAGCAGAATCGTATAGGAGATATGTGTGTATCTTTAATTATCATTTTGTATTATTATTGATTATAGACATATACAGCAGAAAACGGAGAGAGGATTATGTAGCTTTGGTGGGAAGAAAATCCTTCTGAACCATTATTAAACTTTACTGAAAAATCACAGCAGTCCAATATCTTCTTTCATAAAAATTCAGAAAACTTCCCAGTTTAAGTGAATTAGTTTCGTGTCTGCTGGAGACATATCCTCTGCTCTGCCTCACACACAGAAATGATGGCTCCACAACCCTATTTAAGGTTGAGGTTCTCTTCTGCATGGACATCCAACGTGACTATCCTGGAATAATTCCTTTTCTCATTGCACTCCAGACCAGTGCAGGGTGGGGAAGTGAAGAGATGGCATCTGCAGTTACTCTGGTTTAGATGTGGAGACTGGCATTGGTGCAGAGAGGAGTAGAATTTAGAGCCCTCAGTATTTGTTTCTCTGTGCAGCCAAGGTATCTGAACAGATTTCTGTGTAATTGCCTCAGCTGAGTTATGATTAACTCTAAGCATATGGAATGGCTTTTGAACGTGGAGCTCCTCTTGTACCATGAGTACTGTCTCATGCTTGTATCGATGTATGTGCTCAATGCAGACAAGGGTGTTTGCCCTTGCCTGGTGCTGAGCTCTTCTCTCTGGTGACCTGGTGATTCTATGACTCGAGGGAATGGCAGAAGATGTGCCAGGGAGGGTTAGATTGCATATTAGGAAGAGGCTCTTCCCCCAGCGCCGGGTTTGCCCTCTATGTCAGAGAAAGCTTTGATTGTGGAGGACTAAAATATGCTAACCATAGGGTTGGGTGCTTGTGGGTTAAAGTCAGCGGAACCCACAGTAAGTCAGACATAGTGGTGGGAGTCTGTTACCAGCTGCCCAGGCAGGATGGGGAAACCGGTGAGCTCTGCTACGAGCAAGTGGGAGAAGTCTTTGCGATCGCTGGCCCTCGTTCTTAAGGGAGACTTCAACCTTCCAGATGTCTGCTGGAAGTATAACACAGCAGAAAGGAAACGGTCTAGGAGGTTCATTGAGTGTATGGAAGATAGCTTCCTGACACAACTGGTGAGTGAACTGACTGGGGAAGGTGCCCCACTGGATCTGCTGTTTGTGAACAGGGAGGGCTTTGTGGGGGAGGTGACTCTTGGAGGACGCCTTGACCTGTGTCAGACACAGCGTGGGCAGCAGGAGCAGGGCAGGGATTGTGCCCCTGTGCTCAGCACTGGTGAGGCCACCCCTTGAGTGCTGGGGTCAGTTCTGGGCCACTCAGCACCAGAAGGACATTGAGGGGCTGGAGAGTGTCCAGAGAAGGGAACGAGGCTGGGGAAGGGCTGGAGAACAAGTCCTGTGAGGAGAGGCTGAGGGAGCTGGGGTTGTTCAGCCTGGAGATGAGGAGGTTGAGGGGAGACCTCATCACTGTCTATGGCTGCCTGAAAGGAGGCTGTGGCAGAGCCAGTGTTGATCTCTTCTCCCAAGTGACAGGTGATAGGACAGGGGGAAATGGTCATAAGTTGTTCCAGCGGAGGTTCGGACTGGATATGTGGATATGAAGAAGAATTTCTTCACTGAAAGGGTGGTCAGACCCTGGCAGAGGCTGCCCTGGCAGGTGGTTCAGTTACCATCCCTGGAGGTGTTTGAAAAACTGGTAGATGAGTTTTTGAAGGAAGATGGGTGTGGTTGCACTCAATCTCAAAGGTCTGTTCCAACCGGAAGATTCTATGATTCTATGAAAGAAGGATGTGGAAGCCCTTTCTTAGGGAGCAAAGATTGGGCAGCACAGTTTGCCAGAATATAAAGACAAAAACACTGAAAAAAATACAGCAGATTTACTCTGAGTATTATTTTGTGTTGTGGACTTAATTTGCAGTGGGGGATTTTATTCTAATAGTTTACTGTTTAAGAGCATATTTACCAATTGCTGGCAATGAGAAATCTTAAGTAGGGATTGGTGGAGGTCATCTTTTTAATATCTCAGCTCTACTACTGAGAAGAGTTAATAAGTCTTGGGGAGAGTTGTAAGGCTGCCACATTAGGCCAAAATCTTGGATGCTGTGAGTCGTTAACATGGCAGTTATTTTCACTCAGTAGACTTTACTGCTGTAGGCAAATGATGGTTGATGACCCTCAGCAGGTCTCTCATCCAAAACCAGGAACTTAGAGACAGGTCCTGGGACTCCTGCTACAATCTGATGTGACAATATCCAGTAAAAGCTACAGTTAATGGTATAGTTCAAGAGGTGAAATCAGAATTTAAAAGTTCATGTGAACAGATTTCCAGAACTGTCATAGTAAAATGTAAGCACATGCCAAAAATAAGCCAAAAAGGGAAAAAAATAAATGAAGAAAAAAAAGTCAGCTGGAATTAATCAGTGTAATACTGCTGACTTCACAAAAACCACTAATAGTTATTTTTATATTACCAAGTGAGGGTACAGGCTGTCATAAAATATATGGCAGTTCTTATTCACAGTGATGGGAATAATTTCTTTTCTTGAAGGCTCTACTTTTGTAAAATCCTTGTTCAATGAACATTACACAAAACCAAAATTTGTGTCACTGTTTTAGCAGTGGTCTCAGCATCTAAAAAACCCCAAACTTGAACTGACTAAAACAGTATTTGGCCCAGAATGGAGCTTTC
Source organism: Tapera naevia (assembly GCA_033556795.1). Lineage (NCBI taxonomy): Eukaryota > Metazoa > Chordata > Aves > Cuculiformes > Neomorphidae > Tapera > Tapera naevia. Next base: position 1,808,671 of record JAUMJJ010000149.1, on the reverse strand, counting down.
TGAAGTTGTAGGCGAGTGTTTCTCGGAGGGCAATATTGGTCCATTAAGCACTGCTTAACTCTGTGTTCCTCAATTCACATATTTGTATAAATTACTCTAGATTAAGTGGCAGAGGTTAAAACTTCCAGTGCTGAGTTATTGTTTTGTTATAGCTCTTGTGTTTTTATTGAATTTTAACTCTTTAAATCAGAGATTAATGGAATCTGAAAAAATAAGTAGACTAAAAATGAAATTGTATGTTAAGCATAAATTAAATATGTTTAGTTCGTATATGTATCCTATACTTTGGAGTGTGATTGCACATAAATTACCTAATCTTTATTCATGGCCTTTTAATTTATGCTCAAATACACCTTGTAAGGTTCATGTTGATTCCCACTCCTTTCTTTATTATCATATATGAATATGAAAACTTCCCAATGGTAAAATTAATGTCTACTCTAATAAATTACCATAGAATTTAGTAAAATCTACTAAACAAACATTTGCTCTAAACCACACAGAACACATACATAATGAAGTTCTTTTATATTATATTTTATTAATAATTTAAAGTTATCTCCCAGTACCTCATCCAGTAAACGGTTAACAACTCATTAACACTGATCTTTGTAGCAATTCCATATTTTGACTTATTTATTGGAGGCACTTCTTGAATTTAATAATGGGCACATTTTTGTCAACAAAGCCAAAGAATAAGGAAAACAATGATTTTACTTTATCATCTTCTAGTTTGATACTAAAAGCTGCTATGAATGTGTCTTTATGATATATTTCTCTGTATTGGAAATTTGCTGTGAATGCAGTATAGGAGTAATTATTCTCTCTCTATATATCTGTGTATCAGAACAATTCATGGGTAACCACTGAGTCAGTCTGCAGTTGTACTAAGTCCTGAATATCCATGTTGTGTTTAGATCATCTGTGTGGCCAAAAGCTGCAAAGTTGCTTCAGAAACCTATTCAAATAGTTACGTGTTTGTTCAGTAGCAAAAATGGCTTTCTAAGTACGTCTGGCTTTAAATTGAAGGGGGGAAGATTTAGCTTAGACATTAGGAAGAAATTCTTCAGGATGAGGGTGGGGAGGCCTTGGCACAGGTTGCCCACGGAGGTCATGGCTGCTCCATCCCTGGAGGTGTTCAAGGCCAGGTTGGATGGGGCTTTGAGGAGCCTGTTCTGGCGGGAGGTGTCCCTGCCCAGGGCAGGGATATTGGAACTGTGCAAGATCTTTATGGTCCTTTCCAACCCAGACCGTTCTGTGATTCCATCTTCCTCTTTAGTTAGCATCATTCCTATGAAATTTTTGATTGATCAAGAAGATAATAAGAGTTTTAAGTATCTAATTGTCAGCAACTCAGCCGGTCACAGAGCTGACTGTATTAAAGTAACCTCTTGTTAGCCACACTGCTGGTGCTGTGTAAATAAGTCAAGGTCTATTAGGAAGAATGTCTTTACTGAAAGGGTTCTCAGGCCCTGGCAGAGGCTGCCCAGGGAGGTGGTGGAGTCACCATCCCTGGAGGTGTTTAAAAAAATGGGTGGATGAGTTTTTGAGGGATGTGGTTTATGGGATGATGGGTGCGGTTGGACTCGATGGTCTCAAAGGTCTTTTCCAACCAGAAGATTCTATGATTCTGTGTATCAGGAAAAGAAGTTATAATATGAAGTACAGGTTGTGTGACCATGGCAAAGAACATCTCAGTGCATGGGTCATGACTACACCTTTGAAAGCGTCTAATAATGCTTAAGAACTAACGGAGTACAAGCATTCAGTAACTGCAGGTATTCTAATTTTTTTCTCAAAATTTTTATGTTAAGTCCTTATATTATGATATTTGAGAGATATATTCAGTCCTGCACCCTTCCCTGGCAAGTAAAAATATAATATCTGCAGTGCAAAATGGCAATGTATGTGAAATTTCAATGAAATGGTCATAAATACAGTGACATTCCTGGCTCATCATCTTTCATTTTAGGCACACGTGCATTTTTGCTGGTGAATGTAATGCATAAATTCAGGAGGAGTTGTGGCACTACGAAATAAAGAATTGCTTATTATATAGGATGGTTTCACATTATGTGTTTCAGTGTCCTTCAGAGGAGGGAGGGGTGTGTGTTTCACTGAAAATGTAACTCACAGCAAATAGTAGTGATAAGGATCCGTATTCGGTCATTTTGGTTTCTTTGATATTTTTTGACTAAGGAATGCTTTAAAGAGGCTGAATAAGCAAGAGATTGAAGTGTGTACCAACCCCTGCTGTGAAGTGTATCCTGGGCTGGGGCTGTTCAGCTTTCTGAGATGCATCAGAAAATTTCATCATAATCCAGTCCTACCGAATGGAGGAATTGGAGCCCGTAAGCAATTTGGAGGCTTGATAAAGCTTGGCTAGAATTTACCAGTGCCAAAACTAAACCCAACCTCGAGTACTTCTGCTGGTAAACTGATCTGAAGTTTGCTCTGCACCGTTAAGCTTCTTTCTTTAACACAGCTCTTCAGGTTTCTTTTTAGAACCAGTTCCTTATCTCAGTTGCGTTTTCAACCACTTTTAAAGCTCAGCTGTGCAAGGAGCTGAGAAGTCTTCTCCCGCAGGGGAATCGATGAATTATTGCAAACTGAACTATTTAGCTCTAGGTTTTTCCTTCCCCCAGTTCATCTCAGTGAGCCCTTGATGAGCTTCCTGGGGGCATCACCAGGACAGGGCTTAGTGGCTGTGGTCAGATAGAACAGGTGTCATGTGGTGACATCTTGTTCCAGCCTCTGAATTTGTGGTCTTTTGAAGGTTAAAATACCTAATTTATTTTTCTGAAGGCTTTAGAAACAGCTTAGGCAAATATCCATCACGGATTAGGTGGAGTAGCCTGGCCTTGAGTAGATAAAGGATTAGATATATCCTTAAGATAATTTCTAGAGAATTACAATCACATTCCCAAGAATCTTAAAAAAGGTTTTTTATGGGTCTGCAGAGGTGATCTCTACAGTTCTATAAATCAGTACTTTATATGTATGTATATGGCAAAAAATTGAAGATGACATGGCAAAATCAGTTTTTGGTCTGTCTCTGAGTTAGAGCTGAAGACAAGTGGAACTTCTACAGTATATGGAGGTGTCCTTTTTCACTTAACAAACTTACAGCTTAAGTCGTTATTTATAACTGCAGGAACAATTATGCTAAAATTCTGGATATTCCAGCCAGAAAGTGCTAAAATGCTGAAAAAAATGCTAACACAAACACTCTGCATAGCCTTGGCTTATGCCAGTTTATCATAAAATGGAGCATTTGTTGAACAACTACCAAGAAGTGAAATTGACACAGAATTAAAAGGCCCAGGTAGGAGTTTGGTGAAGACACTAATTACACACTGACGCTCTGACTTTAAAGGTGAAGTATATTTTTCATTTCACTGCAGTATCCATTGCTTTTCTATGGACTGTGTTGTATTATTCAGGGAGAATATTACAGCGCATTTATCCATCCTACTTGACAAGATGGAATAGTAACAGCATCAATAGTCTGCCTGTGCACCTCTCCAATGGTCACGTTCAACATAAAGTAAAATCAAGATACTATTAAATAGTCTTTTGTCACAACCTTAACATGGATTGTGCTCTGTGTGACTTTGGTTTGGGGATAGATGAACCAAAGCTTTGGGAACAAGAAAGAAGGAGAGCTGTGGGGATTCTCTGAAAGTCTACTTGTGCAAAAAGCCTGAAAAGCAGAGAGTTGAGTGCGTTCTTGAGGATGCTTTCTCCCATTCTGATCACTGCTACTGATTAGCTTCCAATAATATCTGACCAGTATCCCACCTGTGTGAGATACAGGAGTTGCTGGACCAGGGCTCAGCAGCACACAGGAGTTTGCTTTTCCTGACCCCGAATCACAGCGGATCCACTCTAAAGATGCAGTTGAATGAAAAATGAATTACTGATTATTTAGATTGCCATCTCATATTGAAATTAGTCTTACAATCATAGAATCATTAAGGTTGGAAAAGACCTCTAAGATCATCCAGTCCACCAGTTGACCCAATAACACTGCCTGCTAAATTATTTCTCAAAATGTGTGCCATCCATTAAAGCCCCTTGCTGTTTGGAGAGGCACCATCTGTGAGATCATTGCCTGGATGTCTACCTGTGTGCCTCCATAGCACCTCTGCCAAGATGAGCCTGGGCACGCAGGAGAATCTGTATTACCTTCAGGAGAACAACTATCTTATAAAAATAACTTCAAATTTTTGTTTCATATATTAACTAGATGTAACCCAATGTATTTTAGTAGATTAATTAAGGTTAAGAAAGTCTAGGAGACATCACAGAGGTTACACAAGACAACTTCCTTTTGTAATTTAAATGGAAATTTTGACTGAACGTAACAGATCTCATAGATTCCTTCCAAGTCTTCAGATTATTTGAGTCTTTGATAACTGTGTTTTGAACCATAGTCTCTAGTCAGTAAAATATACAAAGGAAAACTCTGGATCATTTAGTATTAAAAAAAACTGTAGTAGACACAAGCAGAAGATCAGGCCAAATAATTGCTGTGTTTGTAGCAGCCTGTAATCAGAGTATTATTTTTCTGTTTAGGCCTTTTGAGTGAATTGTTATCGTTAAGACGAAGATAAATGCTGCTATTACTGCATCAAGTTTTTGTTCTGGCACTTCTACAGCTGGAACACTGGGAGATTTTAAGTAGTGTTTACCAGAGTGGAAAATACAGATTTCAAAATTTTATGGAAACTTTAGGGCTTTCAAGAATGAGGCAAAATTATGAAACTGAAAGTTATTTAGATGCTAGTCTTACGTTTTTCTTTCTTTCTTTTTTCCTTCTTTATTTCTCATGAAGTTGTGTAACAAGGTAACAAAGCAGAACTAAATTAGTCTGGGATTATGATGTCCCCACTGTTCTCTCCTGAGACTGTTCCTACAGGCAGTGCACACCTGCACAAGAAATCCCTGTAAAGTCATTCAGTTTATTCTGACAAGCTTTAAATCAGCCATCCTTTAAGGCTGTGATGTCTGAAGTGTCATGCCAGGGTACTGAATCCTTGAACCCCCAGGAAATCTCACGGTGCTCCTGGCACACCAGTGGGGCTGCTGAAACCATCAGGTGATGTTCAGAATGATTCCCTCTGCAGTTCTCTGCGTTCTGCATCAAGCTTTGTGCTTGTGGTTAAGAGACAGGAAAGAGAGAATAGTGCAGGCACGAAAATCAGACCATCATAGGTATTTCTGCTTTGGAACAGCTGCTAGTAAATTACTACATTTGTCTGGGTGTAGGCTTACTTTGCCTTTCTTTACCTTTATTGTATCTCCTTCTCATTTCACCCGCTGAATATCCAGTTTCTTGTCTATTACTGTCTTTCCCATCTTTTTGCCTTAATAGAGCATGATGTGGCTCGTTGAAATTAGCCAAGGTCATTTAGTCTATTCTGCTGTCAAGACAAAGAAGTCTCAGGCTTGGTGATTTAATAACTTTCTATCACAAAATCCTATTGCAGCGAAGCAAATTAAAGGTGGCTGGCAGGGGGATAGAACAGTGGAGGACGTTCGAGTGATGTGATTTCATCCCATGTTTCAAGGGCTGTTGCTAAAGAGATTCTTTTAGGCCAGGATGCACGCAAATGAGCACCATTGTTAGGGTGTCAGCATTGAATGTGTAGCAAAGTAAGTGTAGAATTTCAATGTTTGACCGTATATGGTAATAATATATGATAACAGATCATGATGTGGTCATAGTTTGTTTAGAGTGCCTGTGATCTTGTCCATTGAAGGAACAGTGTCTTGTCTGCTCCCAATCAATATTTCCATTCCAAGTTGCAGTGTTCATATTCCTGAGAGAAAATGTTGAATAATGTTTCTTACTGGCAAAATCGAGTGTTGGCGAGTTCTGGCCTCCCTGAACACTAATATTGATTAGTTTTCCTGTTTAGCACATGTGCTTTAAATATATATACTTTCTTCAAGGTCATGAAAACCATGTTTGTAGTGGGAAATGCAGTGTTGAATTGCTGCACCGTGGAGTTCTTTTTAATCTTCCTTAAAAGAGAGTACAGATTATAACTCCCATATTCCAGTTTTTCTATGATTCCCTTGCCTAATAAATGAAATGCACAAACCGTAGTAGAAATGTGTTGTATTGTGAACAAGGTCGTGGTGGTTAAGAGGGCCACTTCCTTGTGATGGGAGAAAACTGGCTCGTGTTCAGGGCCACAGAAACCGGGTGGAAACAGCTCCAGTCGGTGTCATAGGGGGCTGCGATGGAATGGTCTGAGAAAGCTTTGCTCTGCTTTCCAGGGATTTAGGTTTCATGGCATTTATTGTTGCCTGCTGTTGTTGCCTGCTGTCACTGTTTTGAGGCTGCCCTCTACTGAGAAAAAAACCCAAAGATCGAAGCTCTAGGAGCATCCGCTTGTCAGTTTTATTCAACATTTTTATTATCTTTCTCTTGATTACTGTGTATAGTTTTTATTTTTACCAATTACAACTTGTAAAACTCTTTAAGGAATTATATAAGATCTGTTAGAGCTTTTTTACAAGTAAAGGACCTTTATGAAGATGAATACTCTGGGCATTACCTGTGTATCAGTAGTTCCAGATATATTGACGTGGCAAAAATCCTGACACTCATAAACTCACCTCACAAGCAGAAATGGTATCAGCTGCCTGGCTGCCATCAGGTCACACCATAGAGTGTATCTTAACTGCATTTTCAATACAGCGGCGTCAGGGACAGCTGTTTAGTGAGGAGAAACTAGAGCCTGACACTGAAGGCTTAAAAACACCAGTAACCTTGGGGCATAGGGAGAGACAGAGTGCAAGGTTTATCTTCAGCTATTGTGATCCATTTTCGGGGAGTTGGGAATAACTTAAATTTACTGAAATCTTATTTAGAAGGAGTAATTTTTTTTTTCAGTTTCCTTTTGAGCATTTTTTCTTTTAAAATTTTAGATTTTTACCTATAGGGTAAGAATTAAATTACTCCTCCTTACATTAACTAATAGTAAAATTATATCAGATGATAAAAAAATGTATCTGAGGCACTTGTCTGTCAACCAAATGCATGATTATTTCCATGGCCTCTTATTCCATTTACATTATTTACATTCATTGCTGATACCAACGGAGTTTTAAAATAATTGGGCATCCTGTTGTTTGAAGTGAGGAAGAAAATCAAGTAAAAGGCACATGTACTGAAAAGTATGGGTTTGGTCCTCCTAAAAGTATTCATAACGTTGACCTAAATCTACAGAAAGGTCTCCAATTGAAGATAGAGAAGAAGAAAGGAAAGAGAAAGTTCCAGCTCTAGCATCACATAATTGTCAGAAGTGCAGTTGTCAGTTTTCTGCCCCAGGAGTCCTCAGCCAAGCTAAATTGAGACTTGATTTCAAGTGCTTTCACTCCCTGCCTGAGGGGATTTGCCTTCCCAGCTCCTTATCTTCCCAAGGTGAATAAACAAATGAGCACACTACAATGTGTTCTGCATGGGGGGTGCTTTTGCTCCTCATGGCACTTTTCTCTGTGGAATAAACAGCTGAACATTTATTATAGCAAATGCTTGAAGCTCCAGGAGTGTTTTTATTCTCATGGCAGGGAGTCAGTTCTGGTCTCTCACTTGTTCCCTTCTCAACAGTGACTTGGTATTGTTAACCAAAGTGGGTAAATTCTGGGAGGTGGAGTAGGTGTAGTCCCACCTGGAATGCATATTCCTCTACAGAACATCCAGCTACCTGACCATGTATATGTGACAAACACCTTATTCTGCCTTTTCACACAGTTAAATCTGTACCTGAAAAAAAAAAACTGCATAATTTTTTATTCTGGACAAAGGCTTTAATTTCTTGCTGCATCCCATTCCTTGCATTTTGCAATTTTAAGCTCATGAAACTGTATAATCAAAAAGTCTTAAGTCATTTTCAAATCATGTGATATAGTTTTAAAAATTAAAAGTTACTGTCGTTTCTTAGACTGATAAACAAGTCAAGATGTCACCAGAAATCTTAAGTGAGATTGATAATACGCAGTTGTGTGAAGATCACTTTGACACTTTGAGAAATAACTTCTGGTCTTCCACTCTGAAGCAAGAGCATGCACAGAGCATACAAAAACTGATTTCCAGAACTCATTATATCCTCCCTGGAAGATTTCAATCATCTTTTATTCACAAATATCTGTGTCAAGAAACCGTAACTAAGTCTTTAGCTCACAGTGGTAACGCCTGTAATTAGTGTTATCTGTGAAATGCACAGATTAAATAGATGTGGGATAGGAAGAGTTAAAAATTACAGTAGAAAGAAAAGAAAATAAAAGTAGAGCAGTAAATGGCAAGTAAAAAGAATCACTGAAAGCAATCAAGCCAGAACAAAAACTGGGAAGATACAGAGACCAGTCAATAACAAAGTCCACTGTAATCCTTTCTGAAAGGGCCAGTAAAGCCATCAGTGCTCTCTGTTTGGAAATAGGTGCACCAAAGGGCAGGATCATGCTCCTGCTGCACTGACTCATATCAGAAAACAAGAGTTTGCCAGGAGACCCTGTAATCTAGGAATATTTTCTCTTTTGTGAAAATGGGTGCGTTGAGAGCATCATTGCTGTGCATGCAATAGCATCAACCTGTACAGCTCATCATCTCTTTGTGGTAGTTACATCCTCAGCCCTTTGTGTCTCTGAGGGTTTGCAC
>JAUMJJ010000147.1:0-34401 GCA_033556795.1 Tapera naevia | reverse complement strand
GGAAAATGAACACTGTTTGGAGGGGGAAAACTTGATTTGTGTGAAAATGCACCCAGTGTTTTGAAGAAAAAAAGGATTTTGGGGAAAATGAACCCAGTTTGGGAGGATAGAAGCTGATTATGGGGAAAATGAACCCAGTTTGGGGGGGAAAAAATATTTTGTGGAAATAAAGCCAGTAATTGGGTAAAAACCCGGATTTTGGAGAAAAATGAACCCAGTCTGGTGGGGAAAACCCAATTTGTAGGGAAATAAACCCAGTTTTGTGGAAAAAATATATTTTGGGGAAAATGAACGCAGTAATGGGGAAAAATCCTGATTTTGGGGAAAATGAACCAAGTGCGGAGTGGAAATAGAATATTTTGAGGAAAATGAAATCAGTTTGGAGGGGACAACCTGATTTGTGTGAAAATGTACCCAGTTTTGGGGGTTAATAGGGATTTTCTGGAAAATGAACCTAGTTTTGGAGGAAAAAATCTGATTATGCGGAAAATGAACCCCTTTTGGGGGGAAAAATGATTTTGGGGGAAATGAACGCAGTAATTGGGTAAAAAACTCTAATTTGGGGGAAAATGGAACCAGTTTGGTAAGGAAAACCAAATTTGTAGGGAAGTGAACCCATTTTTGGTGGAAAAAAACCATATTTTGGGGAAAATGGACACAGTTTTGGGGGGAAAAAATGATTTTGGGGAAAATGAACCCAGTAATGGGGAAAAAAATGATTTTGGGGAAAATGAACCCAGTGTGGAATGGAAATAGAAGATTTTGGGGAAAATGAAATCAGATAGGAGGGGAAAACCTGATTTTTGTGAAAATGAACTGAGTTTTGGGGGGAAATAAGGATTTTATGTAAAATGAACCTATTTTCGGAGGAAAAAAGCTGATTATGTGGAAAATGAACCCAGTTTTGCGGAAAAACCTGTTTTCAAGGAAAATGAACCCAGTTTTGGGGGAAAAAATGATTTTGGGGAAAATGAACCCAGTGATCGGGTAAAAAACCCGGATTTTGGGGAAAATGAACACAGTTTGTTGGGAAAACCTAATATGTAGGGAAATAAACCCAGTTTTGGTGGAAAAAACATATTTTGGGGAAAATGAACCCAGTTTTGGGGTAAAAAAAAAGATTTTTGGAAAAATTAACCCACTTTGTGAGAAAAACCCCTGATTTTGGAGAAAATGAACCCAGTAATGGGGAAAAACCCTGATTTTGGGGAAAATGAACCAAGTGCGGAGTGGAAATAGAAGGTTTTGAGGAAAATGAAATCAGTTTGGACGGGACAACCTGATTTGTGTGAAAATGTACCCAGTTTTGGGGGTTAATAGGGATTTTGCGGAAAATGAACCTAGTTTCGGAGGAAAAATTCTGATTATACGGAAAATGAACACAGTTTTGGGGAAAAAAAACGTTTTTAAGGAAAATGAACCCAGTTTTTGGGGAAAAAATTATTTTGGGGAAAATGAACGCAGTAATTGGGTAAAAAAACCCGAATTTTGGGGAAAATCAGCAGAGTTGGGGGGGGGGAAGACTTGTAGAGAAATGAACCGACTTTTGCTGTAAAAAAAACCGACTTTGGGGAAAATCAACCCAGTTTGGGAGGAAAAAATCCGATTTTGGGAAAATGAACACTGGAGGGGAAAAAAACCTGGTTTTGGGGAAAATGAACACTGGAGGGGAAAACTAGATTTGTGTGAAAATGCACCCAGTGTTTTGTGGAAAAAAAGGATTTTGGGGAAAATGAACCCAGTTTAGGAAGAAAGAAGCTGATTATGGGGAAAATTAACCCAGTTTGGAGGGGATAACCCGTTTTTGATTAAAATGAACCCAGTTTTGAGGGAAAAACAAATTTTTTTGGGAAATAAAGCCAGTAATTGGGGCTTCTCCAAAACAACCAGGTTTTGGAGAAAATGAACACAATTTGGTGGGGAAAACCCAATATTTAGGGAAATAAACCCAGTTTTGGTGGAAAAAAAACATATTTTGGGGAAAATGAACACAGTTTTGGGGGAAAAAATGATTTTGGGGAAAATGAACCCAGTAATGGAGAAAAAATCCTGATTTTGGGGAAAATGAACCCAGTGTGGAGTGGAAATTGAAGATTTTGGGGAAAATGAAATCAGTTTGGAGGGGAAAACCTGATTTGTGTGAAAATGTACCCAGTTTTTGGGGAGAAAAAGGATTTGGGTAAAATGAACCCAGTGTGGAGTGGAAATAGAAGATTTTGGAGAAAATGAACACTGTTTGGAGGGGAACACCTGATTTTGGAGAAAAAGCATCCAGTTTTGGGGGGAAATAAGGATTTTGTGGAAAATGAATATAGTTTCGGAGGATAAAAACTATTTATGCAGAAAATGAACCCAGTTTTGGGTAAAAAACCCGTTTTTAAGGAAAATGAACCCAATTTTGGGGAAAAAAAATTATGTTTGGGAAAATGAACCCAGTAATTGGGTAAAAACCCGATTTTGGGGAAAATGAACCCCGTTTGGGAGGAAAAAAAACCCGATTATGGGAAAAATGAACCCAGTTTGGGGAAAAAATTATTTTGGGGAAAATGAAATCAGTTTTGGGAAAAAAATTATTTTGGGGAAAATGAACCAGTGTTTCAGAGGAAATAGAAGATTTTGGGGAAAAAAATAAAAACTTCACCAAAAATTACACCAAAAATTTCACCAAAATCATTATTTCCCTCCCAAAACTGGATTCATTTCCCCCAAAATCAGATTTTTTCCTCCCAAACCGGGTTCATTTTCCCCAAAATCCTATTTTTCCCCCAAAACTGGGTGCATATTCATACAAATCAGGTTTTCCCCTCCTAAAACGGTTCATTTTCCACAAAAGCTTCTATTTCCACTCCACACTGGGTTCATTTTCCCCATAATCAGGGTTTATTCCCAATTACTGTGTTCACTTTCTCAAAAATCCTTTTACCCCCCGCCCCCCCCCCCCAAAAATGGGTTCATTTATCTCAAAAACTAACCCCTTGATTTTAAAGAATCTGGAATTTCCTTCCATGAATAGCTGCCAAAGACAAAGCTTTTTACCGGCAGGGTATTCCTCTCTCGAAGGCTAACAAATACAGGCAAAGAGAGGATCTGCACCTGCTTTCTTGAGCAGCCTTCACAGTGTTTCCCCGGCTTTCACACCACATTCCGGCTGCAAACATTACGTTGGTCCGGAGACAGCGCCTTCTCTTGCCGGCTGGCTCTCTAAACTGAAACCGCTCAGAAAGCTGTCTCTGGCCGCGGTTTCACAGACATCTCGGCTGTCTGCTCCTTGCCGCTCTGAGGAGCAGTCATTTCAGATATCTAGCATCACATCACAGCGCATGCACATGAGTCTAAAATCTTTCTCTCTTAGAAACTTGCTATTTATGAAAATTCTTTTAGCATGACTTTTCATCTTCTAACAATGTAATTAAAGGGAATATTATCAGATGATCTGCTCGTGCTTCAAGGACGAGGGATCCCTGTTTTCCAGTGTAGTCTCATCAGCCTCTGCAAACTCTTTCTACTGAAACAGCAGGCAGGGAATCCACAGCACATTCTCTGAACGGCACGGTTTTGTGTTTCTCCAAAGGAGAGCAGAAACTAACCCCTTGATTTTAAAGAATCCTGGAATGTTCTTCCATGAATCGCTGCTAGAAGAGAAAGCATTTTAGTGGCAGGCTATTCCTCTCTCGAAGGCTGACAAATACAGGCAAACAGTCGAGCTGCTTTTGCTTTCTTGCGCAGCCTTCACAGTGTAGCCCCGGCTTTCACAGTAGGCTTCAGCTGCAAACATTACGTTGTTCGGGAGACAGTGCCTTCTCTTACCGGCTAGCTCTCTAAACTGAAGCCGGTCGGAAAGCTGCCTCTCGCCGCGGTTCTACAGACATCCCGGCGGTCTGCTGCTTGCCTCCCTGACGAACAGTCTTTTCCGATTTCTAGCAGCATATTAAAGCGCGTCCACAGCAGTCTAAAATCTTGCCTCCTACCCAACCCCGAATTTTCTATTTTGGAAATGTTTTAGCATGACATCTAATCTCCTAACAATGTATTTAAAAGACAAATAATCGGATGATCTGTTCGTGTTCAAGGACGAGAGATGCCTTTTTTCCTGTCCATTCCCTTCAGCCTCTGCAAACTGTTTCTGCTGAAACTTGTTACAACAGCCGGCAGCGAATTCACACACATTCTCTGAACTGCACGGTTTTGTTTTTCCTCCAAGGGAGTGCAGAAACTAACCCTTTGAATTTAAAGAATCCTGGAATTTCCTTCCATGAATAGCTGCCAGAAGAGAAAGCTTTTTACCGGCAGGGTATTCCTCTCTCGAAGGCTTACAAATACAGGCAAAGTGAGGATCTGCTCCTGCTTTCTTGAGCAGCCTTCACAGTGTTTCCCCGGCTTTCACACCACATTCCGGCTGCAAACATTACGTTGGTCCGGAGACAGCGCCTTCTCTTGCCGGCTGGCTCTCTAAACTGAAACCGCTCAGAAAGCTGTCTCTGGCCGCGGTTTCACAGACATCTCGGCTGTCTGCTCCTTGCCGCTCTGAGGAGCAGTCATTTCAGATATCTAGCATCACATCACAGCGCATGCACATGAGTCTAAAATCTTTCTCTCTTAGAAACTTGCTATTTATGAAAATTGTTTTAGCATGACTTTTCATCTTCTAACAATGTAATTAAAGGGAAAATTATCAGATGATCTGCTCGTGCTTCAAGGACGAGGGATCCCTGTTTTCCAGTGTAGTCTCATCAGCCTCTGCAAACTCTTTCTACTGAAGCAGCAGGCAGGGAATCCACAGCACATTCTCTGAACGGCACGGTTTTGTGTTTCTCCAAAGGAGAGCAGAAACTAACCCCTTAATTTTTAAGAATCACAGAATGTTCTTCCATGAATCGCTGCTAGAAGAGAAAGTATTTTAGCGGCAGGCTATTCCTCTCTCGAAGGCTGACAAATACAGGCAAAGAGTCGAGCTGCTTTTGCTTTCTTGCGCAGCCTTCACAGTGTAGCCCCGGCTTTCACAGTAGGCTTCAGCTGCAAACATTACGTTGTTCGGGAGACAGCGCCTTCTCTTACCGGCTAGCTCTCTAAACTGAAGCCAGTCGGAAAGCTTCCTCTGCCCGCGGTTCTACAGACATCCCGGCAGTCTTCTTCTTGCCTCCCTGACGAACAGTCATTTCAGATTTTGGGAGGAATTAACCCAGTTTGGGAGAAAAAAAACTGATTATGGGGAAAATGAAGCCAGTTTGTGGGGAAAAAGCCGTTTTTGAATATAATAAACCCAGTTATGGGGAAAATGAACCAGTAATGGGGAAAAAACCGATTATGGGGAAAATGAACAGAGTTTGGGGGGGGGAAAGCCAATTTTGTAGGGAAAGGAACACAGTTAAGGTGGAAAGAAACAGATTCTGTGGAAAATGAAATTGTAGGGAAATGAACCCAGTTTTGCTGGAATAAAACATATTTTGTGGAAAATGAGGGTTTTTTTCTCCCCCCGACTGGATTCATTTTCCCCAAAATCGGGTTTTTTTCCTCCCAAATTGGGTTCATTTTCCCCAAAATCCTTTTTTTCCCACAAACACTGGGTGCATTTTCACACAAATCAGGTTTTCCCCTCCAAACTGATTACATTTTCCAAAAATCTTCTATTTCCACTCCACACTGGGTTTATTTTCCCCAAAATCATTTTTTCCCCATTACTGGATTCATTTCCCCAAAATCGTTTTTTTTTCCACCAAAACTGAGTTCATTTTCCCGAAATCGTTTCCCCCCCTCCCCCCCCAAAAAAAAAACTGGCTGCATTTTCACACAAATGAGATTTTCCCCTCCAAACTGATTTCATTTTCCCCCAAATCCGGGTTTATTTCCCAATTACTGGGTTCATTTCCCCAAAATAATTTTTTCCCAAAGCACTGTTCATTTTCCCCAAAATCGATTTTTTTCCACCAAAACAGAGACCATTTACCTACAAGTTGGGTTTTCCCCCCAAACTATGTTCATTTTCCCCCAAATTAGGTTTTTTTACAAAATTTTACAAAATTACTGGGTTAATTTTCCCCAAAATCACTTCGCCCCCCCCCCCCCCCCCAAACTGGATGCATTTTCATACAAATCAGGTTTTTCCCCCCCAAACTGGGTTAATTTTCACCATAATCAGCTTCTTTCCTCCCAAACTCGGTTCATTTCCCTTCAAGTTGGTTTCCTCCGCCCAAAACTTTGTTCATTTTCCCCAAAATTCGATTTTTTTAACCCAATTACTGGGTTCATTTTCCCAAAATATTTTTTTCCCCAAAACTGGGTTCATTTTCCTTAAAAACGGGTTTTTCTGCCAAAACTGGGTTCATTTTCCGCATAATCAGCATTTTTCCTCCGAAACTAGGTTCATTTTCCACAAAATCCTTATTTCCCCCCAAAACTGGGTTTATTTTCACACAAATCAGGTTTTCCCCTCAAAACAGTGTTCATTTTCCCCAAAATCTTCTATTTCCACTCCACACTTGGTTCATTTTCCCCAAAAACAGATTTTTCCCCCAAAACTGGGTCCATTTTCCCTAAATTCGGGTTTTTTTCCACCAAAACTCGGTTCATTTCCCTAGAAGTTGTTTTTTCCCCCCCAAACTTTGTTCATTTTCCCCAAAATTCGGTTTTTTTACCCAATTACTGGGTTCGTTTTCTCCAAAATAATTGTTTTCCCCAAAACTGGGTTCATTTTCTGCATAATCAGTTTTTCCCTCTGAAACTGGGTTCATTTTCCACAAAATTCGGGAAATGAACTGAGTTTTGGTGGAAAAAAACTGACTTTGGGGAAAATGAACCCAGTTAGGGAGGAAAAAATCCGATTTTGGGGCAAATTACCCCAATTATGGGGGGAAAAAAAATAATTTTCGGGAAATGAACCCAGTAATTGGAAAACCCGGATTCTGGGGAAAATGAACACAGTTTGGGAGGAAAGAAGCTGATTATGGGGAAAATGAAACCAGTTTTGGGGGAAAAAAACATTTTTGGTGAAAATGAACCCCGTTTTGAAGGAAAAAAAAAGATTTTGGGGAAATAAAGCCAGTAACTGGTTCAAAAATCCATATGTTGGGGAAAATGAACACAATTTGGTGGGGAAAACCCGATATGTAGGGAAATAAACCCATTTTTGGTGGAAAAAACATATTTTGAGGAAAATGAACCCCGTTTTTTTTGGGAAAAAATTATTTTGGGGAAAATGAACCCAGTTCGGGAGGAGAGAAGCTGATTATGGGGGAAATGAACCCAGTTTGGGGGGGAAAAAATATTTTGTGGAAATAAAGCCAGTAATTGGGTAAAAACCCCAGATTTTGGAGAAAAATGAACCCAGTCTGGTGGGGAAAACCCAATTTGTAGGGAAATAAACCCAGTTTTGTGGAAAAAAATATATTTTGGGGAAAATGAACGCAGTAATGGGGAAAAATCCTGATTTTGGGGAAAATGAACCAAGTGCGGAGTGGAAATAGAAGATTTTGAGGAAAATGAAATCAGTTTGGAGGGGACAACCTGATTTGTGTGAAAATGTACCCAGTTTTGGGGGTTAATAGGGATTTTCTGGAAAATGAACCTAGTTTTGGAGGGAAAAAAATGCTGATTATGCGGAAAATGAACCCAGTTTTGGGGGAAAAATCCATTTTTAAGGAAAATGAACCCAGTTTTGGGGGAAAAAATTATTTTGGGGGAAATGAACCCAGTAATCGGGTAAAAAACCCGATTTTTTTGGAAAATGAACAGAGTTTGGGGGGGGGGGGGGAACCAACTTGTAGGGAAATGAACCGAGTTTTGCTCGAAAAAAACCAACCTTGGGGAAAATCAACCCAGTTTGGGAGGGAAAAAAACGATTTTGGGGAAAATGAACCCAGTTTTGGGGGAAAAACCCCGATTTTGGGGAAATGAACCCAGTAATGGGGAAAAAAAACTGATTTTGGGGAAAATGAACACTGTTTGGAGGGGAAAACTTGATTTGTGTGAAAATGCACCCAGTGTTTTGAAGAAAAAAAGAATTTTGGGGAAAATGAACCCAGTTTGGGAGGATAGAAGCTGATTATGGGGAAAATGAACCCAGTTTGGGGGGGAAAAAATATTTTGTGGAAATAAAGCCAGTAATTGGGTAAAACCCCCGGATTTTGGAGAAAAATGAACCCAGTCTGGTGGGGAAAACCCAATTTGTAGGGAAATAAACCCAGTTTTGTGGAAAAAATATATTTTGGGGAAAATGAACGCAGTAATGGGGAAAAATCCTGATTTTGGGGAAAATGAACCAAGTGCGGAGTGGAAATAGAAGATTTTGAGGAAAATGAAATCAGTTTGGAGGGGACAACCTGATTTGTGTGAAAATGTACCCAGTTTTGGGGGTTAATAGGGATTTTCTGGAAAATGAACCTAGTTTTGGAGGGAAAAAAATGCTGATTATGCGGAAAATGAACCCAGTTTTGGGGGAAAAATCCATTTTTAAGGAAAATGAACCCAGTTTGGGGGAAAAAAATTATTTTGGGGAAAATGAACCCAGTAATCGGGTAAAAAACCCGATTTTTTGGAAAATGAACAGAGTTTGGGGGGGGGGGGAACCAACTTGTAGGGAAATGAACCGAGTTTTGCTCGAAAAAAACCAACTTTGGGGAAAATCAACCCAGTTTGGGAGGGAAAAAAACGATTTTGGGGAAAATGAACCCAGTTTTGGGGGAAAAAAACCGATTTTGGGGAAATGAACCCAGTAATGGGGAAAAAAACTGATTTTGGGGAAAATGAACACTGTTTGGAGGGGAAAACTTGATTTGTGTGAAAATGCACCCAGTGTTTTGAAGAAAAAAAGGATTTTGGGGAAAATGAACCCAGTTTGGGAGGATAGAAGCTGATTATGGGGAAAATGAACCCAGTTCGGGGGGGAAAAAATATTTTGTGGAAATAAAGCCAGTAATTGGGTAAAAACCCCGGATTTTGGAGAAAAATGAACCCAGTCTGGTGGGGAAAACCCAATTTGTAGGGAAATAAACCCAGTTTTGTGGAAAAAATATATTTTGGGGAAAATGAACGCAGTAATGGGGAAAAATCCTGATTTTGGGGAAAATGAACCAAGTGCGGAGTGGAAATAGAATATTTTGAGGAAAATGAAATCAGTTTGGAGGGGACAACCTGATTTGTGTGAAAATGTACCCAGTTTTGGGGGTTAATAGGGATTTTGTGGAAAATGAACCTAGTTTTGGAGGAAAAAATCTGATTATGCGGAAAATGAACCCCTTTTGGGGGGAAAAATGATTTTGGGGGAAATGAACGCAGTAATTGGGTAAAAAACTCTAATTTGGGGGAAAATGGAACCAGTTTGGTAGGGAAAACCAAATTTGTAGGGAAGTGAACCCATTTTTGGTGGAAAAAAACATATGTTGGGGAAAATGGACACAGTTTTGGGGGGGGAAATGATTTTGGGGAAAATGAACCCAGTAATGGGGAAAAAAATGATTTTGGGGAAAATGAACCCAGTGTGGAATGGAAATAGAAGATTTTGGGGAAAATGAAATCAGATAGGAGGGGAAAACCTGATTTTTGTGAAAATGAACTGAGTTTTGGGGGGAAATAAGGATTTTATGTAAAATGAACCTATTTTCGGAGGAAAAAAGCTGATTATGTGGAAAATGAACCCAGTTTTGCGGAAAAACCTGTTTTCAAGGAAAATGAACCCAGTTTTGGGGGAAAAAATGATTTTGGGGAAAATGAACCCAGTGATCGGGTAAAAAACCCGGATTTTGGGGAAAATGAACACAGTTTGTTGGGGAAAACCTAATATGTAGGGAAATAAACCCAGTTTTGGTGGAAAAAACATATTTTGGGGAAAATGAACCCAGTTTTGGGGTAAAAAAAATGATTTTTGGAAAAATTAACCCACTTTGTGAGAAAAACCCCTGATTTTGGAGAAAATGAACCCAGTAATGGGGAAAAACCCTGATTTTGGGGAAAATGAACCAAGTGCGGAGTGGAAATAGAAGGTTTTGAGGAAAATGAAATCAGTTTGGACGGGACAACCTGATTTGTGTGAAAATGTACCCAGTTTTGGGGGTTAATAGGGATTTTGCGGAAAATGAACCTAGTTTCGGAGGAAAAATTCTGATTATACGGAAAATGAACCCAGTTTTTGGGGAAAAATTATTTTGGGGAAAATGAACGCAGTAATTGGGTAAAAAAACCCGAATTTTGGGGAAAATCAGCAGAGTTGGGGGGGGGAAGACTTGTAGAGAAATGAACCGACTTTTGCTGTAAAAAAAACCGACTTTGGGGAAAATCAACCCAGTTTGGGAGGAAAAAATCCGATTTTGGGGAAAATGAACACTGGAGGGGAAAAAAACCTGGTTTTGGGGAAAATGAACACTGGAGGGGAAAACTAGATTTGTGTGAAAATGCACCCAGTGTTTTGTGGAAAAAAAGGATTTTGGGGAAAATGAACCCAGTTTAGGAAGAAAGAAGCTGATTATGGGGAAAATTAACCCAGTTTGGAGGGGATAACCCGTTTTTGATTAAAATGAACCCAGTTTTGAGGGAAAACCAAATTTTTTGGGAAATAAAGCCAGTAATTGGGGCTTCTCCAAAACAACCAGGTTTTGGAGAAAATGAACACAATTTGGTGGGGAAAACCCAATATTTAGGGAAATAAACCCAGTTTTGGTGGAAAAAAAACATATTTTGGGGAAAATGAACACAGTTTTGGGGGAAAAAATGATTTTGGGGAAAATGAACCCAGTAATGGAGAAAAAATCCTGATTTTGGGGAAAATGAACCCAGTGTGGAGTGGAAATTGAAGATTTTGGGGAAAATGAAATCAGTTTGGAGGGGAAAACCTGATTTGTGTGAAAATGTACCCAGTTTTTGGGGGAGAAAAAGGATTTTGGGTAAAATGAACCCAGTGTGGAGTGGAAATAGAAGATTTTGGAGAAAATGAACACTGTTTGGAGGGGAACACCTGATTTTGGAGAAAAAGCATCCAGTTTTGGGGGGAAATAAGGATTTTGTGGAAAATGAATATAGTTTCGGAGGATAAAAACTATTTATGCAGAAAATGAACCCAGTTTTGGGTAAAAAACCCGTTTTTAAGGAAAATGAACCCAATTTTGGGGAAAAAAAATTATGTTTGGGAAAATGAACCCAGTAATTGGGTAAAAAACCCGAATTTTGGGGAAAATGAACCCCGTTTGGGAGGAAAAAAACCCGATTATGGGAAAAATGAACCCAGTTTTGGGGAAAAAATTATTTTGGGGAAAATGAAATCAGTTTTGGGAAAAAAATTATTTTGGGGAAAATGAACCCAGTAATGGGGAAAAAAACCTGATTTTGGGGAAAATGAACCCAGTTTTGGGGGAAAACCCCGGATTTGGGGAAAATGAACACAGTTTTGGGGGAAAAAATGATTTTGGGGAAAATGAACCCAGTAATGGAGAAAAAATCCTGATTTTGGGGAAAATGAACCCAGTGTGAAGTGGAAATTGAAAATTTTGGGGAAAATGAAATCAGTTTGGAGGGGAACACCTGATTTTGGAGAAAAAGCATCCAGTTTTGGGGGGAAATAAGGATTTTGTGGAAAATGAATATAGTTTCGGAGGATAAAAGCTATTTATGCAGAAAATGAACCCAGTTTTGGGTAAAAAACCCGTTTTTAAGGAAAATGAACCCAATTTTGGGAAAAAAAAATTATTTTGGGGAAAATGAACCCAGTAATTGGGTAAAAAACCCGAATTTTGGGGAAAATGAACCCTGTTTGGGAGGAAAAAAACCCGATTATGGGAAAAATGAACCCAGTTTTGGGGAAAAAATTATTTTGGGGAAAATGAAATCAGTTTTGGGAAAAAAATTATTTTGGGGAAAATGAACCCAGTGTTTCAGAGGAAATAGAAGATTGTGGGGAAAAAAAATCAAAAATTCACCAAAAATTACACCAAAAATTTCACCAAAATCATTATTTCCCTCCCAAAACTGGATTCATTTCCCCCAAAATCAGATTTTTTCCTCCCAAACCGGGTTCATTTTCCCCAAAATCCTATTTTTCCCCCAAAACTGGGTGCATATTCACACAAATCAGGTTTTCCCCTCCTAAAACGGTTCATTTTCCACAAAAGCTTCTATTTCCACTCCACACTGGGTTCATTTTCCCCATAATCAGGGTTTATTCCCAATTACTGTGTTCACTTTCTCAAAAATCCTTTTACCCCCCCCCCCCCCAAAAATGGGTTCATTTATCTCAAAAACTAACCCCTTGATTTAAAAGAATCCTGGAATTTCCTTCCATGAATAGCTGCCAAAGACAAAGCTTTTTACCGGCAGGGTATTCCTCTCTCGAAGGCTAACAAATACAGGCAAAGAGAGGATCTGCACCTGCTTTCTTGAGCAGCCTTCACAGTGTTTCCCCGGCTTTCACACCACATTCCGGCTGCAAACATTACGTTGGTCCGGAGACAGCGCCTTCTCTTGCCGGCTGGCTCTCTAAACTGAAACCGCTCAGAAAGCTGTCTCTGGCCGCGGTTTCACAGACATCTCGGCTGTCTGCTCCTTGCCGCTCTGAGGAGCAGTCATTTCAGATATCTAGCATCACATCACAGCGCATGCACATGAGTCTAAAATCTTTCTCTCTTAGAAACTTGCTATTTATGAAAATTCTTTTAGCATGACTTTTCATCTTCTAACAATGTAATTAAAGGGAATATTATCAGATGATCTGCTCGTGCTTCAAGGACGAGGGATCCCTGTTTTCCAGTGTAGTCTCATCAGCCTCTGCAAACTCTTTCTACTGAAACAGCAGGCAGGGAATCCACAGCACATTCTCTGAACGGCACGGTTTTGTGTTTCTCCAAAGGAGAGCAGAAACTAACCCCTTGATTTTAAAGAATCCTGGAATGTTCTTCCATGAATCGCTGCTAGAAGAGAAAGCATTTTAGCGGCAGGCTATTCCTCTCTCGAAGGCTGACAAATACAGGCAAACAGTCGAGCTGCTTTTGCTTTCTTGCGCAGCCTTCACAGTGTAGCCCCGGCTTTCACAGTAGGCTTCAGCTGCAAACATTACGTTGTTCGGGAGACAGTGCCTTCTCTTACCGGCTAGCTCTCTAAACTGAAGCCGGTCGGAAAGCTGCCTCTCGCCGCGGTTCTACAGACATCCCGGCGGTCTGCTGCTTGCCTCCCTGACGAACAGTCTTTTCCGATTTCTAGCAGCATATTAAAGCGCGTCCACAGCAGTCTAAAATCTTGCCTCCTACCCACCCCCGAATTTTCTATTTTGGAAATGTTTTAGGATTACATCTAATCTCCTAACAATGTATTCAAAAGACAAATAATCAGATGATATGTTCGTGTTCAAGGACGAGAGATGCCTTTTTTCCTGTCCATTCCCTTCAGCCTCTGCAAACTGTTTCTGCTGAAACTTGTTACAACAGCCGGCAGCGAATTCACACACATTCTCTGAACTGCACGGTTTTGTTTTTCCTCCAAGGGAGTGCAGAAACTAACCCTTTGAATTTAAAGAATCCTGGAATTTCCTTCCATGAATAGCTGCCAGAAGAGAAAGCTTTTTACCGGCAGGGTATTCCTCTCTCGAAGGCTTACAAATACAGGCAAAGTGAGGATCTGCTCCTGCTTTCTTGAGCAGCCTTCACAGTGTTTCCCCGGCTTTCACACCACATTCCGGCTGCAAACATTACGTTGGTCCGGAGACAGCGCCTTCTCTTGCCGGCTGGCTCTCTAAACTGAAACCGCTCAGAAAGCTGTCTCTGGCCGCGGTTTCACAGACATCTCGGCTGTCTGCTCCTTGCCGCTCTGAGGAGCAGTCATTTCAGATATCTAGCATCACATCACAGCGCATGCACATGAGTCTAAAATCTTTCTCTCTTAGAAACTTGCTATTTATGAAAATTGTTTTAGCATGACTTTTCATCTTCTAACAATGTAATTAAAGGGAAAATTATCAGATGATCTGCTCGTGCTTCAAGGACGAGGGATCCCTGTTTTCCAGTGTAGTCTCATCAGCCTCTGCAAACTCTTTCTACTGAAGCAGCAGGCAGGGAATCCACAGCACATTCTCTGAACGGCACGGTTTTGTGTTTCTCCAAAGGAGAGCAGAAACTAACCCCTTGGTTTTAAAGAATCCTGGAATGTTCTTCCATGAATCGCTGCTAGAAGAGAAAGCATTTTAGCGGCAGGCTATTCCTCTCTCGAAGGCTGACAAATACAGGCAAACAGTCGAGCTGCTTTTGCTTTCTTGCGCAGCCTTCACAGTGTAGCCCCGGCTTTCACAGTAGGCTTCAGCTGCAAACATTACGTTGTTCGGGAGACAGTGCCTTCTCTTACCGGCTAGCTCTCTAAACTGAAGCCGGTCGGAAAGCTGCCTCTCGCCGCGGTTCTACAGACATCCCGGCGGTCTGCTGCTTGCCTCCCTGACGAACAGTCTTTTCCGATTTCTAGCAGCATATTAAAGCGCGTCCACAGCAGTCTAAAATCTTGCCTCCTACCCACCCCCGAATTTTCTATTTTGGAAATGTTTTAGGATTACATCTAATCTCCTAACAATGTATTCAAAAGACAAATAATCAGATGATATGTTCGTGTTCAAGGACGAGAGATGCCTTTTTTCCTGTCCATTCCCTTCAGCCTCTGCAAACTGTTTCTGCTGAAACTTGTTACAACAGCCGGCAGCGAATTCACACACATTCTCTGAACTGCACGGTTTTGTTTTTCCTCCAAGGGAGTGCAGAAACTAACCCTTTGAATTTAAAGAATCCTGGAATTTCCTTCCATGAATAGCTTCCAGAAGAGAAAGCTTTTTACCGGCAGGGTATTCCTCTCTCGAAGGCTTACAAATACAGGCAAAGTGAGGATCTGCTCCTGCTTTCTTGAGCAGCCTTCACAGTGTTTCCCCGGCTTTCACACCACATTCCGGCTGCAAACATTACGTTGGTCCGGAGACAGCGCCTTCTCTTGCCGGCTGGCTCTCTAAACTGAAACCGCTCAGAAAGCTGTCTCTGGCCGCGGTTTCACAGACATCTCGGCTGTCTGCTCCTTGCCGCTCTGAGGAGCAGTCATTTCAGATATCTAGCATCACATCACAGCGCATGCACATGAGTCTAAAATCTTTCTCTCTTAGAAACTTGCTATTTATGAAAATTCTTTTAGCATGACTTTTCATCTTCTAACAATGTAATTAAAGGGAAAATTATCAGATGATCTGCTCGTGCTTCAAGGACGAGGGATCCCTGTTTTCCAGTGTAGTCTCATCAGCCTCTGCAAACTCTTTCTACTGAAGCAGCAGGCAGGGAATCCACAGCACATTCTCTGAACGGCACGGTTTTGTGTTTCTCCAAAGGAGAGCAGAAACTAACCCCTTGATTTTAAAGAATCCTGGAATGTTCTTCCATGAATCGCTGCTAGAAGAGAAAGCATTTTAGCGGCAGGCTATTCCTCTCTCGAAGGCTGACAAATACAGGCAAACAGTCGAGCTGCTTTTGCTTTCTTGCGCAGCCTTCACAGTGTAGCCCCGGCTTTCACAGTAGGCTTCAGCTGCAAACATTACGTTGTTCGGGAGACAGTGCCTTCTCTTACCGGCTAGCTCTCTAAACTGAAGCCGGTCGGAAAGCTGCCTCTCGCCGCGGTTCTACAGACATCCCGGCGGTCTGCTGCTTGCCTCCCTGACGAACAGTCTTTTCCGATTTCTAGCAGCATATTAAAGCGCGTCCACAGCAGTCTAAAATCTTGCCTCCTACCCACCCCCGAATTTTCTATTTTGGAAATGTTTTAGGATTACATCTAATCTCCTAACAATGTATTCAAAAGACAAATAATCAGATGATCTGTTCGTGTTCAAGGACGAGAGATGCCTTTTTTCCTGTCCATTCCCTTCAGCCTCTGCAAACTGTTTCTGCTGAAACTTGTTACAACAGCCGGCAGCGAATTCACACACATTCTCTGAACTGCACGGTTTTGTTTTTCCTCCAAGGGAGTGCAGAAACTAACCCTTTGAATTTAAAGAATCCTGGAATTTCCTTCCATGAATAGCTGCCAGAAGAGAAAGCTTTTTACCGGCAGGGTATTCCTCTCTCGAAGGCTTACAAATACAGGCAAAGTGAGGATCTGCTCCTGCTTTCTTGAGCAGCCTTCACAGTGTTTCCCCGGCTTTCACACCACATTCCGGCTGCAAACATTACGTTGGTCCGGAGACAGCGCCTTCTCTTGCCGGCTGGCTCTCTAAACTGAAACCGCTCAGAAAGCTGTCTCTGGCCGCGGTTTCACAGACATCTCGGCTGTCTGCTCCTTGCCGCTCTGAGGAGCAGTCATTTCAGATATCTAGCATCACATCACAGCGCATGCACATGAGTCTAAAATCTTTCTCTCTTAGAAACTTGCTATTTATGAAAATTGTTTTAGCATGACTTTTCATCTTCTAACAATGTAATTAAAGGGAAAATTATCAGATGATCTGCTCGTGCTTCAAGGACGAGGGATCCCTGTTTTCCAGTGTAGTCTCATCAGCCTCTGCAAACTCTTTCTACTGAAGCAGCAGGCAGGGAATCCACAGCACATTCTCTGAACGGCACGGTTTTGTGTTTCTCCAAAGGAGAGCAGAAACTAACCCCTTGATTTTAAAGAATCACAGAATGTTCTTCCATGAATCGCTGCTAGAAGAGAAAGCATTTTAGCGGCAGGCTATTCCTCTCTCGAAGGCTGACAAATACAGGCAAAGAGTCGATCTGCTTTTGCTTTCTTGCGCAGCCTTCACAGTGTAGCCCCGGCTTTCACAGTAGGCTTCAGCTGCAAACATTACGTTGTTCGGGAGACAGCGCCTTCTCTTACCGGCTAGCTCTCTAAACTGAAGCCAGTCGGAAAGCTTCCTCTGCCCGCGGTTCTACAGACATCCCGGCAGTCTTCTTCTTGCCTCCCTGACGAACAGTCATTTCAGATTTTGGGAGGAATTAACCCAGTTTGGGAGAAAAAAAACTGATTATGGGGAAAATGAAGCCAGTTTGTGGGGAAAAAGCCGTTTTTGAATATAATAAACCCAGTTATGGGGAAAATGAACCAGTAATGGGGAAAAAAACGATTATGGGGAAAATGAACAGAGTTTGGGGGGGGAAAACCCATTTTGTAGGGAAAGGAACACAGTTAAGGTGGAAAGAAACAGATTCTGTGGAAAATGAAATTGTAGGGAAATGAACCCAGTTTTGCTGGAATAAAACATATTTTGTGGAAAATGAGGGTTTTTTTCTCCCCCCGACTGGATTCATTTTCCCCAAAATCGGGTTTTTTTCCTCCCAAATTGGGTTCATTTTCCCCAAAATCCTTTTTTTCCCACAAACACTGGGTGCATTTTCACACAAATCAGGTTTTCCCCTCCAAACTGATTACATTTTCCAAAAATCTTCTATTTCCACTCCACACTGGGTTTATTTTCCCCAAAATCATTTTTTCCCCATTACTGGATTCATTTCCCCAAAATCGTTTTTTTTCCACCAAAACTGAGTTAATTTTCCCGAAATCGTTTCCCCCCCTCCCCCCCCCAAAAAAAAACTGGCTGCATTTTCACACAAATGAGATTTTCCCCTCCAAACTGATTTCATTTTCCCCCAAATCCGGGTTTATTTCCCAATTACTGGGTTCATTTCCCCAAAATAATTTTTTCCCAAAGCACTGTTCATTTTCCCCAAAATCGATTTTTTTCCACCAAAACAGAGACCATTTACCTACAAGTTGGGTTTTCCCCCCAAACTATGTTCATTTTCCCCCAAATTAGGGTTTTTTACAAAATTTTACAAAATTACTGGGTTAATTTTCCCCAAAATCACTTCGCCCCCCCCCCCCCCCCAAACTGGATGCATTTTCATACAAATCAGGTTTTTCCCCCCCAAACTGGGTTAATTTTCACCATAATCAGCTTCTTTCCTCCCAAACTCGGTTCATTTCCCTTCAAGTTGGTTTCCTCCGCCCAAAACTTTGTTCATTTTCCCCAAAATTCGATTTTTTTAACCCAATTACTGGGTTCATTTTCCCAAAATATTTTTTTCCCCAAAACTGGGTTCATTTTCCTTAAAAACGGGTTTTTCTGCCAAAACTGGGTTCATTTTCCGCATAATCAGCATTTTTCCTCCGAAACTAGGTTCATTTTCCACAAAATCCTTATTTCCCCCCAAAACTGGGTTTATTTTCACACAAATCAGGTTTTCCCCTCAAAACAGTGTTCATTTTCCCCAAAATCTTCTATTTCCACTCCACACTTGGTTCATTTTCCCCAAAAACAGATTTTTCCCCCAAAACTGGGTCCATTTTCCCTAAATTCGGGTTTTTTTCCACCAAAACTCGGTTCATTTCCCTAGAAGTTGTTTTTTCCCCCCCAAACTTTGTTCATTTTCCCCAAAATTCGGTTTTTTTACCCAATTACTGGGTTCGTTTTCTCCAAAATAATTGTTTTCCCCAAAACTGGGTTCATTTTCTGCATAATCAGTTTTTCCCTCTGAAACTGGGTTCATTTTCCACAAAATTCGGGAAATGAACTGAGTTTTGGTGGAAAAAAACTGACTTTGGGGAAAATGAACCCAGTTAGGGAGGAAAAAATCCGATTTTGGGGCAAATTACCCCAATTATGGGGGAAAAAAAAATAATTTTCGGGAAATGAACCCAGTAATTGGAAAACCCGGATTCTGGGGAAAATGAACACAGTTTGGGAGGAAAGAAGCTGATTATGGGGAAAATGAAACCAGTTTTGGGGGAAAAAAAAATTTTTGGTGAAAATGAACCCCGTTTTGAAGGAAAAAAAAAGATTTTGGGGAAATAAAGCCAGTAACTGGTTCAAAAATCCATATGTTGGGGAAAATGAACACAATTTGGTGGGGAAAACCCGATATGTAGGGAAATAAACCCATTTTTGGTGGAAAAAACATATTTTGAGGAAAATGAACCCCGTTTTTTTTGGGAAAAAATTATTTTGGGGAAAATGAACCCAGTTTGGGAGGAGAGAAGCTGATTATGGGGGAAATGAACCCAGTTTGGGGGGGAAAAAATATTTTGTGGAAATAAAGCCAGTAATTGGGTAAAAACCCCAGATTTTGGAGAAAAATGAACCCAGTCTGGTGGGGAAAACCCAATTTGTAGGGAAATAAACCCAGTTTTGTGGAAAAAAATATATTTTGGGGAAAATGAACGCGGTAATGGGGAAAAATCCTGATTTTGGGGAAAATGAACCAAGTGCGGAGTGGAAATAGAATATTTTGAGGAAAATGAAATCAGTTTGGAGGGGACAACCTGATTTGTGTGAAAATGTACCCAGTTTTGGGGGTTAATAGGGATTTTCTGGAAAATGAACCTAGTTTTGGAGGGAAAAAAATGCTGATTATGCGGAAAATGAACCCAGTTTTGGGGGAAAAATCCATTTTTAAGGAAAATGAACCCAGTTT
The DNA here is from genome assembly GCA_033556795.1 of Tapera naevia. Lineage (NCBI taxonomy): Eukaryota > Metazoa > Chordata > Aves > Cuculiformes > Neomorphidae > Tapera > Tapera naevia. Next base: position 15,001 of record JAUMJJ010000147.1, on the reverse strand, counting down.
TGGGGGAAAAAATTATTTTGGGGGAAATGAACCCAGTAATCGGGTAAAAAACCCGATTTTTTTGGAAAATGAACAGAGTTTGGGGGGGGGGGGAACCAACTTGTAGGGAAATGAACCGAGTTTTGCTCGAAAAAAACCAACTTTGGGGAAAATCAACCCAGTTTGGGAGGGAAAAAAACGATTTTGGGGAAAATGAACCCAGTTTTGGGGGAAAAACCCCGATTTTGGGGAAATGAACCCAGTAATGGGGAAAAAAACCTGATTTTGGGGAAAATGAACACTGTTTGGAGGGGAAAACTTGATTTGTGTGAAAATGCACCCAGTGTTTTGAAGAAAAAAAGAATTTTGGGGAAAATGAACCCAGTTTGGGAGGATAGAAGCTGATTATGGGGAAAATGAACCCAGTTTGGGGGGGAAAAAATATTTTGTGGAAATAAAGCCAGTAATTGGGTAAAAACCCCGGATTTTGGAGAAAAATGAACCCAGTCTGGTGGGGAAAACCCAATTTGTAGGGAAATAAACCCAGTTTTGTGGAAAAAATATATTTTGGGGAAAATGAACGCAGTAATGGGGAAAAATCCTGATTTTGGGGAAAATGAACCAAGTGCGGAGTGGAAATAGAAGATTTTGAGGAAAATGAAATCAGTTTGGAGGGGACAACCTGATTTGTGTGAAAATGTACCCAGTTTTGGGGGTTAATAGGGATTTTCTGGAAAATGAACCTAGTTTTGGAGGAAAAAATCTGATTATGCGGAAAATGAACCCCTTTTGGGGGGAAAAATGATTTTGGGGGAAATGAACGCAGTAATTGGGTAAAAAACTCTAATTTGGGTGAAAATGGAACCAGTTTGGTAGGGAAAACCAAATTTGTAGGGAAGTGAACCCATTTTTGGTGGAAAAAAACATATGTTGGGGAAAATGGACACAGTTTTGGGGGGGAAAATGATTTTGGGGAAAATGAACCCAGTAATGGGGAAAAAAATGATTTTGGGGAAAATGAACCCAGTGTGGAATGGAAATAGAAGATTTTGGGGAAAATGAAATCAGATAGGAGGGGAAAACCTGATTTTTGTGAAAATGAACTGAGTTTTGGGGGGAAATAAGGATTTTATATAAAATGAACCTATTTTCGGAGGAAAAAAGCTGATTATGTGGAAAATGAACCCAGTTTTGCGGAAAAACCTGTTTTCAAGGAAAATGAACCCAGTTTTGGGGGAAAAAATGATTTTGGGGAAAATGAACCCAGTGATCGGGTAAAAAACCCGGATTTTGGGGAAAATGAACACAGTTTGTTGGGGAAAACCTAATATGTAGGGAAATAAACCCAGTTTTGGTGGAAAAAACATATTTTGGGGAAAATGAACCCAGTTTTGGGGTAAAAAAAAAGATTTTTGGAAAAATTAACCCACTTTGTGAGAAAAACCCCTGATTTTGGAGAAAATGAACCCAGTAATGGGGAAAAACCCTGATTTTGGGGAAAATGAACCAAGTGCGGAGTGGAAATAGAAGGTTTTGAGGAAAATGAAATCAGTTTGGACGGGACAACCTGATTTGTGTGAAAATGTACCCAGTTTTGGGGGTTAATAGGGATTTTGCGGAAAATGAACCTAGTTTCGGAGGAAAAATTCTGATTATACGGAAAATGAACACAGTTTTGGGGGAAAAAAACGTTTTTAAGGAAAATGAACCCAGTTTTTGGGGAAAAAATTATTTTGGGGAAAATGAACGCAGTAATTGGGTAAAAAAACCCGAATTTTGGGGAAAATCAGCAGAGTTGGGGGGGGGGAAGACTTGTAGAGAAATGAACCGACTTTTGCTGTAAAAAAAACCGACTTTGGGGAAAATCAACCCAGTTTGGGAGGAAAAAATCCGATTTTGGGGAAAATGAACACTGGAGGGGAAAAAAACCTGGTTTTGGGGAAAATGAACACTGGAGGGGAAAACTAGATTTGTGTGAAAATGCACCCAGTGTTTTGTGGAAAAAAAGGATTTTGGGGAAAATGAACCCAGTTTAGGAAGAAAGAAGCTGATTATGGGGAAAATTAACCCAGTTTGGAGGGGATAACCCGTTTTTGATTAAAATGAACCCAGTTTTGAGGGAAAAACAAATTTTTTGGGGAAATAAAGCCAGTAATTGGGGCTTCTCCAAAACAACCAGGTTTTGGAGAAAATGAACACAATTTGGTGGGGAAAACCCAATATTTAGGGAAATAAACCCAGTTTTGGTGGAAAAAAAACATATTTTGGGGAAAATGAACACAGTTTTGGGGGAAAAAATGATTTTGGGGAAAATGAACCCAGTAATGGAGAAAAAATCCTGATTTTGGGGAAAATGAACCCAGTGTGGAGTGGAAATTGAAGATTTTGGGGAAAATGAAATCAGTTTGGAGGGGAAAACCTGATTTGTGTGAAAATGTACCCAGTTTTTGGGGGAGAAAAAGGATTTTGGGTAAAATGAACCCAGTGTGGAGTGGAAATAGAAGATTTTGGAGAAAATGAACACTGTTTGGAGGGGAACACCTGATTTTGGAGAAAAAGCATCCAGTTTTGGGGGGAAATAAGTATTTTGTTGAAAATGAATATAGTTTCGGAGGATAAAAACTATTTATGCAGAAAATGAACCCAGTTTTGGGTAAAAAACCCGTTTTTAAGGAAAATGAACCCAATTTTGGGGAAAAAAAATTATGTTTGGGAAAATGAACCCAGTAATTGGGTAAAAAACCCGAATTTTGGGGAAAATGAACCCCGTTTGGGAGGAAAAAAAACCCGATTATGGGAAAAATGAACCCAGTTTGGGGGAAAAAATTATTTTGGGGAAAATGAAATCAGTTTTGGGAAAAAAATTATTTTGGGGAAAATGAACCCAGTGTTTCAGAGGAAATAGAAGATTTTGGGGAAAAAAATAAAAACTTCACCAAAAATTACACCAAAAATTTCACCAAAATCATTATTTCCCTCCCAAAACTGGATTCATTTCCCCCAAAATCAGATTTTTTCCTCCCAAACCGGGTTCATTTTCCCCAAAATCCTATTTTTCCCCCAAAACTGGGTGCATATTCATACAAATCAGGTTTTCCCCCTCCTAAAACGGTTCATTTTCCACAAAAGCTTCTATTTCCACTCCACACTGGGTTCATTTTCCCCATAATCAGGGTTTATTCCCAATTACTGTGTTCACTTTCTCAAAAATCCTTTTACCCCCCGCCCCCCCCCCCCCAAAAATGGGTTCATTTATCTCAAAAACTAACCCCTTGATTTTAAAGAATCCTGGAATTTCCTTCCATGAATAGCTGCCAAAGACAAAGCTTTTTACCGGCAGGGTATTCCTCTCTCGAAGGCTAACAAATACAGGCAAAGAGAGGATCTGCACCTGCTTTCTTGAGCAGCCTTCACAGTGTTTCCCCGGCTTTCACACCACATTCCGGCTGCAAACATTACGTTGGTCCGGAGACAGCGCCTTCTCTTGCCGGCTGGCTCTCTAAACTGAAACCGCTCAGAAAGCTGTCTCTGGCCGCGGTTTCACAGACATCTCGGCTGTCTGCTCCTTGCCGCTCTGAGGAGTAGTCATTTCAGATATCTAGCATCACATCACAGCGCATGCACATGAGTCTAAAATCTTTCTCTCTTAGAAACTTGCTATTTATGAAAATTGTTTTAGCATGACTTTTCATCTTCTAACAATGTAATTAAAGGGAATATTATCAGATGATTTGCTCGTGCTTCAAGGACGAGGGATCCCTGTTTTCCAGTGTAGTCTCATCAGCCTCTGCAAACTCTTTCTACTGAAACAGCAGGCAGGGAATCCACAGCACATTCTCTGAACGGCACGGTTTTGTGTTTCTCCAAAGGAGAGCAGAAACTAACCCCTTGGTTTTAAAGAATCACAGAATGTTCTTCCATGAATCGCTGCTAGAAGAGAAAGCATTTTAGCGGCAGGCTATTCCTCTCTCGAAGGCTGACAAATACAGGCAATCAGTCGAGCTGCTTTTGCTTTCTTGCGCAGCCTTCACAGTGTAGCCCCGGCTTTCACAGTAGGCTTCAGCTGCAAACATTACGTTGTTCGGGAGACAGTGCCTTCTCTTACCGGCTAGCTCTCTAAACTGAAGCCGGTCGGAAAGCTGCCTCTCGCCGCGGTTCTACAGACATCCCGGCGGTCTGCTGCTTGCCTCCCTGACGAACAGTCTTTTCCGATTTCTAGCAGCATATTAAAGCGCGTCCACAGCAGTCTAAAATCTTGCCTCCTACCCAACCCCGAATTTTCTATTTTGGAAATGTTTTAGGATGACATCTAATCTCCTAACAATGTATTTAAAAGACAAATAATCGGATGATGTGTTCGTGTTCAAGGACGAGAGATCCCTTTTTTCCTGTCCATTCCCTTCAGCCTCTGCAAACTGTTTCTGCTGAAACTTGTTACAACAGCCGGCAGCGAATTCACACACATTCTCTGAACTACACGGTTTTGTTTTTCCTCCAAGGGAGTGCAGAAACTAACCCTTGGATTTTAAAGAATCCTGGAATTTCCTTCCATGAATAGCTGCCAGAAGAGAAAGCTTTTTACCGGCAGGGTATTCCTCTCTCGAAGGCTTACAAATACAGGCAAAGAGAGGATCTGCTCCTGCTTTCTTGAGCAGCCTTCACAGTGTTTCCCCGGCTTTCACACCACATTCCGGCTGCAAACATTACGTTGGTCCGGAGACAGCGCCTTCTCTTGCCGGCTGACTCTCTAAACTGAAACCGCTCAGAAAGCTGTCTCTGGCCGCGGTTCCACAGACATCTCGGCTGTCTGCTCCTTGCCGCTCTGAGGAGCAGTAATTTCAGATATCTAGCATCACATCACAGCGCATGCACATGAGTCTAAAATCTTTCTCTCTTAGAAACTTGCTATTTATGAAAATTGTTTTAGCATGACTTTTCATTTTCTAACAATGTAATTAAAGGGAAAATTATCAGATGATCTGCTCGTGCTTCAAGGACGAGGGATCCCTGTTTTCCAGTGTAGTCTCATCAGCCTCTGCAAACTCTTTCTACTGAAACAGCAGGCAGGGAATCCACAGCACATTCTCTGAACGGCACGGTTTTGTGTTTCTCCAAAGGAGAGCAGAAACTAACCCCTTGATTTTAAAGAATCACAGAATGTTCTTCCATGAATCGCTGCTAGAAGAGAAAGCATTTTAGCGGCAGGCTATTCCTCTCTCGAAGGCTTACAAATACAGGCAATCAGTCGAGCTGCTTTTGCTTTCTTGCGCAGCCTTCACAGTGTAGCCCCGGCTTTCACAGTAGGCTTCAGCTGCAAACATTACGTTGGTCCGGAGACAGTGCCTTCTCTTACCGGCTAGCTCTCTAAACTGAAGCCGGTCGGAAAGCTGCCTCTGCCCGCGGTTCTAAAGACATCCCGGCGGTCTTCTTCTTGCCTCCCTGACGAACAGTCATTTCAGATTTTGGGAGGAATTAACCCAGTTTGGGAGAAAAAAAACTGATTATGGGGAAAATGAAGCCAGTTTGTGGGGAAAAAGCCGTTTTTGAATATAATAAACCCAGTTATGGGGAAAATGAACCAGTAATGGGGAAAAAACCGATTATGGGGAAAATGAACAGAGTTTGGGGGGGGAAAGCCAATTTTGTAGGGAAAGGAACACAGTTAAGGTGGAAAGAAACAGATTCTGTGGAAAATGAAATTGTAGGGAAATGAACCCAGTTTTGCTGGAATAAAACATATTTTGTGGAAAATGAGGGTTTTTTTCTCCCCCCGACTGGATTCATTTTCCCCAAAATCGGGTTTTTTTCCTCCCAAATTGGGTTCATTTTCCCCAAAATCCTTTTTTTCCCACAAAAACTGGGTGCATTTTCACACAAATCAGGTTTTCCCCTCCAAACTGATTACATTTTCCAAAAATCTTCTATTTCCACTCCACACTGGGTTTATTTTCCCCAAAATCATTTTTTTCCCCATTACTGGATTCATTTCCCCAAAATCTTTTTTTTTCCACCAAAACTGAGTTCATTTTCCCGAAATCGTTTCCCCCCCTCCCCCCCCCAAAAAAAAACTGGCTGCATTTTCACACAAATGAGATTTTCCCCTCCAAACTGATTTCATTTTCCCCCAAATCCGGGTTTATTTCCCAATTACTGGGTTCATTTCCCCAAAATAATTTTTTCCCAAAGCACTGTTCATTTTCCCCAAAATCGATTTTTTTCCACCAAAACAGAGACCATTTACCTACAAGTTGGGTTTTCCCCCCAAACTGTGTTCATTTTCCCCCAAATTAGGGTTTTTTACAAAATTTTACAAAATTACTGGGTTAATTTTCCCCAAAATCACTTCCCCCCCCCCCCCCCCCCAAACTGGATGCATTTTCATACAAATCAGGTTTTTTCCCCCCCAAAGTGGGTTAATTTTCACCATAATCAGCTTCTTTCCTCCCAAACTCGGTTCATTTCCCTTCAAGTTGGTTTCCTCCGCCCAAAACTTTGTTCATTTTCCCCAAAATTCGAATTTTTTAACCCAATTACTGGGTTCATTTTCCCAAAATATTTTTTTTCCCCAAAACTGGGTTCATTTTCCTTAAAAACGGGTTTTTCTGCCAAAACTGGGTTCATTTTCCGCATAATCCGCATTTTTCCTCCGAAACTAGGTTCATTTTCCACAAAATCCTTATTTCCCCCCAAAACTGGGTTTATTTTCACACAAATCAGGTTTTCCCCTCAAAACAGTATTCATTTTCCCCAAAATCTTCTATTTCCACTCCACACTTGGTTCATTTTCCCCAAAAACAGATTTTTCCCCAAAACTGGGTCCATTTTCCCTAAATTCGTTTTTTTCCACCAAAACTCGGTTCATTTCCCTAGAAGTTGGTTTTTTCCCCCCCAAACTTTGTTCCTTTTTCACCAAAATTCGGTTCTTTTACCCAATTACTGGGTTCGTTTTCTCCAAAATAATTGTTTTCCCCAAAACTGGGTTCATTTTCTGCATAATCAGTTTTTCCCTCTGAACTGGGTTCATTTTCCCCAAATTCGGAATGATGGTTTTTTCCACCAAAGGAAAAAAACTGACTTTGGGGAAAATGAACCCAGTTAGGGAGGAAAAAATCCGATTTTGGGGCAAATTACCCCAATTATGGGGAAAAAAAAATATTTTTCGGGAAATGTACCCAGTAATTGGAAAACCCGGATTCTGGGGAAAATGAACACAGTTTGGGAGGAAAGAAGCTGATTATGGGGAAAATGAAACCAGTTTTGGGGGAAAAAAACATTTTTGGTGAAAATGAACCCAGTTTTGAAGGAAAAAAAAAGATTTTGGGAAATAAAGCCAGTAACTGGTTCAAAAATCCATATGTTGGGGAAAATGAACACAATTTGGTGGGGAAAACCCGATATGTAGGGAAATAAACCCATTTTTGGTGAAAAAACATATTTTGAGGAAAATGAACCCAGTTTTTTTGGGGAAAAAATTATTTTGGGGAAAATGAACCCAGTTTGGGAGGGAAAAAAACGATTTTGGGGAAAATGAACCCAGTTTTGGGGGAAAAAACCCGATTTTGGGGAAATGAACCCAGTAATGGGGAAAAAAACTGATTTGGGGAAAATGAACACTGTTTGGAGGGGAAAACTTGATTTGTGTGAAAATGCACCCAGTGTTTTGAAGAAAAAAAGGATTTTGGGGAAAATGAACCCAGTTTGGGAGGATAGAAGCTGATTATGGGGAAAATGAACCCAGTTTGGGGGGGAAAAAATATTTTGTGGAAATAAAGCCAGTAATTGGGTAAAAACCCCGGATTTTGGAGAAAAATGAACCCAGTCTGGTGGGGAAAACCCAATTTGTAGGGAAATAAACCCAGTTTTGTGGAAAAAATATATTTTGGGGAAAATGAACGCAGTAATGGGGAAAAATCCTGATTTTGGGGAAAATGAACCAAGTGCGGAGTGGAAATAGAATATTTTGAGGAAAATGAAATCAGTTTGGAGGGGACAACCTGATTTGTGTGAAAATGTACCCAGTTTTGGGGGTTAATAGGGATTTTCTGGAAAATGAACCTAGTTTTGGAGGAAAAAATCTGATTATGCGGAAAATGAACCCCTTTTGGGGGGAAAAATGATTTTGGGGGAAATGAACGCAGTAATTGGGTAAAAAACTCTAATTTGGGGGAAAATGGAACCAGTTTGGTAAGGAAAACCAAATTTGTAGGGAAGTGAACCCATTTTTGGTGGAAAAAACCATATTTTGGGGAAAATGGACACAGTTTTGGGGGGAAAAAATGATTTTGGGGAAAATGAACCCAGTAATGGGGAAAAAAATGATTTTGGGGAAAATGAAACCAGTGTGGAATGGAAATAGAAGATTTTGGGGAAAATGAAATCAGATAGGAGGGGAAAACCTGATTTTTGTGAAAATGAACTGAGTTTTGGGGGAAATAAGGATTTTATGTAAAATGAACCTATTTTCGGAGGAAAAAAGCTGATTATGTGGAAAATGAACCCAGTTTTGCGGAAAAACCTGTTTTCAAGGAAAATGAACCCAGTTTTGGGGGAAAAAATGATTTTGGGGAAAATGAACCCAGTGATCGGGTAAAAAACCCGGATTTTGGGGAAAATGAACACAGTTTGTTGGGAAAACCTAATATGTAGGGAAATAAACCCAGTTTTGGTGGAAAAAACATATTTTGGGGAAAATGAACCCAGTTTTGGGTAAAAAAAAAGATTTTGGAAAAATTAACCCACTTTGTGAGAAAAACCCCTGATTTTGGAGAAAATGAACCAGTAATGGGGAAAAACCCTGATTTTGGGGAAAATGAACCAAGTGCGGAGTGGAAATAGAAGGTTTTGAGGAAAATGAAATCAGTTTGGACGGGACAACCTGATTTGTGTGAAAATGTACCCAGTTTTGGGGGTTAATAGGGATTTTGCGGAAAATGAACCTAGTTTCGGAGGAAAAATTCTGATTATACGGAAAATGAACACAGTTTTGGGGGAAAAAAACGTTTTTAAGGAAAATGAACCCAGTTTTTGGGGAAAAAATTATTTTGGGGAAAATGAACGCAGTAATTGGGTAAAAAAACCCGAATTTTGGGGAAAATCAGCAGAGTTGGGGGGGGGAAGACTTGTAGAGAAATGAACCGACTTTTGCTGTAAAAAAAACCGACTTTGGGAAAATCAACCCAGTTTGGGAGGAAAAAATCCGATTTTGGGGAAAATGAACACTGGAGGGGAAAAAAACCTGGTTTTGGGGAAAATGAACACTGGAGGGGAAAACTAGATTTGTGTGAAAATGCACCCAGTGTTTTGTGGAAAAAAAGGATTTTGGGGAAAATGAACCCAGTTTAGGAAGAAAGAAGCTGATTATGGGGAAAATTAACCCAGTTTGGAGGGGATAACCCGTTTTTGATTAAAATGAACCCAGTTTTGAGGAAAACCAAATTTTTTGGGAAATAAAGCCAGTAATTGGGGCTTCTCCAAAACAACCAGGTTTTGGAGAAAATGAACACAATTTGGTGGGGAAAACCCAATATTTAGGGAAATAAACCAGTTTTGGTGGAAAAAAAACATATTTTGGGGAAAATGAACACAGTTTTGGGGGAAAAAATGATTTTGGGGAAAATGAACCCAGTAATGGAGAAAAAATCCTGATTTTGGGAAAATGAACCCAGTGTGGAGTGGAAATTGAAGATTTTGGGGAAAATGAAATCAGTTTGGAGGGGAAAACCTGATTTGTGTGAAAATGTACCCAGTTTTTGGGGGAGAAAAAGGATTTTGGGTAAAATGAACCCAGTGTGGAGTGGAAATAGAAGATTTTGGAGAAAATGAACACTGTTTGGAGGGGAACACCTGATTTTGGAGAAAAAGCATCCAGTTTTGGGGGGAAATAAGGATTTTGTGGAAAATGAATATAGTTTCGGAGGATAAAAACTATTTATGCAGAAAATGAACCCAGTTTTGGGTAAAAAACCCGTTTTTAAGGAAAATGAACCCAATTTTGGGGAAAAAAAATTATGTTTGGGAAAATGAACCCAGTAATTGGGTAAAAAACCCGAATTTTGGGGAAAATGAACCCCGTTTGGGAGGAAAAAAAACCCGATTATGGGAAAAATGAACCCAGTTTGGGGGAAAAAATTATTTTGGGGAAAATGAAATCAGTTTTGGAAAAAAATTATTTTGGGGAAAATGAACCCAGTGTTTCAGAGGAAATAGAAGATTTTGGGGAAAAAAATAAAACTTCACCAAAAATTACACCAAAAATTTCACCAAAATCATTATTTCCCTCCCAAAACTGGATTCATTTCCCCCAAAATCAGATTTTTTCCTCCCAAACCGGGTTCATTTTCCCCAAAATCCTATTTTTCCCCCAAAACTGGGTGCATATTCATACAAATCAGGTTTTCCCCTCCTAAAACGGTTCATTTTCCACAAAAGCTTCTATTTCCACTCCACACTGGGTTCATTTTCCCCATAATCAGGGTTTATTCCCAATTACTGTGTTCACTTTCTCAAAAATCCTTTTACCCCCCGCCCCCCCCCCCCCCAAAAATGGGTTCATTTATCTCAAAAACTAACCCTTGATTTTAAAGAATCCTGGAATTTCCTTCCATGAATAGCTGCCAAAGACAAAGCTTTTTACCGGCAGGGTATTCCTCTCTCGAAGGCTAACAAATACAGGCAAAGAGAGGATCTGCACCTGCTTTCTTGAGCAGCCTTCACAGTGTTTCCCCGGCTTTCACACCACATTCCGGCTGCAAACATTACGTTGGTCCGGAGACAGCGCCTTCTCTTGCCGGCTGGCTCTCTAAACTGAAACCGCTCAGAAAGCTGTCTCTGGCCGCGGTTTCACAGACATCTCGGCTGTCTGCTCCTTGCCGCTCTGAGGAGCAGTCATTTCAGATATCTAGCATCACATCACAGCGCATGCACATGAGTCTAAAATCTTTCTCTCTTAGAAACTTGCTATTAATGAAAATTGTTTTAGCATGACTTTTCATCTTCTAACAATGTAATTAAAGGGAATATTATCAGATGATCTGCTCGTGCTTCAAGGACGAGGGATCCCTGTTTTCCAGTGTAGTCTCATCAGCCTCTGCAAACTCTTTCTACTGAAACAGCAGGCAGGGAATCCACAGCACATTCTCTGAACGGCACGGTTTTGTGTTTCTCCAAAGGAGAGCAGAAACTAACCCCTTGATTTTAAAGAATCACAGAATGTTCTTCCATGAATCGCTGCTAGAAGAGAAAGCATTTTAGCGGCTGGCTATTCCTCTCTCGAAGGCTGACAAATACAGGCAAACAGTCGAGCTGCTTTTGCTTTCTTGCGCAGCCTTCACAGTGTAGCCCCGGCTTTCACAGTAGGCTTCAGCTGCAAACATTACGTTGTTCGGGAGACAGTGCCTTCTCTTACGGCTAGCTCTCTAAACTGAAGCCGGTCGGAAAGCTGCCTCTCGCCGCGGTTCTACAGACATCCCGGCGGTCTGCTGCTTGCCTCCCTGACGAACAGTCTTTTCGATTCTAGCAGCATATTAAAGCGCGTCCACAGCAGTCTAAAATCTTGCCTCCTACCCAACCCCGAATTTTCTATTTGGAAATGTTTTAGCATGACATCTAATCTCCTAACAATGTATTTAAAAGACAAATAATCGGATGATCTGTTCGTGTTCAAGGACGAGAGATGCCTTTTTTCCTGTCCATTCCCTTCAGCCTCTGCAAACTGTTTCTGCTGAAACTTGTTACAACAGCCGGCAGCGAATTCACACACATTCTCTGAACTGCACGGTTTTGTTTTTCCTCCAAGGGAGTGCAGAAACTAACCCTTTGAATTTAAAGAATCCTGGAATTTCCTTCCATGAATAGCTGCAGAAGAGAAAGCTTTTTACCGGCAGGGTATTCCTCTCTCGAAGGCTTACAAATACAGGCAAAGTGAGGATCTGCTCCTGCTTTCTTGAGCAGCCTTCACAGTGTTTCCCCGGCTTTCACACCACATTCCGGCTGCAAACATTACGTTGGTCCGGAGACAGCGCCTTCTCTTGCCGGCTGGCTCTCTAAACTGAAACCGCTCAGAAAGCTGTCTCTGGCCGCGGTTTCACAGACATCTCGGCTGTCTGCTCCTTGCCGCTCTGAGGAGCAGTCATTTCAGATATCTAGCATCACATCACAGCGCATGCACATGAGTCTAAAATCTTTCTCTCTTAGAAACTTGCTATTTATGAAAATTGTTTTAGCATGACTTTTCATCTTCTAACAATGTAATTAAAGGGAAAATTATCAGATGATCTGCTCGTGCTTCAAGGACGAGGGATCCCTGTTTTCCAGTGTAGTCTCATCAGCCTCTGCAAACTCTTTCTACTGAAGCAGCAGGCAGGGAATCCACAGCACATTCTCTGAACGGCACGGTTTTGTGTTTCTCCAAAGGAGAGCAGAAACTAACCCCTTAATTTTAAGAATCACAGAATGTTCTTCCATGAATCGCTGCTAGAAGAGAAAGTATTTTAGCGGCAGGCTATTCCTCTCTCGAAGGCTGACAAATACAGGCAAAGAGTCGAGCTGCTTTTGCTTTCTTGCGCAGCCTTCACAGTGTAGCCCCGGCTTTCACAGTAGGCTTCAGCTGCAAACATTACGTTGTTCGGGAGACAGCGCCTTCTCTTACCGGCTAGCTCTCTAAACTGAAGCCGGTCGGAAAGCTTCCTCTGCCCGCGGTTCTACAGACATCCCGGCAGTCTTCTTCTTGCCTCCCTGACGAACAGTCATTTCAGATTTTGGAGGAATTAACCCAGTTTGGGAGAAAAAAAACTGATTATGGGGAAAATGAAGCCAGTTTGTGGGGAAAAAGCCGTTTTTGAATATAATAAACCCAGTTATGGGGAAAATGAACCAGTAATGGGGAAAAAACCGATTATGGGGAAAATGAACAGAGTTTGGGGGGGGAAAGCCAATTTTGTAGGGAAAGGAACACAGTTAAGGTGGAAAGAAACAGATTCTGTGGAAAATGAAATTGTAGGGAAATGAACCCAGTTTTGCTGGAATAAAACATATTTTGTGGAAAATGAGGGTTTTTTTCTCCCCCCGACTGGATTCATTTTCCCCAAAATCGGGTTTTTTTCCTCCCAAATTGGGTTCATTTTCCCCAAAATCCTTTTTTTCCCACAAACACTGGGTGCATTTTCACACAAATCAGGTTTTCCCTCCAAACTGATTACATTTTCCAAAAATCTTCTATTTCCACTCCACACTGGGTTTATTTTCCCCAAAATCATTTTTTCCCCATTACTGGATTCATTTCCCCAAAATCGTTTTTTTTCCACCAAAACTGAGTTCATTTTCCCGAAATCGTTTCCCCCCCTCCCCCCCAAAAAAAAAACTGGCTGCATTTTCACACAAATGAGATTTTCCCCTCCAAACTGATTTCATTTTCCCCCAAATCCGGGTTTATTTCCCAATTACTGGGTTCATTTCCCCAAAATAATTTTTCCCAAAGCACTGTTCATTTTCCCCAAAATCGATTTTTTTCCACCAAAACAGAGACCATTTACCTACAAGTTGGGTTTTCCCCCCAAACTATGTTCATTTTCCCCCAAATTAGGGTTTTTTACAAAATTTTACAAAATTACTGGGTTAATTTTCCCCAAAATCACTTCGCCCCCCCCCCCCCCCCCCCCAAACTGGATGCATTTTCATACAAATCAGGTTTTTTCCCCCCCAAACTGGGTTAATTTTCACCATAATCAGCTTCTTTCCTCCCAAACTCGGTTCATTTCCCTTCAAGTTGGTTTCCTCCGCCCAAAACTTTGTTCATTTTCCCAAAATTCGATTTTTTTAACCCAATTACTGGGTTCATTTTCCCAAAATATTTTTTTCCCCAAAACTGGGTTCATTTCCTTAAAAACGGGTTTTTCTGCCAAAACTGGGTTCATTTTCCGCATAATCCGCATTTTTCCTCCGAAACTAGGTTCATTTTCCACAAAATCCTTATTTCCCCCCAAAACTGGGTTTATTTTCACACAAATCAGGTTTTCCCCTCAAAACAGTATTCATTTTCCCCAAAATCTTCTATTTCCACTCCACACTTGGTTCATTTTCCCCAAAAACAGATTTTTCCCCCAAAACTGGGTCCATTTTCCCTAAATTCGTTTTTTTCCACCAAAACTCGGTTCATTTCCCTAGAAGTTGGTTTTTCCCCCCAAACTTTGTTCCTTTTTCCCCAAAATTCGGTTTTTTACCCAATTACTGGGTTCGTTTTCTCCAAAATAATTGTTTTCCCCAAAACTGGGTTCATTTTCTGCATAATCAGTTTTTCCCTCTGAAACTGGGTTCATTTTCCACAAAATTCGGGAAATGAACTGAGTTTTGGTGGAAAAAAACTGACTTTGGGGAAAATGAACCCAGTTAGGGAGGAAAAAATCCGATTTTGGGGCAAATTACCCCAATTATGGGGGAAAAAAAAATATTTTTCGGGAAATGAACCCAGTAATTGGAAAACCCGGATTCTGGGGAAAATGAACACAGTTTGGGAGGAAAGAAGCTGATTATGGGAAAATGAAACCAGTTTTGGGGGAAAAAAACATTTTGGTGAAAATGAACCCAGTTTTGAAGGAAAAAAAAAGATTTTGGGAAATAAAGCCAGTAACTGGTTCAAAAATCCATATGTTGGGGAAAATGAACACAATTTGGTGGGGAAAACCCGATATGTAGGGAAATAAACCCATTTTTGGTGGAAAAAACATATTTTGAGGAAAATGAACCCAGTTTTTTTGGGGAAAAAATTATTTTGGGGAAAATGAACCCAGTTTGGGAGGGAAAAAAACGATTTTGGGGAAAATGAACCCAGTTTTGGGGGAAAAAAACCCGATTTTGGGAAATGAACCCAGTAATGGGGAAAAAAACTGATTTTGGGGAAAATGAACACTGTTGGAGGGGAAAACTTGATTTGTGTGAAAATGCACCCAGTGTTTTGAAGAAAAAAAGGATTTTGGGGAAAATGAACCCAGTTTGGGAGGATAGAAGCTGATTATGGGGAAAATGAACC
>JAUMJJ010000146.1:0-52740 GCA_033556795.1 Tapera naevia | reverse complement strand
AAATGAATCCAGTAATGGGGGAAAAAAATGATTTGGGGAAAATAAACCCAGTGTGGAGTGGAAATAGAAGATTTTGAAAATGTAATCAGTTTGGAGGGGAAAACCTGATTTGTGTGAAAATGCACCCAGTTTTTGTGGGAAAAAAAGGATTTTGGGGAAAATGAACCAATTTGGGAGGAAAAAAAACCCGATTTTGGGGAAAATGAATCCAGTCGGGGGGAGGAAAAAAACCCTCATTTTCCACAAAATATGTTTTATTCCAGCAAAACTGGGTTCATTTCCCTACAATTTCATTTTCACAGAATCTGTTTCTTTCCACCTTAACTGTGTTCCTTTCCCTACAAAATGGGTTTCCCCCCCCCCAAACTCTGTTCATTTTCCCCATAATCGGTTTTTTCCCATTACTGGTTCATTTTCCCCATAACTGGGTTTATTATATTCGAAAACGGCTTTTTCCCCACAAACTGGCTTCATTCTCCCCATAATCAGTTTTTTTTCTCCCAAACTGTGTTAATTCCTCCCAAAACCCTGAAATGACTGTTCGTCAGGGAGGCAAGAAGAAGACCGCCGGGATGTCTTTAGAACCGCGGGCAGAGGCAGCTTTCCGACGGCTTCAGTTTAGAGAGCTAGCCGGTAAGAGAAGGCGCTGTCTCCGGACCAACGTAATGTTTGCAGCCGGAATGTGGTGTGAAAGCCGGGGAAACACTGTGAAGGCTGCTCAAGAAAGCAGGAGCAGATCCTCACTTTGCCTGTATTTGTAAGCCTTCGAGAGAGGAATACCCTGCCGGTAAAAAGCTTTCTCATCTGGCAGCTATTCATGGAAGAAATTCCAGGATTCTTTAAAATCCAAGGGTTAGTTTCTGCACTCCCTTGGAGGAAAAACAAAACCGTGCAGTTCAGAGAATGTGTGTGAATTCGCTGCCGGCTGTTGTAACAAGTTTCAGCAGAAACAGTTTGCAGAGGCTGAAGGGAATGGACAGGAAAAAAGGCATCTCTCGTCCTTGAACACGAACAGATCATCCGATTATTTGTCTTTTAAATACATTGTTAGGAGATTAGATGTCATGCTAAAACATTTCCAAAATAGAAAATTCGGGGGTGGGTAGGAGGCAAGATTTTAGACTGCTGTGGACGCGCTTTAATATGCTGCTAGAAATCGGAAAAGACTGTTCGTCAGGGAGGCAAGCAGCAGACCGCCGGGATGTCTGTAGAACCGCGGCGAGAGGCAGCTTTCCGACCGGCTTCAGTTTAGAGAGCTAGCCGGTAAGAGAAGCACTGTCTCCCGAACAACGTAATGTTTGCAGCTGAAGCTTACTGTGAAAGCCGGGGCTACACTGTGAAGGCTGCGCAAGAAAGCAAAAGCAGCTCGACTGTTTGCCTGTATTTGTCAGCCTTCGAGAGAGGAATAGCCTGCCGCTAAAATGCTTTCTTTTCTAGCAGCGATTCATGGAAGAAAGATTCTGTGATTCTTTAAAATCAAGGGGTTACTTTCTGCTCTCCTTTGGAGAAACACAAAACCGTGCCGTTCAGAGAATGTGCTGTGGATTCCCTGCCTGCTGTTTCAGTAGAAAGAGTTTGCAGAGGCTGATGAGACTACACTGGAAAACAGGGATCCCTCGTCCTTGAAGCACGAGCAGATCATCTGATAATATTCCCTTTAATTACATTGTTAGAAGATGAAAAGTCATGCTAAAACAATTTTCATAAATAGCAACTTTTCTAAGAGAGAAAGATTTTAGACTCATCTGCATGCGCTGTGATGTGATGCTAGGTATCTGAAATGACTGCTCCTCAGAGCGGCAAGGAGCAGACAGCCGGGATGTCTGTGAAACCGCGGCCAGAGACAGCTTTCTGAGCGGTTTCAGTTTAGAGAGCCAGCCGGCAAGAGAAGGCGCTGTCTCCGGACCAACGTAATGTTTGCAGCCGGAATGTGGTGTGAAAGCCGGGGAAACACTGTGAAGGCTGCTCAAGAAAGCAGGAGCAGATCCTCTTTTTGCCTGTATTTGTAAGCCTTCGAGAGAGGAATACCCTGCCGGTAAAAAGCTTTCTCTTCTGGCAGCTATTCATGGAAGGAAATTCCAGGATTCTTTAAATTCAAAGGGGTTAGTTTCTGCACTCCCTTGGAGGAAAAACAAAACCGTGCAGTTCAGAGAATGTGTGTGAATTCGCTGCCGGCTGTTGTAACAAGTTTCAGCAGAAACAGTTTGCAGAGGCTGAAGGGAATGGACAGGAAAAAAGGCATCTCTCGTCCTTGAACACGAACAGATCATCTGATTATTTGTTTTTTAAATACATTGTTAGGAGATTAGATGTCATGCTAAAACATTTCCAAAATAGAAAATTCGGGGGTGGGTAGGAGGCAAGATTTTAGACTGCTGTGGACGCGCTTTAATATGCTGCTAGAAATCGGAAAAGACTGTTCGTCAGGGAGGCAAGCAGCAGACCGCCGGGATGTCTGTAGAACCGCGGCGAGAGGCAGCTTTCCGACCGGCTTCAGTTTAGAGAGCTAGCCGGTAAGAGAAGGCACTGTCTCCCGAACAACGTAATGTTTGCAGCTGAAGCTTACTGTGAAAGCCGGGGCTACACTGTGAAGGCTGCGCAAGAAAGCAAAAGCAGCTCGACTGTTTGCCTGTATTTGTCAGCCTTCGAGAGAGGAATAGCCTGCCGCTAAAATGCTTCTCTCTAGCAGCGATTCATGGAAGAACATTCCAGGATTCTTTAAAATCAAGGGGTTAGTTTCTGCTCTCCTTTGGAGAAACACAAAACCGTGCCGTTCAGAGAATGTGCTGTGGATTCCTGCCTGCTGTTTCAGTAGAAAGAGTTTGCAGAGGCTGATGAGACTACACTGGAAAACAGGGATCCCTCGTCCTTGAAGCACGAGCAGATCATCTGATAATATTCCCTTTAATTACATTGTTAGAAGATGAAAAGTCATGCTAAAACAATTTTCTTAAATAGCAAGTTTCTAAGAGAGAAAGATTTAGACTCATCTGCATGCGCTGTGATGTGATGCTAGATATCTGAAATGACTGCTCCTCAGAGCGGCAAGGAGCAGACAGCCGAGATGTCTGTGAAACCGCGGCCAGAGATAGCTTTCTGAGCGGTTTCAGTTTAGAGAGCCAGCCGGCAAGAGAAGGCGCTGTCTCCGGACCAACGTAATGTTTGCAGCCGGAATGTGGGTGTGAAAGCCGGGGAAACACTGTGAAGGCTGCTCAAGAAAGCAGGAGCAGATCCTCTCTTTGCCTGTATTTGTTAGCCTTCGAGAGAGGAATACCCTGATGGTAAAAAGCTTTCTCTTCTGGCAGCTATTCATGGAAGGAAATTCCAGGATTCTTTAAAATCAAGGGGTTAGTTTTTGAGATAAATGAACCCATTTTTGAGGGGGGGGGGGGAGTAAAAGGATTTTGAGAAAGTGAACACAGTAATTGGGAATAAACCCTGATTATGGGGAAAATGCACCCAGTGTGGAGTGGAAATAGAAGCTTTTGTGGAAAATGAACCGTTTTAGGAGGGGAAAACCTGATTTGTGTGAATATGCACCCAGTTTTGGGGGAAAAATAGGATTTTGGGGAAAATGAACCCGGTTTGGGAGGAAAAAATCTGATTTTGGGGAAATGAATCCAGTTTTGGGAGGGAAATAATGATTTTGGTGAAATTTTTGGTGTAATTTTTGGTGAAGTTTTGATTTTTTTTCCCCAAAATCTTCTATTTCCTCTGAAACACTGGGTTCATTTTCCCCAAAATCAGGTTTTTTTCCCCATTACTGGGTTCATTTTCCCCAAAATATTTTTTTCCCAAAACTGATTTCATTTTCCCCAAAATAATTTTTTCCCCAAAACTGGGTTCATTTTTCCCATAATCGGGTTTTTTTTCCTCCCAAACGGGGTTCATTTTCCCCAAAATTCGGGTTTTTTACCCAATTACTGGGTTCATTTTCCAAAAAATAATTTTTTTCCCAAAATTGGGTTCATTTTCCTTAAAAACGGGTTTTTTACCCAAAACTGGGTTCATTTTCTGCATAAATAGCTTTTATCCTCCGAAACTATATTCATTTTCCACAAAATCCTTATTTCCCCCCAAAACTGGATGCTTTTTCTCCAAAATCAGGTGTTCCCCTCCAAACTGATTTCATTTTCCCCAAAATCTTCTATTTCCACTCCACACTGGGTTCATTTTCCCCAAAATCAGGATTTTTTCTCCATTACTGGGTTCATTTTCCCCAAAATCATTTTTTCCCCCAAAACTGGGTTCATTTTCCCCCAAATCCGGGGTTTTCCCCCAAAACTGGGTTCATTTTCCCCAAAATCAGTTTTTTTTCCCCATTACTGGGTTCATTTTCCCCAAAATAATTTTTTTCCCAAAACTGATTTCATTTTCCCCAAAATAATTTTTTCCCCAAAACTGGGTTCATTTTTCCCATAATCGGGTTTTTTTTCCTCCCAAACGGGGTTCATTTTCCCCAAAATTCGGGTTTTTACCCAATTACTGGGTTCATTTTCCCAAAAATAAATTTTTTTCCCCAAAATTGGCTTCATTTTCCTTAAAAACGGGTTTTTTTACCTAAAACTGGGTTCATTTTCTGCATAAATAGTTTTTATCCTCCGAAACTATATTCATTTTCCACAAAATCCTTATTTCCCCCCAAAACTGGATGCTTTTTCTCCAAAATCAGGTGTTCCCCTCCAAACAGTGTTCATTTTTCTCCAAAATCTTCTATTTCCACTCCACACTGGGTTCATTTTACCCAAAATCCTTTTTCTCCCCCAAAAACTGGGTACATTTTCACACAAATCAGGTTTTCCCCTCCAAACTGATTTCATTTTCCCCAAAATCTTCAATTTCCACTCCACACTGGGTTCATTTTCCCCAAAATCAGGATTTTTTCTCCATTACTGGGTTCATTTTCCCCAAAATCATTTTTTCCCCCAAAACTGTGTTCATTTTCCCCAAAATATGTTTTTTTTCCACCAAAACTGGGTTTATTTCCCTAAATATTGGGTTTTCCCCACCAAATTGTGTTCATTTTCTCCAAAACCTGGTTGTTTTGGAGAAGCCCCCAATTACTGGCTTTATTTCCCAAAAAATTTGTTTTTCCCTCAAAACTGGGTTCATTTTAATCAAAAACGGTTATCCCCTCCAAACTGGGTTAATTTTCCCCATAATCAGCTTCTTTCTTCCTAAACTGGGTTCATTTTCCCCAAAATTCTTTTTTTCCACAAAACACTGGGTGCATTTTCACACAAATCTAGTTTTCCCCTCCAGTGTTCATTTTCCCCAAAACCAGGTTTTTTTCACCTCCAGTGTTCATTTTCACCAAAATCGGATTTTTTCCTCCCAAACTGGGTTGATTTTCCCCAAAGTCGTTTTTTTTACAGCAAAAGTCGGTTCATTTCTCTACAAGTCTTCCCCCCCCCCCCAACTCTGCTTATTTCCCCCAAAATTCGGGGTTTTTTTACCCAATTACTGCGTTCATTTTCCCCAAAATAATTTTTCCCCAAAAACTGGGTTCATTTTCCTTAAAAACGTTTTTTTCCCCCAAAACTGTGTTCATTTTCCGTATAATCAGAATTTTTCCTCCGAAACTAGGTTCATTTTCCGCAAAATCCCTATTAACCCCCAAAACTGGGTACATTTTCACACAAATCAGGTTGTCCCGTCCAAACTGATTTCATTTTCCTCAAAACCTTCTATTTCCACTCCGCACTTGGTTCATTTTCCCCAAAATCAGGGTTTTTCCCCATTACTGGGTTCATTTTCTCCAAAATCAGGGGTTTTTCTCACAAAGTGGGTTAATTTTTCCAAAAATCATTTTTTTTACCCCAAAACTGGGTTCATTTTCCCCAAAATATGTTTTTTCCACCAAAACTGGGTTTATTTCCCTACATATTAGGTTTTCCCCAACAAACTGTGTTCATTTTCCCCAAAATCCGGGTTTTTTACCCGATCACTGGGTTCATTTTCCCCAAAATCATTTTTTCCCCCAAAACTGGGTTCATTTTCCTTGAAAACAGTTTTTTCCGCAAAACTGGGTTCATTTTCCACATAATCAGCTTTTTTCCTCCGAAAATAGGTTCATTTTACATAAAATCCTTATTTCCCCCCCAAACTCAGTTCATTTTCACAAAAATCAGGATTTTTCCCCATTACTGCGTTCATTTTCCCCAAAATATATTTTTTCCACAAAACTGGGTTTATTTCCCTACAAATTGGGTTTTCCCCACCAGACTGGGTTCATTTTTCTCCAAAATCCGGGGTTTTTACCCAATTACTGGCTTTATTTCCACAAAATATTTCCCCCCCCCCCAAACTGGGTTCATTTTCCCCATAATCAGCTTCTATCCTCCCAAACTGGGTTCATTTTCCCCAAAATCCTTTTTTTCTTCAAAACACTGGGTGCATTTTCACACAAATCAAGTTTTCCCCTCCAAACAGTGTTCATTTTCCCCAAAATCAGTTTTTTTCCCCATTACTGGGTTCATTTTCCCCCAAAATCGGGTTTTTTTCCCCCAAAACTGGGTTCATTTTCCCCAAAATCGTTTTTTTCCTCCCAAACTGGGTTGATTTTCCCCAAAGTTGGTTTTTTTCGAGCAAAACTCGGTTCATTTCCCTACAAGTTGGTTCCCCCCGCCCCCAAACTCTGTTCATTTTCCAAAAAAATCGGGTTTTTTACCCGATTACTGGTTCATTTTCCCCAAAATAATTTTTTTCCCCCAAACTGGGTTCATTTTCCTTAAAAATGGATTTTTCCCCCAAAACTGGGTTCATTTTCCGCATAATCAGCATTTTTTCCCTCCAAAACTAGGTTCATTTTCCAGAAAATCCCTATTAACCCCCAAAACTGGGTACATTTTCACACAAATCAGGTTGTCCCCTCCAAACTGATTTCATTTTCCTCAAAATCTTCTATTTCCACTCCGCACTTGGTTCATTTTCCCCAAAATCAGGATTTTTCCCCATTACTGCGTTCATTTTCCCCAAAATATATTTTTTTCCACAAAACTGGGTTTATTTCCCCTACAAATTGGGTTTTCCCCACCAGACTGGGTTCATTTTTCTCCAAAATCCGGGGTTTTTACCCAATTACTGGCTTTATTTCCACAAAATATTTTTTTCCCCCCAAACTGGGTTCATTTCCCCCCATAATCAGCTTCTCTCCTCCCAAACTGGGTTCATTTTCCCCAAAATAATTTTTTCCCAAAAAAAACTGGGTTCATTTTCCTCAAAATATTTTTTTTCCACCAAAAATGGGTTTATTTCCCTACATATCGGGTTTTCCCCACCAAATTGTGTTCATTTTCCCCAACATATGGATTTTTTAACCAGTTACTGGCTTTATTTCCCCAAAATCTGTTTTTTTCCTTCAAAACTGGGTTCATTTTCACCAAAAATGTTTTTTTCCCCCAAAACTGGTTTCATTTTCCCCATAATCAGCTTCTTTCCTCCCAAACTGTGTTCATTTTCCCCAGAATCCGGGTTTTCCAATTACTGGGTTCATTTCCCGAAAATTATTTTTTTTTCCCCCATAATTGGGGTAATTTGCCCCAAAATCGGATTTTTCCTCCCTAACTGGGTTCATTTTCCCCAAAGTCAGTTTTTTTCCACCAAAACTCAGTTCATTTCCCGAATTTTGTGGAAAATGAACCCAGTTTCAGAGGGAAAAACTGATTATGCAGAAAATGAACCCAGTTTTGGGGAAAACAATTATTTTGGAGAAAACGAACCCAGTAATTGGGTAAAAAAAAACGAATTTTGGGGAAAATGAACAAAGTTTGGGGGGGAAAAACCAACTTCTAGGGAAATGAACCGAGTTTTGGTGGAAAAAAACCCGAATTTAGGGAAAATGGACCCAGTTTTGGGGGAAAAATCTGTTTTTGGGGAAAATGAACCAAGTGTGGAGTGGAAATAGAAGATTTTGGGGAAAATGAACACTGTTTTGAGGGGAAAACCTGATTTGTGTGAAAATAAACCCAGTTTTGGGGGGAAATAAGGATTTTGTGTAAAATGAACCTAGTTTCGGAGGAAAAATGCTGATTATGCGGAAAATGAACCCAGTTTTGGCAGAAAAACCCGTTTTTAAGGAAAATGAACCCAGTTTTGGGGAAAAAAAATATTTTGGGAAAATGAACCCAGTAATTGGGTTAAAAAATTCGAATTTTGGGGAAAATGAACAAAGTTTTGGGCGGAGGAAACCAACTTGAAGGGAAATGAACCGAGTTTGGGAGGAAAGAAGCTGATTATGGTGAAAATTAACCCAGTTTGGGGGGGAAAAACCTGATTTGTATGAAAATGCATCCAGTTTGGGGGGGGGGCGAAGTGATTTTGGGGAAAATTAACCCAGTAATTTTGTAAAATTTTGTAAAAAACCCTAATTTGGGGGAAAATGAACACAGTTTGGGGGGAAAACCCAACTTGTAGGTAAATGGTCTCTGTTTTGGTGGAAAAAAATCGATTTTGGGGAAAATGAACAGTGCTTTGGGAAAAAATTATTTTGGGGAAATGAACCCAGTAATTGGGAAATAAACCCGGATTTGGGGGAAAATGAAATCAGTTTGGAGGGGAAAATCTCATTTGTGTGAAAATGCAGCCAGTTTTTTTTTTGGGGGGGGGGGGAGGGGGGGAAACGATTTCGGGAAAATGAACTCAGTTTTGGTGGAAAAAAACGATTTTGGGGAAATGAATCCAGTAATGGGGAAAAAAATGATTTTGGGGAAAATAAACCCAGTGTGGAGTGGAAATAGAAGATTTTTGGAAAATGTAATCAGTTTGGAGGGGAAAACCTGATTTGTGTGAAAATGCACCCAGTTTTTGTGGGAAAAAAAGGATTTTGGGGAAAATGAACCCAATTTGGGAGGAAAAAAACCCGATTTTGGGGAAAATGAATCCAGTCGGGGGGAGGAAAAAAACCCTCATTTTCCACAAAATATGTTTTATTCCAGCAAAACTGGGTTCATTTCCCTACAATTTCATTTTCCACAGAATCTGTTTCTTTCCACCTTAACTGTGTACCTTTCCCTACAAAATGGGTTTCCCCCCCCCAAACTCTGTTAATTTTCCCCATAATCGGTTTTTTCCCCATTACTGGTTCATTTTCCCCATAACTGGGTTTATTATATTCGAAAACGGCTTTTTCCCCACAAACTGGCTTCATTCTCCCCATAATCAGTTTTTTTTCTCCCAAACTGTGTTAATTCCTCCCAAAACCTGAAATGACTGTTCGTCAGGGAGGCAAGAAGAAGACCGCCGGGATGTCTTTAGAACCGCGGGCAGAGGCAGCTTTCCGACCGGCTTCAGTTTAGAGAGCTAGCCGGTAAGAGAAGGCACTGTCTCCCGAACAACGTAATGTTTGCAGCCGGAATGTGGTGTGAAAGCCGGGGAAACACTGTGAAGGCTGCTCAAGAAAGCAGGAGCAGATCCTCTCTTTGCCTGTATTTGTAAGCCTTCGAGAGAGGAATACCCTGCCGGTAAAAAGCTTTCTCTTTGGCAGCTATTCATGGAAGGAAATTCCAGGATTCTTTAAAATCCAAGGGTTAGTTTCTGCACTCCCTTGGAGGAAAAACAAAACCGTGCAGTTCAGAGAATGTGTGTGAATTCGCTGCCGGCTGTTGTAACAAGTTTCAGCAGAAACAGTTTGCAGAGGCTGAAGGGAATGGACAGGAAAAAAGGCATCTCTCGTCCTTGAACACGAACAGATCATCCGATTATTTGTCTTTTAAATACATTGTTAGGAGATTAGATGTCATGCTAAAACATTTCCAAAATAGAAAATTCGGGGGTGGGTAGGAGGCAAGATTTTAGACTGCTGTGGACGCGCTTTAATATGCTGCTAGAAATCGGAAAAGACTGTTCGTCAGGGAGGCAAGCAGCAGACCGCCGGGATGTCTGTAGAACCGCGGCGAGAGGCAGCTTTCCGACCGGCTTCAGTTTAGAGAGCTAGCCGGTAAGAGAAGGCACTGTCTCCCGAACAACGTAATGTTTGCAGCTGAAGCTTACTGTGAAAGCCGGGGCTACACTGTGAAGGCTGCGCAAGAAAGCAAAAGCAGCTCGACTGTTTGCCTGTATTTGTCAGCCTTCGAGAGAGGAATAGCCTGCCGCTAAAATGCTTTCTTTTCTAGCAGCGATTCATGGAAGAAGATTCTGTGATTCTTTAAAATCAAGGGGTTACTTTCTGCTCTCCTTTGGAGAAACACAAAACCGTGCCGTTCAGAGAATGTGCTGTGGATTCCCTGCCTGCTGTTTCAGTAGAAAGAGTTTGCAGAGGCTGATGAGACTACACTGGAAAACAGGGATCCCTCGTCCTTGAAGCACGAGCAGATCATCTGATAATATTCCCTTTAATTACATTGTTAGAAGATGAAAAGTCATGCTAAAACAATTTTCATAAATAGCAACTTTCTAAGAGAGAAAGATTTTAGACTCATCTGCATGCGCTGTGATGTGATGCTAGGTATCTGAAATGACTGCTCCTCAGAGCGGCAAGGAGCAGACAGCCGGGATGTCTGTGAAACCGCGGCCAGAGACAGCTTTCTGAGCGGTTTCAGTTTAGAGAGCCAGCCGGCAAGAGAAGGCGCTGTCTCCGGACCAACGTAATGTTTGCAGCCGGAATGTGGTGTGAAAGCCGGGGAAACACTGTGAAGGCTGCTCAAGAAAGCAGGAGCAGATCCTCTTTTTGCCTGTATTTGTAAGCCTTCGAGAGAGGAATACCCTGCCGGTAAAAAGCTTTCTCTTCTGGCAGCTATTCATGGAAGGAAATTCCAGGATTCTTTAAATTCAAAGGGTTAGTTTCTGCACTCCCTTGGAGGAAAAACAAAACCGTGCAGTTCAGAGAATGTGTGTGAATTCGCTGCCGGCTGTTGTAAACAAGTTTCAGCAGAAACAGTTTGCAGAGGCTGAAGGGAATGGACAGGAAAAAAGGCATCTCTCGTCCTTGAACACGAACAGATCATCTGATTATTTGTTTTTTAAATACATTGTTAGGAGATTAGATGTCATGCTAAAACATTTCCAAAATAGAAAATTCGGGGGTGGGTAGGAGGCAAGATTTTAGACTGCTGTGGACGCGCTTTAATATGCTGCTAGAAATCGGAAAAGACTGTTCGTCAGGGAGGCAAGCAGCAGACCGCCGGGATGTCTGTAGAACCGCGGCGAGAGGCAGCTTTCCGACCGGCTTCAGTTTAGAGAGCTAGCCGGTAAGAGAAGGCACTGTCTCCCGAACAACGTAATGTTTGCAGCTGAAGCTTACTGTGAAAGCCGGGGCTACACTGTGAAGGCTGCGCAAGAAAGCAAAAGCAGCTCGACTGTTTGCCTGTATTTGTCAGCCTTCGAGAGAGGAATAGCCTGCCGCTAAAATGCTTTCTCTTCTAGCAGCGATTCATGGAAGAACATTCCAGGATTCTTTAAAATCAAGGGGTTAGTTTCTGCTCTCCTTTGGAGAAACACAAAACCGTGCCGTTCAGAGAATGTGCTGTGGATTCCCTGCCTGCTGTTTCAGTAGAAAGAGTTTGCAGAGGCTGATGAGACTACACTGGAAAACAGGGATCCCTCGTCCTTGAAGCACGAGCAGATCATCTGATAATATTCCCTTTAATTACATTGTTAGAAGATGAAAAGTCATGCTAAAACAATTTTCTTAAATAGCAAGTTTCTAAGAGAGAAAGATTTTAGACTCATCTGCATGCGCTGTGATGTGATGCTAGATATCTGAAATGACTGCTCCTCAGAGCGGCAAGGAGCAGACAGCCGAGATGTCTGTGAAACCGCGGCCAGAGATAGCTTTCTGAGCGGTTTCAGTTTAGAGAGCCAGCCGGCAAGAGAAGGCGCTGTCTCCGGACCAACGTAATGTTTGCAGCCGGAATGTGGTGTGAAAGCCGGGGAAACACTGTGAAGGCTGCTCAAGAAAGCAGGAGCAGATCCTCTCTTTGCCTGTATTTGTTAGCCTTCGAGAGAGGAATACCCTGATGGTAAAAAGCTTTCTCTTCTGGCAGCTATTCATGGAAGGAAATTCCAGGATTCTTTAAAATCAAGGGGTTAGTTTTTGAGATAAATGAACCCATTTTTGAGGGGGGGGGGGAGTAAAAGGATTTTTGAGAAAGTGAACACAGTAATTGGGAATAAACCCTGATTATGGGGAAAATGCACCCAGTGTGGAGTGGAAATAGAAGCTTTTGTGGAAAATGAACCGTTTTAGGAGGGGAAAACCTGATTTGTGTGAATATGCACCCAGTTTTGGGGGAAAAATAGGATTTTGGGGAAAATGAACCCGGTTTGGGAGGAAAAAATCTGATTTTGGGGGAAATGAATCCAGTTTTGGGAGGGAAATAATGATTTTGGTGAAATTTTTGGTGTAATTTTTGGTGAAGTTTTGATTTTTTTTCCCCAAAATCTTCTATTTCCTCTGAAACACTGGGTTCATTTTCCCCAAAATCAGGTTTTTTTCCCCATTACTGGGTTCATTTTCCCCAAAATAATTTTTTTCCCAAAACTGATTTCATTTTCCCCAAAATAATTTTTTCCCCAAAACTGGGTTCATTTTTCCCATAATCGGGTTTTTTTTTCCTCCCAAACTGGGTTCATTTTCCCCAAAATTCGGGTTTTTTACCCAATTACTGGGTTCATTTTCCAAAAAATAAATTTTTTTCCCAAAATTGGGTTCATTTTCCTTAAAAACGGGTTTTTTACCCAAAACTGGGTTCATTTTCTGCATAAATAGCTTTTATCCTCCGAAACTATATTCATTTTCCACAAAATCCTTATTTCCCCCCAAAACTGGATGCTTTTTCTCCAAAATCAGGTGTTCCCCTCCAAACTGATTTCATTTTCCCCAAAATCTTCTATTTCCACTCCACACTGGGTTCATTTTCCCCAAAATCAGGATTTTTTCTCCATTACTGGGTTCATTTTCCCCAAAATCATTTTTTCCCCCAAAACTGGGTTCATTTCCCCAAATCCGGGGTTTTCCCCCAAAACTGGGTTCATTTTCCCCAAAATCAGTTTTTTTTCCCCATTACTGGGTTCATTTTCCCCAAAATAATTTTTTTCCCAAAACTGATTTCATTTTCCCCAAAATAATTTTTTCCCCAAAACTGGGTTCATTTTTCCCATAATCGGGTTTTTTTTCCTCCCAAACGGGGTTCATTTTCCCCAAAATTCGGGTTTTTTACCCAATTACTGGGTTCATTTCCCAAAAATAAATTTTTTTCCCCAAAATTGGCTTCATTTTCCTTAAAAACGGGTTTTTTACCTAAAACTGGGTTCATTTTCTGCATAAATAGTTTTTATCCTCTGAAACTATATTCATTTTCCACAAAATCCTTATTTCCCCCCAAAACTGGATGCTTTTTCTCCAAAATCAGGTGTTCCCCTCCAAACAGTGTTCATTTTCTCCAAAATCTTCTATTTCCACTCCACACTGGGTTCATTTTACCCAAAATCCTTTTTCTCCCCCAAAAACTGGGTACATTTTCACACAAATCAGGTTTTCCCCTCCAAACTGATTTCATTTTCCCCAAAATCTTCAATTTCCACTCCACACTGGGTTCATTTTCCCCAAAATCAGGATTTTTTCTCCATTACTGGGTTCATTTTCCCCAAAATCATTTTTTCCCCCAAAACTGTGTTCATTTTCCCCAAAATATGTTTTTTTTCCACCAAAACTGGGTTTATTTCCCTAAATATTGGGTTTTCCCCACCAAATTGTGTTCATTTTCTCCAAAACCTGGTTGTTTTGGAGAAGCCCCAATTACTGGCTTTATTTCCCAAAAAATTTGTTTTTCCCTCAAAACTGGGTTCATTTTAATCAAAAACGGGTTATCCCCTCCAAACTGGGTTAATTTTCCCCATAATCAGCTTCTTTCTTCCTAAACTGGGTTCATTTTCCCCAAAATCCTTTTTTTCCACAAAACACTGGGTGCATTTTCACACAAATCTAGTTTTCCCCTCCAGTGTTCATTTTCCCCAAAACCAGGTTTTTTTCACCTCCAGTGTTCATTTTCACCAAAATCGGATTTTTTCCTCCCAAACTGAGTTGATTTTCCCCAAAGTCGGTTTTTTTACAGCAAAAGTCGGTTCATTTCTCTACAAGTCTTCCCCCCCCCCCCCAACTCTGCTGATTTTCCCCAAAATTCGGGTTTTTTACCCAATTACTGCGTTCATTTTCCCCAAAATATTTTTTTCCCCAAAAACTGGGTTCATTTTCCTTAAAAACGTTTTTTTCCCCCAAAACTGTGTTCATTTTCCGTATAATCAGAATTTTTCCTCCGAAACTAGGTTCATTTTCCGCAAAATCCCTATTAACCCCCAAAACTGGGTACATTTTCACACAAATCAGGTTGTCCCGTCCAAACTGATTTCATTTTCCTCAAAACCTTCTATTTCCACTCCGCACTTGGTTCATTTTCCCCAAAATCAGGATTTTTCCCCATTACTGGGTTCATTTTCTCCAAAATCAGGGGTTTTTCTCACAAAGTATGTTAATTTTTCCAAAAATCTTTTTTTTACCCCAAAACTGGGTTCATTTTCCCCAAAATATGTTTTTTCCACCAAAACTGGCTTTATTTCCCTACATATTAGGTTTTCCCCAACAAACTGTGTTCATTTTCCCCAAAATCCGGGTTTTTTACCCGATCACTGGGTTCATTTTCCCCAAAATCATTTTTTTCCCCAAAACTGGGTTCATTTTCCTTGAAAACAGTTTTTTTCCGCAAAACTGGGTTCATTTTCCACATAATCAGCTTTTTTCCTCCGAAAATAGGTTCATTTTACATAAAATCCTTATTTCCCCCCAAAACTCAGTTCATTTTCACAAAAATCAGGTTTTCCCCTCCTATCTGATTTCATTTTCCCCAAAATCTTCTATTTCCATTCCACACTGGGTTCATTTTCCCCAAAATCATTTTTTCCCCATTACTGGGTTCATTTTCCCCAAAATCATTTTTTCCCCCCAAAACTGTGTCCATTTTCCCCAAAATATGGTTTTTTCCACCAAAAATGGGTTCACTTCCCTACAAATTTGGTTTTCCCTACCAAACTGGTTCCATATTCCCCAAATTAGAGTTTTTTACCCAATTACTGCGTTCATTTCCCCCAAAATCATTTTTCCCCCCAAAAGGGGTTCATTTTCCACATAATCAGATTTTTTCCTCCAAAACTAGGTTCATTTTCCACAAAATCCTTCCCCCCCCTCCCCCCCCCCAAAACTGGGTACATTTTCACACAAATCAGGTTGTCCCCTCCAAACTGATTTCATTTTCCTCAAAATATTCTATTTCCACTCCGCACTTGGTTCATTTTCCCCAAAATCAGGATTTTTCCCCATTACTGCGTTCATTTTCCCCAAAATATATTTTTTTCCACAAAACTGGGTTTATTTCCCTACAAATTGGGTTTTCCCCACCAGACTGGGTTCATTTTTCTCCAAAATCCGGGGTTTTTACCCAATTACTGGCTTTATTTCCACAAAATATTTTTTCCCCCCCAAACTGGGTTCATTTTCCTCATAATCAGCTTCTATCCTCCCAAACTGGGTTCATTTTCCCCAAAATCCTTTTTTTCTTCAAAACACTGGGTGCATTTTCACACAAATCAAGTTTTCCCCTCCAAACAGTGTTCATTTTCCCCAAAATCAGGTTTTTTCCCCATTACTGGGTTCATTACCCCAAAATCGGGTTTTTTCCCCCAAAACTGGGTTCATTTTCCCCAAAATCGTTTTTTTTCCCTCCCAAACTGGGTTTATTTTCCCCAAAATTCGGGTTTTTTACCCAATTACTGGGTTCATTTTCCCAAAAATAATTTTTTTTTCCCAAAATTGGGTTCATTTTCCTTAAAAACGGGTTTTTTACCCAAAACTGGGTTCATTTTCTGCATAAATAACTTTTATCCTCCGAAACTATATTCATTTTCCACAAAATCCTTATTTCCCCCCAAAACTGGATGCTTTTTCTCCAAAATCAGGTGTTCCCCTCCAAACTGATTTCATGTTCCCCAAAATCTTCAATTTCCACTCCACACTGGGTTCATTTTCCCCAAAATCAGGATTTTTTCTCCATTACTGTGTTCATTTTCTCCAAAATCATTTTTTCCCCCAAAACTGGGTTCATTTTCCCCAAATCCGGGGTTTTCCCCCAAAACTGGGTTCATTTTCCCCAAAATCAGTTTTTTTTCCCCATTACTGGGTTCATTTTCCCCAAAATAATTTTTTTCCCAAAACTGATTTCATTTTCCCCAAAATAATTTTTTCCCCAAAACTGGGTTCATTTTTCCCATAATCGGGTTTTTTTCCTCCCAAACGGGGTTCATTTTCCCCAAAATTCGGGTTTTTTACCCAATTACTGGGTTCATTTTCCCAAACATAATTTTTTTTTCCCCAAAATTGGGTTCATTTTCCTTAAAAACGGGTTTTTTACCCAAAACTGGGTTCATTTTCTGCATAAATAGTTTTTATCCTCCGAAACTATATTCATTTTCCACAAAATCCTTATTTCCCCCCAAAACTGGATGCTTTTTCTCCAAAATCAGGTGTTCCCCTCCAAACAGTGTTCATTTTCTCCAAAATCTTCTATTTCCACTCCACACTGGGTTCATTTTACCCAAAATCCTTTTTCTCCCCCAAAAACTGGGTACATTTTCACACAAATCAGGTTTTCCCCTCCAAACTGATTTCATTTTCCCCAAAATCTTCAATTTCCACTCCACACTAGGTTCATTTTCCCCAAAATCAGGATTTTTTCTCCATTACTGGGTTCATTTTCCCCAAAATCATTTTTTCCCCCAAAACTGTGTTCATTTTCCCCAAAATATGTTTTTTTTTCCACCAAAACTGGGTTTATTTCCCTAAATATTGGGTTTTCCCCACCAAATTGTGTTCATTTTCTCCAAAACCTGGTTGTTTTGGAGAAGCCCCAATTACTGGCTTTATTTCCCAAAAAATTTGTTTTTCCCTCAAAACTGGGTTCATTTTAATCAAAAACGGGTTATCCCCTCCAAACTGGGTTAATTTTCCCCATAATCAGCTTCTTTCTTCCTAAACTGGGTTCATTTTCCCCAAAATTCTTTTTTTCCACAAAACACTGGGTGCATTTTCACACAAATCTAGTTTTCCCCTCCAGTGTTCATTTTCCCCAAAACCAGGTTTTTTTCACCTCCAGTGTTCATTTTCACCAAAATCGGATTTTTTCCTCCCAAACTGGGTTGATTTTCCCCAAAGTCGTTTTTTTTACAGCAAAAGTCGGTTCATTTCTCTACAAGTCTTCCCCCCCCCCCCAACTCTGCTTATTTCCCCCAAAATTCGGGTTTTTTTTACCCAATTACTGCGTTCATTTTCCCCAAAATAATTTTTTCCCCAAAAACTGGGTTCATTTTCCTTAAAAACGTTTTTTTCCCCCAAAACTGTGTTCATTTTCCGTATAATCAGAATTTTTCCTCCGAAACTAGGTTCATTTTCCGCAAAATCCCTATTAACCCCCAAAACTGGGTACATTTTCACACAAATCAGGTTGTCCCGTCCAAACTGATTTCATTTTCCTCAAAACCTTCTATTTCCACTCCGCACTTGGTTCATTTTCCCCAAAATCAGGGTTTTTCCCCATTACTGGGTTCATTTTCTCCAAAATCAGGGGTTTTTCTCACAAAGTGGGTTAATTTTTCCAAAAATCATTTTTTTTACCCCAAAACTGGGTTCATTTTCCCCAAAATATGTTTTTTCCACCAAAACTGGGTTTATTTCCCTACATATTAGGTTTTCCCCAACAAACTGTGTTCATTTTCCCCAAAATCCGGGTTTTTTACCCGATCACTGGGTTCATTTTCCCCAAAATCATTTTTTCCCCCAAAACTGGGTTCATTTTCCTTGAAAACAGTTTTTTCCGCAAAACTGGGTTCATTTTCCACATAATCAGCTTTTTTCCTCCGAAAATAGGTTCATTTTACATAAAATCCTTATTTCCCCCCAAAACTCAGTTCATTTTCACAAAAATCAGGATTATTCCCCATTACTGCGTTCATTTTCCCCAAAATATATTTTTTCCACAAAACTGGGTTTATTTCCCTACAAATTGGGTTTTCCCCACCAGACTGGGTTCATTTTTCTCCAAAATCCGGGGTTTTTACCCAATTACTGGCTTTATTTCCACAAAATATTCCCCCCCCCCCCCCCCAAACTGGGTTCATTTTCCCCATAATCAGCTTCTATCCTCCCAAACTGGGTTCATTTTCCCCAAAATCCTTTTTTTCTTCAAAACACTGGGTGCATTTTCACACAAATCAAGTTTTCCCCTCCAAACAGTGTTCATTTTCCCCAAAATCAGGTTTTTTCCCCATTACTGGGTTCATTTTCCCCAAAATCGGGTTTTTTTCCCCCAAAACTGGGTTCATTTTCCCCAAAATCGTTTTTTTCCCTCCCAAACTGGGTTAATTTTCCCCAAAGTTGGTTTTTTTCGAGCAAAACTCGGTTCATTTCCCTACAAGTTGGTTCCCCCCCCCCCAAACTCTGTTCATTTTCCAAAAAAATCGGGTTTTTTACCCGATTACTGGGTTCATTTTCCCCAAAATAATTTTTTTCCCCCAAACTGGGTTCATTTTCCTTAAAAATGGATTTTTCCCCCAAAACTGGGTTCATTTTCCGCATAATCAGCATTTTTTCCCTCCAAAACTAGGTTCATTTTCCAGAAAATCCCTATTAACCCCCAAAACTGGGTACATTTTCACACAAATCAGGTTGTCCCCTCCAAACTGATTTCATTTTCCTCAAAATCTTCTATTTCCACTCCGCACTTGGTTCATTTTCCCCAAAATCAGGATTTTTCCGCATTACTGCGTTCATTTTCCCCAAAATATATTTTTTTCCACAAAACTGGGTTTATTTCCCTACAAATTGGGTTTTCCCCACCAGACTGGGTTCATTTTTCTCCAAAATCCGGGGTTTTTACCCAATTACTGGCTTTATTTCCACAAAATATTTCCCCCCCCCCCAAACTGGGTTCATTTCCCCCATAATCAGCTTCTCTCCTCCCAAACTGGGTTCATTTTCCCCAAAATAATTTTTTCCCAAAAAAAACTGGGTTCATTTTCCTCAAAATATGTTTTTTCCACCAAAAATGGGTTTATTTCCCTACATATCGGGTTTTCCCCACCAAATTGTGTTCATTTTCCCCAACATATGGATTTTTGAACCAGTTACTGGCTTTATTTCCCCAAAATCTTTTTTTTTCCTTCAAAACTGGGTTCATTTTCACCAAAAATGTTTTTTTCCCCAAAAACTGGTTTCATTTTCCCCATAATCAGCTTCTTTCCTCCCAAACTGTGTTCATTTTCCCCAGAATCCGGGTTTTCCAATTACTGGGTTCATTCCCCGAAAATTATTTTTTTTTCCCCCCATAATTGGGGTAATTTGCCCCAAAATCGGATTTTTTCCTCCCTAACTGGGTTCATTTTCCCCAAAGTCAGTTTTTTTCCACCAAAACTCAGTTCATTTCCCGAATTTTGTGGAAAATGAACCCAGTTTCAGAGGGAAAAACTGATTATGCAGAAAATGAACCCAGTTTTGGGGAAAACAATTATTTTGGAGAAAACGAACCCAGTAATTGGGTAAAAAAACCGAATTTTGGGGAAAATGAACAAAGTTTGGGGGGGAAAAACCAACTTCTAGGGAAATGAACCGAGTTTTGGTGGAAAAAAACCCGAATTTAGGGAAAATGGACCCAGTTTTGGGGGAAAAATCTGTTTTTGGGGAAAATGAACCAAGTGTGGAGTGGAAATAGAAGATTTTGGGGAAAATGAACACTGTTTTGAGGGGAAAACCTGATTTGTGTGAAAATAAACCCAGTTTTGGGGGGAAATAAGGATTTTGTGTAAAATGAACCTAGTTTCGGAGGAAAAATGCTGATTATGCGGAAAATGAACCCAGTTTTGGCAGAAAAACCCGTTTTTAAGGAAAATGAACCCAGTTTTGGGGAAAAAAAATATTTTGGGAAAATGAACCCAGTAATTGGGTTAAAAAATTGGAATTTTGGGGAAAATGAACAAAGTTTTGGGCGGAGGAAACCAACTTGAAGGGAAATGAACCGAGTTTGGGAGGAAAGAAGCTGATTATGGTGAAAATTAACCCAGTTTGGGGGGGGAAAACCTGATTTGTATGAAAATGCATCCAGTTTGGGGGGGGGGGCGAAGTGATTTTGGGGAAAATTAACCCAGTAATTTTGTAAAATTTTGTAAAAAACCCTAATTTGGGGGAAAATGAACACAGTTTGGGGGGAAAACCCAACTTGTAGGTAAATGGTCTCTGTTTTGGTGGAAAAAAATCGATTTTGGGGAAAATGAACAGTGCTTTGGGAAAAAATTATTTTGGGGAAATGAACTCAGTAATTGGGAAATAAACCCGGATTTGGGGGAAAATGAAATCAGTTTGGAGGGGAAAATCTCATTTGTGTGAAAATGCAGCCAGTTTTTTTTGGGGGGGGGGAGGGGGGGAAACGATTTCGGGAAAATGAACTCAGTTTTGGTGGAAAAAAACGATTTTGGGGAAAATGAACAGTGCTTTGGGAAAAAATTATTTTGGGGAAATGAACTCAGTAATTGGGAAATAAACCCGGATTTGGGGGAAAATGAAATCAGTTTGGAGGGGAAAATCTCATTTGTGTGAAAATGCAGCCAGTTTTTTTTGGGGGGGGGGAGGGGGGGAAACGATTTCGGGAAAATGAACTCAGTTTTGGTGGAAATGAATCCAGTAATGGGGAAAAAAATGATTTTGGGGAAAATAAACCCAGTGTGGAGTGGAAATAGAAGATTTTTGGAAAATGTAATCAGTTTGGAGGGGAAAACCTGATTTGTGTGAAAATGCACCCAGTTTTTGTGGGAAAAAAAGGATTTTGGGGAAAATGAACCCAATTTGGGAGGAAAAAAACCCGATTTTGGGGAAAATGAATCCAGTCGGGGGGAGAAAAAAACCCTCATTTTCCACAAAATATGTTTTATTCCAGCAAAACTGGGTTCATTTCCCTACAATTTCATTTTCCACAGAATCTGTTTCTTTCCACCTTAACTGTGTTCCTTTCCCTACAAAATGGGTTTCCCCCCCCAAACTGTGTTCATTTTCCCCATAATCGGTTTTTTCCCCATTACTGGTTCATTTTCCCCATAACTGGGTTTATTATATTCAAAAACGGCTTTTTCCCCACAAACTGGCTTCATTCTCCCCATAATCAGTTTTTTTTCTCCCAAACTGTGTTAATTCCTCCCAAAATCTGAAATGACTGTTCGTCAGGGAGGCAAGAAGAAGACCGCCGGGATGTCTTTAGAACCGCGGGCAGAGGCAGCTTTCCGACCGGCTTCAGTTTAGAGAGCTAGCCGGTAAGAGAAGGCGCTGTCTCCGGACCAACGTAATGTTTGCAGCCGGAATGTGGTGTGAAAGCCGGGGAAACACTGTGAAGGCTGCTCAAGAAAGCAGGAGCAGATCCTCTTTTTGCCTGTATTTGTAAGCCTTCGAGAGAGGAATACCCTGCCGGTAAAAAGCTTTCTCTTCTGGCAGCTATTCATGGAAGGAAATTCCAGGATTCTTTAAATTCAAAGGGTTAGTTTCTGCACACCCTTGTAGGAAAAACAAAACCTTGCAGTTCAGAGAATGTGTGTGAATTCGCTGCCGGCTGTTGTAACAAGTTTCAGCAGAAACAGTTTGCAGAGGCTGAAGGGAATGGACAGGAAAAAAGGCATCTCTCGTCCTTGAACACGAACAGATCATCCGATTATTTGTCTTTTAAATACATTGTTAGGAGATTAGATGTCATGCTAAAACATTTCCAAAATAGAAAATTCGGGGGTGGGTAGGAGGCAAGATTTTAGACTGCTGTGGACGCGCTTTAATATGCTGCTAGAAATCGGAAAAGACTGTTCGTCAGGGAGGCAAGCAGCAGACCGCCGGGATGTCTGTAGAACCGCGGCGAGAGGCAGCTTTCCGACCGGCTTCAGTTTAGAGAGCTAGCCGGTAAGAGAAGGCGCTGTCTCCCGAACAACGTAATGTTTGCAGCTGAAGCCTACTGTGAAAGCCGGGGCTACACTGTGAAGGCTGCGCAAGAAAGCAAAAGCAGCTCGACTGATTGCCTGTATTTGTCAGCCTTCGAGAGAGGAATAGCCTGCCGCTAAAATGCTTTCTCTTCTAGCAGCGATTCATGGAAGAAGATTCTGTGATTCTTTAAAATCAAGGGGTTAGTTTCTGCTCTCCTTTGGAGAAACACAAAACCGTGCCGTTCAGAGAATGTGCTGTGGATTCCCTGCCTGCTGTTTCAGAAGAAAGAGTTTGCAGAGGCTGATGAGACTACACTGGAAAACAGGGATCCCTCGTCCTTGAAACACGAGCAGATCATCTGATAATATTCCCTTTAATTACATTGTTAGAAGATGAAAAGTCATGCTAAAACAATTTTCATAAATAGCAAGTTTCTAAGAGAGAAAGATTTTAGACTCATCTGCATGCGCTGTGATGTGATGCTAGATATCTGAAATGACTGCTCCTCAGAGAGGCAAGGAGCAGACAGCCGAGATGTCTGTGAAACCGCGGCCAGAGACAGCTTTCTGAGCGGTTTCAGTTTAGAGAGCCAGCCGGCAAGAGAAGGCGCTGTCTCCGGACCAACGTAATGTTTGCAGCCGGAATGTGGTGTGAAAGCCGGGGAAACACTGTGAAGGCTGCTCAAGAAAGCAGGAGCAGATCCTCTCTTTGCCTGTATTTGTTAGCCTTCGAGAGAGGAATACCCTGATGGTAAAAAGCTTTCTCTTCTGGCAGCTATTCATGGAAGGAAATTCCAGGATTCTTTAAATTCAAAGGGTTAGTTTCTGCACACCCTTGTAGGAAAAACAAAACCTTGCAGTTCAGAGAATGTGTGTGAATTCGCTGCCGGCTGTTGTAACAAGTTTCAGCAGAAACAGTTTGCAGAGGCTGAAGGGAATGGACAGGAAAAAAGGCATCTCTCGTCCTTGAACACGAACAGATCATCCGATTATTTGTCTTTTAAATACATTGTTAGGAGATTAGATGTCATGCTAAAACATTTCCAAAATAGAAAATTCGGGGGTGGGTAGGAGGCAAGATTTTAGACTGCTGTGGACGCGCTTTAATATGCTGCTAGAAATCGGAAAAGACTGTTCGTCAGGGAGGCAAGCAGCAGACCGCCGGGATGTCTGTAGAACCGCGGCGAGAGGCAGCTTTCCGACCGGCTTCAGTTTAGAGAGCTAGCCGGTAAGAGAAGGCACTGTCTCCCGAACAACGTAATGTTTGCAGCTGAAGCCTACTGTGAAAGCCGGGGCTACACTGTGAAGGCTGCGCAAGAAAGCAAAAGCAGTTCGACTGATTGCCTGTATTTGTCAGCCTTCGAGAGAGGAATAGCCTGCCGCTAAAATGCTTTCTCTTCTAGCAGCGATTCATGGAAGAAGATTCTGTGATTCTTTAAAATCAAGGGGTTAGTTTCTGCTCTCCTTTGGAGAAACACAAAACCGTGCCGTTCAGAGAATGTGCTGTGGATTCCCTGCCTGCTGTTTCAGTAGAAAGAGTTTGCAGAGGCTGATGAGACTACACTGGAAAACAGGGATCCCTCGTCCTTGAAGCACGAGCAGATCATCTGATAATATTCCCTTTAATTACATTGTTAGAAGATGAAAAGTCATGCTAAAACAATTTTCATAAATAGCAAGTTTCTAAGAGAGAAAGATTTTAGACTCATCTGCATGCGCTGTGATGTGATGCTAGGTATCTGAAATGACTGCTCCTCAGAGCGGCAAGGAGCAGACAGCCGAGATGTCTGTGAAACCGCGGCCAGAGACAGCTTTCTGAGCGGTTTCAGTTTAGAGAGCCAGCCGGCAAGAGAAGGCGCTGTCTCCGGACCAACGTAATGTTTGCAGCCGGAATGTGGTGTGAAAGCCGGGGAAACACTGTGAAGGCTGCTCAAGAAAGCAGGAGCAGATCCTCTTTTTGCCTGTATTTGTAAGCCTTCGAGAGAGGAATACCCTGCCGGTAAAAAGCTTTCTCTTCTGGCAGCTATTCATGGAAGGAAATTCCAGGATTCTTTAAATTCAAAGGGTTAGTTTCTGCACACCCTTGTAGGAAAAACAAAACCGTGCAGTTCAGAGAATGTGTGTGAATTCGCTGCCGGCTGTTGTAACAAGTTTCAGCAGAAACAGTTTGCAGAGGCTGAAGGGAATGGACAGGAAAAAAGGCATCTCTCGTCCTTGAACACGAACAGATCATCTGATTATTTGTCTTTTAAATACATTGTTAGGAGATTAGATGTCGTGCTAAAACATTTCCAAAATAGAAAATTCGGGGGTGGGTAGGAGGCAAGATTTTAGACTGCTGTGGACGCGCTTTAATATGCTGCTAGAAATCGGAAAAGACTGTTCGTCAGGGAGGCAAGCAGCAGACCGCCGGGATGTCTGTAGAACCGCGGCGAGAGGCAGCTTTCCGACCGGCTTCAGTTTAGAGAGCTAGCCGGTAAGAGAAGGCACTGTCTCCCGAACAACGTAATGTTTGCAGCTGAAGCCTACTGTGAAAGCCGGGGCTACACTGTGAAGGCTGCGCAAGAAAGCAAAAGCAGCTCGACTGATTGCCTGTATTTGTCAGCCTTCGAGAGAGGAATAGCCTGCCGCTAAAATGCTTTCTCTTCTAGCAGCGATTCATGGAAGAACATTCTGTGATTCTTTAAAATCAAGGGGTTAGTTTCTGCTCTCCTTTGGAGAAACACAAAACCGTGCCGTTCAGAGAATGTGCTGTGGATTCCCTGCCTGCTGTTTCAGTAGAAAGAGTTTGCAGAGGCTGATGAGACTACACTGGAAAACAGGGATCCCTCGTCCTTGAAGCACGAGCAGATCATCTGATAATATTCCCTTTAATTACATTGTTAGAAGATGAAAAGTCATGCTAAAACAATTTTCATAAATAGCAAGTTTCTAAGAGAGAAAGATTTTAGACTCATCTGCATGCGCTGTGATGTGATGCTAGGTATCTGAAATGACTGCTCCTCAGAGCGGCAAGGAGCAGACAGCCGAGATGTCTGTGAAACCGCGGCCAGAGACAGCTTTCTGAGCGGTTTCAGTTTAGAGAGCCAGCCGGCAAGAGAAGGCGCTGTCTCCGGACCAACGTAATGTTTGCAGCCGGAATGTGGTGTGAAAGCCGGGGAAACACTGTGAAGGCTGCTCAAGAAAGCAGGAGCAGATCCTCTTTTTGCCTGTATTTGTAAGCCTTCGAGAGAGGAATACCCTGCCGGTAAAAAGCTTTCTCTTCTGGCAGCTATTCATGGAAGGAAATTCCAGGATTCTTTAAATTCAAAGGGTTAGTTTCTGCACACCCTTGTAGGAAAAACAAAACCGTGCAGTTCAGAGAATGTGTGTGAATTCGCTGCCGGCTGTTGTAACAAGTTTCAGCAGAAACAGTTTGCAGAGGCTGAAGGGAATGGACAGGAAAAAAGGCATCTCTCGTCCTTGAACACGAACAGATCATCTGATTATTTGTCTTTTAAATACATTGTTAGGAGATTAGATGTCATGCTAAAACATTTCCAAAATAGAAAATTCGGGGGTGGGTAGGAGGCAAGATTTTAGACTGCTGTGGACGCGCTTTAATATGCTGCTAGAAATCGGAAAAGACTGTTCGTCAAGGAGGCAAGCAGCAGACCGCCGGGATGTCTGTAGAACCGCGGCGAGAGGCAGCTTCCCGACCGTCTTCAGTTTAGAGAGCTAGCCGGTAAGAGAAGGCACTGTCTCCCGAACAACGTAATGTTTGCAGCTGAAGCCTACTGTGAAAGCCGGGGCTACACTGTGAAGGCTGCGCAAGAAAGCAAAAGCAGCTCGACTGTTTGCCTGTATTTGTCAGCCTTCGAGAGAGGAATAGCCTGCCGCTAAAATGCTTTCTCTTCTAGCAGCGATTCATGGAAGAACATTCTGTGATTCTTTAAAATCAAGGGGTTAGTTTCTGCTCTCCTTTGGAGAAACACAAAACCGTGCCGTTCAGAGAATGTGCTGTGGATTCCCTGCCTGCTGTTTCAGTAGAAAGAGTTTGCAGAGGCTGATGAGACTACACTGGAAAACAGGGATCCCTCGTCCTTGAAGCACGAGCAGATCATCTGATAATATTCCCTTTAATTACATTGTTAGAAGATGAAAAGTCATGCTAAAACAATTTTCATAAATAGCAAGTTTCTAAGAGAGAAAGATTTTAGACTCATCTGCATGCGCTGTGATGTGATGCTAGATATCTGAAATGACTGCTCCTCAGAGAGGCAAGGAGCAGACAGCCGAGATGTCTGTGAAACCGCGGCCAGAGACAGCTTTCTGAGCGGTTTCAGTTTAGAGAGCCAGCCGGCAAGAGAAGGCGCTGTCTCCGGACCAACGTAATGTTTGCAGCCGGAATGTGGTGTGAAAGCCGGGGAAACACTGTGAAGGCTGCTCAAGAAAGCAGGTGCAGATCCTCTCTTTGCCTGTATTTGTTAGCCTTCGAGAGAGGAATACCCTGATGGTAAAAAGCTTTCTCTTCTGGCAGCTATTCATGGAAGGAAATTCCAGGATTCTTTAAAATCAAGGGGTTAGTTTTTGAGATAAATGAACCCATTTTTGAGGGGGGGGGGGAGTAAAAGGATTTTTGAGAAAGTGAACACAGTAATTGGGAATAAACCCTGATTATGGGGAAAATGAACCCAGTGTGGAGTGGAAATAGAAGCTTTTGTGGAAAATGAACCGTTTTAGGAGGGGAAAACCTGATTTGTGTGAATATGCACCCAGTTTTGGGGGAAAAATAGGATTTTGGGGAAAATGAACCCGGTTTGGGAGGAAAAAAAAATCTGATTTGGGGGGAAATGAATCCAGTTTTGGGAGGGAAATAATGATTTTGGTGAAATTTTTGGTGTAATATTTGGTGAAGTTTTGATTTTTTTTCCCCAAAATCTTCTATTTCCTCTGAAACACTGGGTTCATTTTCCCCAAAATCAGGTTTTTTTCCCCATTACTGGGTTCATTTTCCCCAAAATAATTTTTTTCCCAAAACTGATTTCATTTTCCCCAAAATAATTTTTTCCCCAAAACTGGGTTCATTTTTCCCATAATCGGGTTTTTTTCCTCCCAAACTGGGTTCATTTTCCCCAAAATTCGGGTTTTTTACCCAATTACTGGGTTCATTTTCCCAAAAATAATTTTTTTTCCCAAAATTGGGTTCATTTTCCTTAAAAACGGGTTTTTTACCCAAAACTGGGTTCATTTTCTGCATAAATAGCTTTTATCCTCCGAAACTATATTCATTTTCCACAAAATCCTTATTTTCCCCCAAAACTGGATGCTTTTTCTCCAAAATCAGGTGTTCCCCTCCAAACTGATTTCATTTTCCCCAAAATCTTCTATTTCCACTCCACACTGGGTTCATTTTACCCAAAATCCTTTTTCTCCCCCAAAAACTGGGTACATTTTCACACAAATCAGGTTTTCCCCTCCAAACTGATTTCATTTTCCCCAAAATCTTC
Organism: Tapera naevia; assembly: GCA_033556795.1. Lineage (NCBI taxonomy): Eukaryota > Metazoa > Chordata > Aves > Cuculiformes > Neomorphidae > Tapera > Tapera naevia. Next base: position 25,264 of record JAUMJJ010000146.1, on the reverse strand, counting down.
AATTTCCACTCCACACTGGGTTCATTTTCCCCAAAATCAGGATTTTTTCTCCATTACTGGGTTCATTTTCCCCCAAATCATTTTTTCCCCCAAAACTGTGTTCATTTTCACCAAAATATGCTTTTTTTTCCACCAAAACTGGGTTTATTTCCCTAAATATTGGGTTTTCCCCACCAAATTGTGTTCATTTTCTCCAAAACCTGGTTGTTTTGGAGAAGCCCCAATTACTGGCTTTATTTCCCAAAAAATTTGTTTTTCCCTCAAAACTGGGTTCATTTTAATCAAAAACGGGTTATCCCCTCCAAACTGGGTTAATTTTCCCCATAATCAGCTTCTTTCTTCCTAAACTGGGTTCATTTTCCCCAAAATCCTTTTTTTCCACAAAACACTGGGTGCATTTTCACACAAATCTAGTTTTCCCCTCCAGTGTTCATTTTCCCCAAAACCAGGTTTTTTTCACCTCCAGTGTTCATTTTCCCCAAAATCGGATTTTTTCCTCCCAAACTGGGTTGATTTTCCCCAAAGTCGTTTTTTTTACAGCAAAAGTCGGTTCATTTCTCTACAAGTCTTCCCCCCCCCCAACTCTGCTGATTTTCCCCAAAATTCGGTTTTTTTTACCCAATTACTGCGTTCATTTTCCCCAAAATAATTTTTTCCCCAAAAACTGGGTTCATTTTCCTTAAAAACGTTTTTTTCCCCCAAAACTGTGTTCATTTTCCGTATAATCAGAATTTTTCCTCCGAAACTAGGTTCATTTTCCGCAAAATCCCTATTAACCCCCAAAACTGGGTACATTTTCACACAAATCAGGTTGTCCCGTCCAAACTGATTTCATTTTCCTCAAAACCTTCTATTTCCACTCCGCACTTGGTTCATTTTCCCCAAAATCAGGGTTTTTCCCCATTACTGGGTTCATTTTCTCCAAAATCAGGGGTTTTTCTCACAAAGTGGGTTAATTTTTCCAAAAATCATTTTTTTACCCCAAAACTGGGTTCATTTTCCCCAAAATATGTTTTTTCCACCAAAACTGGGTTTATTTCCCTACATATTAGGTTTTCCCCAACAAACTGTGTTCATTTTCCCCAAAATCCGGGTTTTTTACCCGATCACTGGGTTCATTTTCCCCAAAATCATTTTTTCCCCCAAAACTGGGTTCATTTTCCTTGAAAACAGGTTTTTCCGCAAAACTGGGTTCATTTTCCACATAATCAGCTTTTTTCCTCCGAAAATAGGTTCATTTTACATAAAATCCTTATTTCCCCCCAAAACTCAGTTCATTTTCACAAAAATCAGGTTTTCCCCTCCTATCTGATTTCATTTTCCCCAAAATCTTCTATTTCCATTCCACACTGGGTTCATTTTCCCCAAAATCATTTTTTTCCCCATTACTGGGTTCATTTTCCCCAAAATCATTTTTTCCCCCAAAACTGGATGCTTTTTCTCCAAAATCAGGTGTTCCCCTCCAAACAGTGTTCATTTTCTCCAAAATCTTCTATTTCCACTCCACACTGGGTTCATTTTACCCAAAATCCTTTTTCTCCCCCAAAAACTGGGTACATTTTCACACAAATCAGGTTTTCCCCTCCAAACTGATTTCATTTTCCCCAAAATCTTCAATTTCCACTCCACACTGGGTTCATTTTCCCCAAAATCAGGATTTTTTCTCCATTACTGGGTTCATTTTCCCCAAAATCATTTTTTCCCCCAAAACTGTGTTCATTTTCCCCAAAATATGTTTTTTTTCCACCAAAACTGGGTTTATTTCCCTAAATATTGGGTTTTCCCCACCAAATTGTGTTCATTTTCTCCAAAACCTGGTTGTTTTGGAGAAGCCCCAATTACTGGCTTTATTTCCCAAAAAATTTGTTTTTCCCTCAAAACTGGGTTCATTTTAATCAAAAACGGGTTATCCCCTCCAAACTGGGTTAATTTTCCCCATAATCAGCTTCTTTCTTCCTAAACTGGGTTCATTTTCCCCAAAATTCTTTTTTTCCACAAAACACTGGGTGCATTTTCACACAAATCTAGTTTTCCCCTCCAGTGTTCATTTTCCCCAAAACCAGGTTTTTTTCACCTCCAGTGTTCATTTTCCCAAAAATCGGATTTTTTCCTCCCAAACTGGGTTGATTTTCCCCAAAGTCGTTTTTTTTACAGCAAAAGTCGGTTCATTTCTCTACAAGTCTTCCCCCCCCCCCCCCAACTCTGCTTATTTCCCCCAAAATTCGGGTTTTTTTTTACCCAATTACTGGGTTCATTTTCCCAAAAATAATTTTTTTTCCCAAAATTGGCTTCATTTTCCTTAAAAACGGGTTTTTTACCCAAAACTGGGTTCATTTTCTGCATAAATAGTTTTTATCCTCCGAAACTATATTCATTTTCCACAAAATCCTTATTTCCCCCCAAAACTGGATGCTTTTTCTCCAAAATCAGGTGTTCCCCTCCAAACAGTGTTCATTTTCTCCAAAATCTTCTATTTCCACTCCACACTGGGTTCATTTTACCCAAAATCCTTTTTCTCCCCCAAAAACTGGGTACATTTTCACACAAATCAGGTTTTCCCCTCCAAACTGATTTCATTTTCCCCAAAATCTTCAATTTCCACTCCACACTGGGTTCATTTTCCCCAAAATCAGGATTTTTTCTCCATTACTGGGTTCATTTTCCCCCAAATCATTTTTTCCCCCAAAACTGTGTTCATTTTCACCAAAATATGCTTTTTTTTCCACCAAAACTGGGTTTATTTCCCTAAATATTGGGTTTTCCCCACCAAATTGTGTTCATTTTCTCCAAAACCTGGTTGTTTTGGAGAAGCCCCAATTACTGGCTTTATTTCCCAAAAAATTTGTTTTTCCCTCAAAACTGGGTTCATTTTAATCAAAAACGGGTTATCCCCTCCAAACTGGGTTAATTTTCCCCATAATCAGCTTCTTTCTTCCTAAACTGGGTTCATTTTCCCCAAAATCCTTTTTTTCCACAAAACACTGGGTGCATTTTCACACAAATCTAGTTTTCCCCTCCAGTGTTCATTTTCCCCAAAACCAGGTTTTTTTCACCTCCAGTGTTCATTTTCCCCAAAATCGGATTTTTTCCTCCCAAACTGGGTTGATTTTCCCCAAAGTCGGTTTTTTTTACAGCAAAAGTCGGTTCATTTCTCTACAAGTCTTCCCCCCCCCCCACTCTGCTGATTTTCCCCAAAATTCGGGGTTTTTTTACCCAATTACTGCGTTCATTTTCCCCAAAATAATTTTTTCCCCAAAAACTGGGTTCATTTTCCTTAAAAACATTTTTTTCCCCCAAAACTGTGTTCATTTTCCTTATAATCAGAATTTTTCCTCCGAAACTAGGTTCGTTTTCCGCAAAATCCCTATTAACCCCCAAAACTGGGTACATTTTCACACAAATCAGGTTGTCCCGTCCAAACTGATTTCATTTTCCTCAAAACCTTCTATTTCCACTCCGCACTTGGTTCATTTTCCCCAAAATCAGGATTTTTCCCCATTACTGGGTTCATTTTCTCCAAAATCAGGGGTTTTTCTCACAAAGTGGGTTAATTTTTCCAAAAATCATTTTTTTTACCCCAAAACTGGGTTCATTTTCCCCAAAATATGTTTTTTCCACCAAAACTGGGTTTATTTCCCTACATATTAGGTTTTCCCCAACAAACTGTGTTCATTTTCCCCCAAATCCGGGTTTTTTACCCGATCACTGGGTTCATTTTCCCCAAAATCATTTTTTCCCCCAAAACTGGGTTCATTTTCCTTGAAAACAGGTTTTTCCGCAAAACTGGGTTCATTTTCCACATAATCAGCTTTTTTTCCTCCGAAAATAGGTTCATTTTACATAAAATCCTTATTTCCCCCCAAAACTCAGTTCATTTTCACAAAAATCAGGTTTTCCCCTCCTATCTGATTTCATTTTCCCCAAAATCTTCTATTTCCACTCCGCACTTGGTTCATTTTCCCCAAAATCAGGATTTTTCCCCATTACTGCGTTCATTTTCCCCAAAATATATTTTTTCCACAAAACTGGGTTTATTTCCCTACAAATTGGGTTTTCCCCACCAGACTGGGTTCATTTTTCTCCAAAATCCGGGGTTTTTACCCAATTACTGGCTTTATTTCCACAAAATATTTTTTCCCCCCCAAACTGGGTTCATTTTCCCCATAATCAGCTTCTATCCTCCCAAACTGGGTTCATTTTCCCCAAAATCCATTTTTTCTTCAAAACACTGGGTGCATTTTCACACAAATCAAGTTTTCCCCTCCAAACAGTGTTCATTTTCCCCAAAATCAGGGTTTTTCCCCATTACTGGGTTCATTTCCCCAAAATCGGGTTTTTTTCCCTCCCAAACTGGGTTGATTTTCCCCAAAGTTGGTTTTTTTCGAGCAAAACTCGGTTCATTTCCCTACAAGTTGGTTCCCCCCCCCCCAAACTCTGTTCATTTTCCAAAAAAATCGGGTTTTTTACCCGATTACTGGGTTCATTTTCCCCAAAATAATTTTTTTCCCCCAAACTGGGTTCATTTTCCTTAAAAATGGATTTTTCCCCCAAAACTGGGTTCATTTTCCGCATAATCAGCATTTTTTTCCCTCCAAAACTAGGTTCATTTTCCAGAAAATCCCTATTAACCCCCAAAACTGGGTACATTTTCACACAAATCAGGTTGTCCCCTCCAAACTGATTTCATTTTCCTCAAAATCTTCTATTTCCACTCCGCACTTGGTTCATTTTCCCCAAAATCAGGATTTTTCCCCATTACTGCGTTCATTTTCCCCAAAATATATTTTTTTCCACAAAACTGGGTTTATTTCCCTACAAATTGGGTTTTCCCCACCAGACTGGGTTCATTTTTCTCCAAAATCCGGGGTTTTTACCCAATTACTGGCTTTATTTCCACAAAATATTTTTTTCCCCCCAAACTGGGTTCATTTCCCCCATAATCAGCTTCTCTCCTCCCAAACTGGGTTCATTTTCCCCAAAATAATTTTTTCCCAAAAAAAACTGGGTTCATTTTCCTCAAAATATTTTTTTTCCACCAAAAATGGGTTTATTTCCCTACATATCGGGTTTTCCCCACCAAATTGTGTTCATTTTCCCCAACATATGGATTTTTGAACCAGTTACTGGCTTTATTTCCCCAAAATCTTTTTTTTTCCTTCAAAACTGGGTTCATTTTCACCAAAAATGTTTTTTTCCCCCAAAACTGGTTTCATTTTCCCCATAATCAGCTTCTTTCCTCCCAAACTGTGTTCATTTTCCCCAGAATCCGGGTTTTCCAATTACTGGGTTCATTCCCCGAAAATTATTTTTTTTTCCCCCATAATTGGGGTAATTTGCCCCAAAATCGGATTTTTTCCTCCCTAACTGGGTTCATTTTCCCCAAAGTCAGTTTTTTTCCACCAAAACTCAGTTCATTTCCCGAATTTTGTGGAAAATGAACCCAGTTTCAGAGGGAAAAACTGATTATGCAGAAAATGAACCCAGTTTTGGGGAAAACAATTATTTTGGAGAAAACGAACCCAGTAATTCGGTAAAAAAAACGAATTTTGGGGAAAATGAACAAAGTTTGGGGGGGAAAAACCAACTTCTAGGGAAATGAACCGAGTTTTGGTGGAAAAAAACCCGAATTTAGGGAAAATGGACCCAGTTTTGGGGGAAAAATCTGTTTTTGGGGAAAATGAACCAAGTGTGGAGTGAAAATAGAAGATTTTGGGGAAAATGAACACTGTTTTGAGGGGAAAACCTGATTTGTGTGAAAATAAACCCAGTTTTGGGGGGAAATAAGGATTTTGTGTAAAATGAACCTAGTTTCGGAGGAAAAATGCTGATTATGCGGAAAATGAACCCAGTTTTGGCAGAAAAACCCGTTTTTAAGGAAAATGAACCCAGTTTTGGGGAAAAAAAATATTTTGGGAAAATGAACCCAGTAATTGGGTTAAAAAATTCGAATTTTGGGGAAAATGAAAAAAGTTTTGGGCGGAGGAAACCAACTTGAAGGGAAATGAACCGAGTTTGGGAGGAAAGAAGCTGATTATGGTGAAAATTAACCCAGTTTGGGGGGGAAAAACCTGATTTGTATGAAAATGCATCCAGTTTGGGGGGGGGGCGAAGTGATTTTGGGGAAAATTAACCCAGTAATTTTGTAAAATTTTGTAAAAAACCCTAATTTGGGGGAAAATGAACACAGTTTGGGGGGAAAACCCAACTTGTAGGTAAATGGTCTCTGTTTTGGTGGAAAAAAATCGATTTTGGGGAAAATGAACAGTGCTTTGGGAAAAAATTATTTTGGGGAAATGAACCCAGTAATTGGGAAATAAACCCGGATTTGGGGGAAAATGAAATCAGTTTGGAGGGGAAAATCTCATTTGTGTGAAAATGCAGCCAGTTTTTTTTTGGGGGGGGGGGAGGGGGGGAAACGATTTCGGGAAAATGAACTCAGTTTTGGTGGAAAAAAACGATTTTGGGGAAATGAATCCAGTAATGGGGAAAAAAATGATTTTGGGGAAAATAAACCCAGTGTGGAGTGGAAAAAGAAGATTTTTTGGAAAATGTAATCAGTTTGGAGGGGAAAACCTGATTTGTGTGAAAATGCACCCAGTTTTTGTGGGAAAAAAAGGATTTTGGGGAAAATGAACCCAATTTGGGAGGAAAAAAAACCCGATTTTGGGGAAAATGAATCCAGTCGGGGGAAGAAAAAAAAACCCTCATTTTCCACAAAATATGTTTTATTCCAGCAAAACTGGGTTCATTTCCCTACAATTTCATTTTCCACAGAATCTGTTTCTTTCCACCTTAACTGTGTTCCTTTCCCTACAAAATGGGTTTCCCCCCCCCCAAACTCTGTTCATTTTCCCCATAATCGGTTTTTTCCCCATTACTGGTTCATTTTCCCCATAACTGGGTTTATTATATTCGAAAACGGCTTTTTCCCCACAAACTGGCTTCATTTTCCCCATAATCAGTTTTTTTTCTCCCAAACAGTGTTAATTCCTCCCAAAACCTGAAATGACTGTTCGTCAGGGAGGCAAGAAGAAGACCGCCGGGATGTCTTTAGAACCGCGGGCAGAGGCAGCTTTCCGACCGGCTTCAGTTTAGAGAGCTAGCCGGTAAGAGAAGGCACTGTCTCCGGACCAACGTAATGTTTGCAGCCGGAATGTGGTGTGAAAGCCGGGGAAACACTGTGAAGGCTGCTCAAGAAAGCAGGAGCAGATCCTCTTTTTGCCTGTATTTGTAAGCCTTCGAGAGAGGAATACCCTGCCGGTAAAAAGCTTTCTCTTCTGGCAGCTATTCATGGAAGGAAATTCCAGGATTCTTTAAATTCAAAGGGTTAGTTTCTGCACACCCTTGTAGGAAAAACAAAACCTTGCAGTTCAGAGAATGTGTGTGAATTCGCTGCCGGCTGTTGTAACAAATTTCAGCAGAAACAGTTTGCAGAGGCTGAAGGGAATGGACAGGAAAAAAGGCATCTCTCGTCCTTGAACACGAACAGATCATCCGATTATTTGTCTTTTAAATACATTGTTAGGAGATTAGATGTCATGCTAAAACATTTCCAAAATAGAAAATTCGGGGGTGGGTAGGAGGCAAGATTTTAGACTGCTGTGGACGCGCTTTAATATGCTGCTAGAAATCGGAACTGTTCGTCAGGGAGGCAAGCAGCAGACCGCCGGGATGTCTGTAGAACCGCGGCGAGAGGCAGCTTTCCGACCGGCTTCAGTTTAGAGAGCTAGCCGGTAAGAGAAGGCACTGTCTCCCGAACAACGTAATGTTTGCAGCTGAAGCCTACTGTGAAAGCCGGGGCTACACTGTGAAGGCTGCGCAAGAAAGCAAAAGCAGCTCGACTGTTTGCCTGTATTTGTCAGCCTTCGAGAGAGGAATAGCCTGCCGCTAAAATGCTTTCTTTTCTAGCAGCGATTCATGGAAGAAGATTCGGTGATTCTTTAAAATCAAGGGGTTAGTTTCTGCTCTCCTTTGGAGTAACATAAAACCGTGCCGTTCAGAGAATGTGCTGTGGATTCCCTGCCTGCTGTTTCAGTAGAAAGAGTTTGCAGAGGCTGATGAGACTACACTGGAAAACAGGGATCCCTCGTCCTTGAAGCACGAGCAGATCATCTGATAATATTCCCTTTAATTACATTGTTAGAAGATGAAAAGTCATGCTAAAACAATTTTCATAAATAGCAACTTTCTAAGAGAGAAAGATTTTAAACTCATCTGCATGCGCTGTGATGTGATGCTAGATATCTGAAATGACTGCTCCTCAGAGCGGCAAGGAGCAGACAGCCGAGATGTCTGTGAAACCGCGGCCAGAGACAGCTTTCTGAGCGGTTTCAGTTTAGAGAGCCAGCCGGCAAGAGAAGGCGCTGTCTCCGGACCAACGTAATGTTTGCAGCCGGAATGTGGTGTGAAAGCCGGGGAAACACTGTGAAGGCTGCTCAAGAAAGCAGGAGCAGATCCTCTTTTTGCCTGTATTTGTAAGCCTTCGAGAGAGGAATACCCTGCCGGTAAAAAGCTTTCTCTTCTGGCAGCTATTCATGGAAGGAAATTCCAGGATTCTTTAAATTCAAAGGGTTAGTTTCTGCACTCCCTTGGAGGAAAAACAAAACCGTGCAGTTCAGAGAATGTGTGTGAATTCGCTGCCGGCTGTTGTAACAAATTTCAGCAGAAACAGTTTGCAGAGGCTGAAGGGAATGGACAGGAAAAAAGGCATCTCTCGTCCTTGAACACGAACAGATCATCCGATTATTTGTCTTTTAAATACATTGTTAGGAGATTAGATGTCATGCTAAAACATTTCCAAAATAGAAAATTCGGGGGTGGGTAGGAGGCAAGATTTTAGACTGCTGTGGACGCGCTTTAATATGCTGCTAGAAATCGGAAAAGACTGTTCGTCAGGGAGGCAAGCAGCAGACCGCCGGGATGTCTGTAGAACCGCGGCGAGAGGCAGCTTTCCGACCGGCTTCAGTTTAGAGAGCTAGCCGGTAAGAGAAGGCACTGTCTCCCGAACAACGTAATGTTTGCAGCTGAAGCTTACTGTGAAAGCCGGGGCTACACTGTGAAGGCTGCGCAAGAAAGCAAAAGCAGCTCGACTGTTTGCCTGTATTTGTCAGCCTTCGAGAGAGGAATAGCCTGCCGCTAAAATGCTTTCTTTTCTAGCAGCGATTCATGGAAGAAGATTCGGTGATTCTTTAAAATCAAGGGGTTAGTTTCTGCTCTCCTTTGGAGTAACATAAAACCGTGCCGTTCAGAGAATGTGCTGTGGATTCCCTGCCTGCTGTTTCAGTAGAAAGAGTTTGCAGAGGCTGATGAGACTACACTGGAAAACAGGGATCCCTCGTCCTTGAAGCACGAGCAGATCATCTGATAATATTCCCTTTAATTACATTGTTAGAAGATGAAAAGTCATGCTAAAACAATTTTCATAAATAGCAAGTTTCTAAGAGAGAAAGATTTTAGACTCATCTGCATGCGCTGTGATGTGATGCTAGATATCTGAAATGACTGCTCCTCAGAGCGGCAAGGAGCAGACAGCCGAGATGTCTGTGAAACCGCGGCCAGAGACAGCTTTCTGAGCGGTTTCAGTTTAGAGAGCCAGCCGGCAAGAGAAGGCGCTGTCTCCGGACCAACGTAATGTTTGCAGCCGGAATGTGGTGTGAAAGCCGGGGAAACACTGTGAAGGCTGCTCAAGAAAGCAGGTGCAGATCCTCTCTTTGCCTGTATTTGTTAGCCTTCGAGAGAGGAATACCTTGCCGGTAAAAAGCTTTCTCTTTGGCAGCTATTCATGGAAGGAAATTCCAGGATTCTTTAAAATCAAGGGGTTAGTTTTTGAGATAAATGAACCCATTTTTGATGGGGGGGGGGGGGGGGGGGGGGAGTAAAAGGATTTTTGAGAAAGTGAACACAGTAATTGGGAATAAACCCTGATTATGGGGAAAATGAACCCAGTGTGGAGTGGAAATAGAAGCTTTTGTGGAAAATGAACCGTTTTAGGAGGGGAAAACCTGATTTGTGTGAATATGCACCCAGTTTTGGGGGAAAAATAGGATTTTGGGGAAAATGAACCCGGTTTGGGAGGAAAAAAAAAATCTGATTTGGGGGGAAATGAATCCAGTTTTGGGAGGCAAATAATGATTTTGGTGAAATTTTTGGTGTAATTTTTGGTGAATTTTTGATTTTTTTTTCCCCAAAATCTTCTATTTCCTCTGAAACACTGGGTTCATTTTCCCTAAAATCAGGTTTTTTTCCCCATTACTGGGTTCATTTTCCCCAAAATAATTTTTTTCCCAAAACTGATTTCATTTTCCCCAAAATAATTTTTTCCCCAAAACTGGGTTCATTTTTCCCATAATCGGGTTTTTTTTCTCCCAAACTGGGTTCATTTTCCCCAAAATTCGGGTTTTTTACCCAATTACTGGGTTCATTTTCCCAAAAATAATTTTTTTTTCCCAAAATTGCGTTCATTTTCCTTAAAAACGGGTTTTTTACCCAAAACTGGGTTCATTTTCTGCATAAATAGCTTTTATCCTCCGAAACTATATTCATTTTCCACAAAATCCTTATTTCCCCCCAAAACTGGATGCTTTTTCTCCAAAATCAGGTGTTCCCCTCCAAACAGTGTTCATTTTCTCCAAAATCTTCTATTTCCACTCCACACTGGGTTCATTTTCCCCAAAATCAGGATTTTTTCTCCATTACTGGGTTCATTTTCCCCAAAATAATTTTTTCCCCAAAACTGGGTTCATTTTTCCCATAATCGGGTTTTTTTCCTCCCAAACGGGGTTCATTTTCCCCAAAATTCGGGTTTTTTACCCAATTACTGGGTTCATTTTCCCAAAAATAATTTTTTTTCCCCAAAATTGGCTTCATTTTCGTTAAAAACGGGTTTTTTACCCAAAACTGGGTTCATTTTCTGCATAAATAGTTTTTATCCTCCGAAACTATATTCATTTTCCACAAAATCCTTATTTCCCCCCAAAACTGGATGCTTTTTCTCCAAAATCAGGTGTTCCCCTCCAAACAGTGTTCATTTTCTCCAAAATCTTCTATTTCCACTCCACACTGGGTTCATTTTACCCAAAATCCTTTTTCTCCCCCAAAAACTGGGTACATTTTCACACAAATCAGGTTTTCCCCTCCAAACTGATTTCATTTTCCCCAAAATCTTCAATTTCCACTCCACACTGGGTTCATTTTCCCCAAAATCATTTTTTCCCCCAAAACTGTGTTCATTTTCCCCAAAATATGGTTTTTTTCCACCAAAACAGGGTTTATTTCCCTAAATATTGGGTTTTCCCCACCAAATTGTGTTCATTTTCTCCAAAACCTGGTTGTTTTGGAGAAGCCCCAATTACTGGCTTTATTTCCCAAAAAATTTGTTTTTCCCTCAAAACTGGGTTCATTTTAATCAAAAACGGGTTATCCCCTCAAAACTGGGTTCTTCTTTCTTCCTAAACTGGGTTCATTTTCCCCAAAATCCTTTTTTTCCACAAAACACTGGGTGCATTTTCACACAAATCTAGTTTTCCCCTCCAGTGTTCATTTTCCCCAAAACCAGGTTTTTTCCCCTCCAGTGTTCATTTTCCCCAAAATCGGATTTTTTCCTCCCAAACTGGGTTGATTTTCCCCAAAGTCGGTTTTTTTTACAGCAAAAGTCGGTTCATTTCTCTACAAGTCTTCCCCCCCCCCACTCTGCTGATTTTCCCCAAAATTCGGGTTTTTTTTACCCAATTACTGCGTTCATTTTCCCCAAAATAATTTTTTCCCCAAAAACTGGGTTCATTTTCCTTAAAAACATTTTTTTCCCCCAAAACTGTGTTCATTTTCCTTATAATCAGAATTTTTCCTCCGAAACTAGGTTCGTTTTCCGCAAAATCCCTATTAACCCCCAAAACTGGGTACATTTTCACACAAATCAGGTTGTCCCGTCCAAACTGATTTCATTTTCCTCAAAACCTTCTATTTCCACTCCGCACTTGGTTCATTTTCCCCAAAATCAGGATTTTTCCCCATTACTGGGTTCATTTTCTCCAAAATCAGGGGTTTTTCTCACAAAGTGGGTTAATTTTTCCAAAAATCATTTTTTTTACCCCAAAACTGGGTTCATTTTCCCCAAAATATGTTTTTTCCACCAAAACTGGGTTTATTTCCCTACATATTAGGTTTTCCCCAACAAACTGTGTTCATTTTCCCCCAAATCCGGGTTTTTTACCCGATCACTGGGTTCATTTTCCCCAAAATCATTTTTTCCCCCAAAACTGGGTTCATTTTCCTTGAAAACAGGTTTTTCCGCAAAACTGGGTTCATTTTCCACATAATCAGCTTTTTTTCCTCCGAAAATAGGTTCATTTTACATAAAATCCTTATTTCCCCCCAAAACTCAGTTCATTTTCACAAAAATCAGGTTTTCCCCTCCTATCTGATTTCATTTTCCCCAAAATCTTCTATTTCCACTCCGCACTTGGTTCATTTTCCCCAAAATCAGGATTTTTCCCCATTACTGCGTTCATTTTCCCCAAAATATATTTTTTCCACAAAACTGGGTTTATTTCCCTACAAATTGGGTTTTCCCCACCAGACTGGGTTCATTTTTCTCCAAAATCCGGGGTTTTTACCCAATTACTGGCTTTATTTCCACAAAATATTTTTTCCCCCCCAAACTGGGTTCATTTTCCCCATAATCAGCTTCTATCCTCCCAAACTGGGTTCATTTTCCCCAAAATCCATTTTTTCTTCAAAACACTGGGTGCATTTTCACACAAATCAAGTTTTCCCCTCCAAACAGTGTTCATTTTCCCCAAAATCAGGGTTTTTCCCCATTACTGGGTTCATTTCCCCAAAATCGGGTTTTTTTCCCTCCCAAACTGGGTTGATTTTCCCCAAAGTTGGTTTTTTTCGAGCAAAACTCGGTTCATTTCCCTACAAGTTGGTTCCCCCCCCCCCAAACTCTGTTCATTTTCCAAAAAAATCGGGTTTTTTACCCGATTACTGGGTTCATTTTCCCCAAAATAATTTTTTTCCCCCAAACTGGGTTCATTTTCCTTAAAAATGGATTTTTCCCCCAAAACTGGGTTCATTTTCCGCATAATCAGCATTTTTTTCCCTCCAAAACTAGGTTCATTTTCCAGAAAATCCCTATTAACCCCCAAAACTGGGTACATTTTCACACAAATCAGGTTGTCCCCTCCAAACTGATTTCATTTTCCTCAAAATCTTCTATTTCCACTCCGCACTTGGTTCATTTTCCCCAAAATCAGGATTTTTCCCCATTACTGCGTTCATTTTCCCCAAAATATATTTTTTTCCACAAAACTGGGTTTATTTCCCTACAAATTGGGTTTTCCCCACCAGACTGGGTTCATTTTTCTCCAAAATCCGGGGTTTTTACCCAATTACTGGCTTTATTTCCACAAAATATTTTTTTCCCCCCAAACTGGGTTCATTTCCCCCATAATCAGCTTCTCTCCTCCCAAACTGGGTTCATTTTCCCCAAAATAATTTTTTCCCAAAAAAAACTGGGTTCATTTTCCTCAAAATATTTTTTTTCCACCAAAAATGGGTTTATTTCCCTACATATCGGGTTTTCCCCACCAAATTGTGTTCATTTTCCCCAACATATGGATTTTTGAACCAGTTACTGGCTTTATTTCCCCAAAATCTTTTTTTTTCCTTCAAAACTGGGTTCATTTTCACCAAAAATGTTTTTTTCCCCCAAAACTGGTTTCATTTTCCCCATAATCAGCTTCTTTCCTCCCAAACTGTGTTCATTTTCCCCAGAATCCGGGTTTTCCAATTACTGGGTTCATTCCCCGAAAATTATTTTTTTTTCCCCCATAATTGGGGTAATTTGCCCCAAAATCGGATTTTTTCCTCCCTAACTGGGTTCATTTTCCCCAAAGTCAGTTTTTTTCCACCAAAACTCAGTTCATTTCCCGAATTTTGTGGAAAATGAACCCAGTTTCAGAGGGAAAAACTGATTATGCAGAAAATGAACCCAGTTTTGGGGAAAACAATTATTTTGGAGAAAACGAACCCAGTAATTCGGTAAAAAAAACGAATTTTGGGGAAAATGAACAAAGTTTGGGGGGGAAAAACCAACTTCTAGGGAAATGAACCGAGTTTTGGTGGAAAAAAACCCGAATTTAGGGAAAATGGACCCAGTTTTGGGGGAAAAATCTGTTTTTGGGGAAAATGAACCAAGTGTGGAGTGAAAATAGAAGATTTTGGGGAAAATGAACACTGTTTTGAGGGGAAAACCTGATTTGTGTGAAAATAAACCCAGTTTTGGGGGGAAATAAGGATTTTGTGTAAAATGAACCTAGTTTCGGAGGAAAAATGCTGATTATGCGGAAAATGAACCCAGTTTTGGCAGAAAAACCCGTTTTTAAGGAAAATGAACCCAGTTTTGGGGAAAAAAAATATTTTGGGAAAATGAACCCAGTAATTGGGTTAAAAAAATCGAATTTTGGGGAAAATGAACAAAGTTTTGGGCGGAGGAAACCAACTTGAAGGGAAATGAACCGAGTTTGGGAGGAAAGAAGCTGATTATGGTGAAAATTAACCCAGTTTGGGGGGGAAAAACCTGATTTGTATGAAAATGCATCCAGTTTGGGGGGGGGGCGAAGTGATTTTGGGGGAAAATTAACCCAGTAATTTTGTAAAATTTTGTAAAAAACCCTAATTTGGGGGAAAATGAACACAGTTTGGGGGGAAAACCCAACTTGTAGGTAAATGGTCTCTGTTTTGGTGGAAAAAAATCGATTTTGGGGAAAATGAACAGTGCTTTGGGAAAAAATTATTTTGGGGAAATGAACCCAGTAATTGGGAAATAAACCCGGATTTGGGGGAAAATGAAATCAGTTTGGAGGGGAAAATCTCATTTGTGTGAAAATGCAGCCAGTTTTTTTTTGGGGGGGGGGGAGGGGGGGAAACGATTTCGGGAAAATGAACTCAGTTTTGGTGGAAAAAAACGATTTTGGGGAAATGAATCCAGTAATGGGGAAAAAAAATGATTTTGGGGAAAATAAACCCAGTGTGGAGTGGAAAAAGAAGATTTTTTGGAAAATGTAATCAGTTTGGAGGGGAAAACCTGATTTGTGTGAAAATGCACCGTTTTTGTGGGAAAAAAAGGATTTTGGGGAAAATGAACCCAATTTGGGAGGAAAAAAACCCGATTTTGGGGAAAATGAATCCAGTCGGGGGAAGAAAAAAAACCCCTCATTTTCCACAAAATATGTTTTATTCCAGCAAAACTGGGTTCATTTCCCTACAATTTCATTTTCCACAGAATCTGTTTCTTTCCACCTTAACTGTGTTCCTTTCCCTACAAAATGGGTTTCCCCCCCCCCAAACTCTGTTCATTTTCCCCATAATCGGTTTTTTCCCCATTACTGGTTCATTTTCCCCATAACTGGGTTTATTATATTCAAAAACGGCTTTTTCCCCACAAACTGGCTTCATTTTCCCCATAATCAGTTTTTTTTCTCCCAAACAGTGTTAATTCCTCCCAAAACCTGAAATGACTGTTCGTCAGGGAGGCAAGAAGAAGACCGCCGGGATGTCTTTAGAACCGCGGGCAGAGGCAGCTTTCCGACCGGCTTCAGTTTAGAGAGCTAGCCGGTAAGAGAAGGCACTGTCTCCGGACCAACGTAATGTTTGCAGCCGGAATGTGGTGTGAAAGCCGGGGAAACACTGTGAAGGCTGCTCAAGAAAGCAGGAGCAGATCCTCTTTTTGCCTGTATTTGTAAGCCTTCGAGAGAGGAATACCCTGCCGGTAAAAAGCTTTCTCTTCTGGCAGCTATTCATGGAAGGAAATTCCAGGATTCTTTAAATTCAAAGGGTTAGTTTCTGCACACCCTTGTAGGAAAAACAAAACCTTGCAGTTCAGAGAATGTGTGTGAATTCGCTGCCGGCTGTTGTAACAAATTTCAGCAGAAACAGTTTGCAGAGGCTGAAGGGAATGGACAGGAAAAAAGGCATCTCTCGTCCTTGAACACGAACAGATCATCCGATTATTTGTCTTTTAAATACATTGTTAGGAGATTAGATGTCATGCTAAAACATTTCCAAAATAGAAAATTCGGGGGTGGGTAGGAGGCAAGATTTTAGACTGCTGTGGACGCGCTTTAATATGCTGCTAGAAATCGGAACTGTTCGTCAGGGAGGCAAGCAGCAGACCGCCGGGATGTCTGTAGAACCGCGGCGAGAGGCAGCTTTCCGACCGGCTTCAGTTTAGAGAGCTAGCCGGTAAGAGAAGGCACTGTCTCCCGAACAACGTAATGTTTGCAGCTGAAGCCTACTGTGAAAGCCGGGGCTACACTGTGAAGGCTGCGCAAGAAAGCAAAAGCAGCTCGACTGTTTGCCTGTATTTGTCAGCCTTCGAGAGAGGAATAGCCTGCCGCTAAAATGCTTTCTTTTCTAGCAGCGATTCATGGAAGAAGATTCGGTGATTCTTTAAAATCAAGGGGTTAGTTTCTGCTCTCCTTTGGAGTAACATAAAACCGTGCCGTTCAGAGAATGTGCTGTGGATTCCCTGCCTGCTGTTTCAGTAGAAAGAGTTTGCAGAGGCTGATGAGACTACACTGGAAAACAGGGATCCCTCGTCCTTGAAGCACGAGCAGATCATCTGATAATATTCCCTTTAATTACATTGTTAGAAGATGAAAAGTCATGCTAAAACAATTTTCATAAATAGCAACTTTCTAAGAGAGAAAGATTTTAGACTCATCTGCATGCGCTGTGATGTGATGCTAGATATCTGAAATGACTGCTCCTCAGAGCGGCAAGGAGCAGACAGCCGAGATGTCTGTGAAACCGCGGCCAGAGACAGCTTTCTGAGCGGTTTCAGTTTAGAGAGCCAGCCGGCAAGAGAAGGCGCTGTCTCCGGACCAACGTAATGTTTGCAGCCGGAATGTGGTGTGAAAGCCGGGGAAACACTGTGAAGGCTGCTCAAGAAAGCAGGAGCAGATCCTCTTTTTGCCTGTATTTGTAAGCCTTCGAGAGAGGAATACCCTGCCGGTAAAAAGCTTTCTCATCTGGCAGCTATTCATGGAAGGAAATTCCAGGATTCTTTAAAATCCAAGGGTTAGTTTCTGCACTCCCTTGGAGGAAAAACAAAACCGTGCAGTTCAGAGAATGTGTGTGAATTCGCTGCCGGCTGTTGTAACAAGTTTCAGCAGAAACAGTTTGCAGAGGCTGAAGGGAATGGACAGGAAAAAAGGCATCTCTCGTCCTTGAACACGAACAGATCATCCGATTATTTGTCTTTTAAATACATTGTTAGGAGATTAGATGTCATGCTAAAACATTTCCAAAATAGAAAATTCGGGGGTGGGTAGGAGGCAAGATTTTAGACTGCTGTGGACGCGCTTTAATATGCTGCTAGAAATCGGAAAAGACTGTTCGTCAGGGAGGCAAGCAGCAGACCGCCGGGATGTCTGTAGAACCGCGGCGAGAGGCAGCTTTCCGACCGGCTTCAGTTTAGAGAGCTAGCCGGTAAGAGAAGGCACTGTCTCCCGAACAACGTAATGTTTGCAGCTGAAGCTTACTGTGAAAGCCGGGGCTACACTGTGAAGGCTGCGCAAGAAAGCAAAAGCAGCTCGACTGTTTGCCTGTATTTGTCAGCCTTCGAGAGAGGAATAGCCTGCCGCTAAAATGCTTTCTTTTCTAGCAGCGATTCATGGAAGAAGATTCGGTGATTCTTTAAAATCAAGGGGTTAGTTTCTGCTCTCCTTTGGAGAAACACAAAACCGTGCCGTTCAGAGAATGTGCTGTGGATTCCCTGCCTGCTGTTTCAGTAGAAAGAGTTTGCAGAGGCTGATGAGACTACACTGGAAAACAGGGATCCCTCGTCCTTGAAGCACGAGCAGATCATCTGATAATATTCCCTTTAATTACATTGTTAGAAGATGAAAAGTCATGCTAAAACAATTTTCATAAATAGCAACTTTCTAAGAGAGAAAGATTTTAGACTCATCTGCATGCGCTGTGATGTGATGCTAGATATCTGAAATGACTGCTCCTCAGAGCGGCAAGGAGCAGACAGCCGAGATGTCTGTGAAACCGCGGCCAGAGACAGCTTTCTGAGCGGTTTCAGTTTAGAGAGCCAGCCGGCAAGAGAAGGCGCTGTCTCCGGACCAACGTAATGTTTGCAGCCGGAATGTGGTGTGAAAGCCGGGGAAACACTGTGAAGGCTGCTCAAGAAAGCAGGTGCAGATCCTCTCTTTGCCTGTATTTGTTAGCCTTCGAGAGAGGAATACCTTGCCGGTAAAAAGCTTTCTCTTTGGCAGCTATTCATGGAAGGAAATTCCAGGATTCTTTAAAATCAAGGGGTTAGTTTTTGAGATAAATGAACCCATTTTTGAGGGGGGGGGGGAGTAAAAGGATTTTTGAGAAAGTGAACACAGTAATTGGGAATAAACCCTGATTATGGGGAAAATGAACCCAGTGTGGAGTGGAAATAGAAGCTTTTGTGGAAAATGAACCGTTTTAGGAGGGGAAAACCTGATTTGTGTGAATATGCACCCAGTTTTGGGGGAAAAATAGGATTTTGGGGAAAATGAACCCGGTTTGGGAGGAAAAAAAATCTGATTTGGGGGGAAATAATGAATCCAGTTTTGGGAGGCAAATAATGATTTTGGTGAAATTTTTGGTGTAATTTTTGGTGAATTTTTGATTTTTTTTCCCCAAAATCTTCTATTTCCTCTGAAACACTGGGTTCATTTTCCCTAAAATCAGGTTTTTTTCCCCATTACTGGGTTCATTTTCCCCAAAATAATTTTTTTCCCAAAACTGATTTCATTTTCCCCAAAATAATTTTTTCCCCAAAACTGGGTTCATTTTTCCCATAATCGGGTTTTTTTCTCCCAAACTGGGTTCATTTTCCCCAAAATTCGGGTTTTTTACCCAATTACTGGGTTCATTTTCCCAAAAATAATTTTTTTTTCCCAAAATTGCGTTCATTTTCCTTAAAAACGGGTTTTTTACCCAAAACTGGGTTCATTTTCTGCATAAATAGCTTTTATCCTCCGAAACTATATTCATTTTCCACAAAATCC
The DNA here is from genome assembly GCA_033556795.1 of Tapera naevia. NCBI lineage: Eukaryota > Metazoa > Chordata > Aves > Cuculiformes > Neomorphidae > Tapera > Tapera naevia. Next base: position 6,212 of record JAUMJJ010000146.1, on the reverse strand, counting down.
TTATTTCCCCCCAAAACTGGATGCTTTTTCTCCAAAATCAGGTGTTCCCCTCCAAACAGTGTTCATTTTCTCCAAAATCTTCTATTTCCACTCCACACTGGGTTCATTTTCCCCAAAATCATTTTTTCCCCCAAAACTGTGTTCATTTTCCCCAAAATATGTTTTTTTTCCACCAAAACTGGGTTTATTTCCCTAAATATTGGGTTTTCCCCACCAAATTGTGTTCATTTTCTCCAAAACCTGGTTGTTTTGGAGAAGCCCCAATTACTGGCTTTATTTCCCAAAAAATTTGTTTTTCCCTCAAAACTGGGTTCATTTTAATCAAAAACGGGTTATCCCCTCAAAACTGGGTTCTTCTTTCTTCCTAAACTGGGTTCATTTTCCCCAAAATCCTTTTTTTCCACAAAACACTGGGTGCATTTTCACACAAATCTAGTTTTCCCCTCCAGTGTTCATTTTCCCCAAAACCAGTTTTTTTCCCCTCCAGTGTTCATTTTCCCCAAAATCGGATTTTTTCCTCCCAAACTGGGTTGATTTTCCCCAAAGTCGGTTTTTTTTACAGCAAAAGTCGGTTCATTTCTCTACAAGTCTTCCCCCCCCCCACTCTGCTGATTTTCCCCAAAATTCGGGTTTTTTTTACCCAATTACTGCGTTCATTTTCCCCAAAATAATTTTTTCCCCAAAAACTGGGTTCATTTTCCTTAAAAACATTTTTTTCCCCCAAAACTGTGTTCATTTTCCTTATAATCAGAATTTTTCCTCCGAAACTAGGTTCGTTTTCCGCAAAATCCCTATTAACCCCCAAAACTGGGTACATTTTCACACAAATCAGGTTGTCCCGTCCAAACTGATTTCATTTTCCTCAAAACCTTCTATTTCCACTCCGCACTTGGTTCATTTTCCCCAAAATCAGGATTTTTCCCCATTACTGGGTTCATTTTCTCCAAAATCAGGGGTTTTTCTCACAAAGTGGGTTAATTTTTCCAAAAATCATTTTTTTTACCCCAAAACTGGGTTCATTTTCCCCAAAATATGTTTTTTCCACCAAAACTGGGTTTATTTCCCTACATATTAGGTTTTCCCCAACAAACTGTGTTCATTTTCCCCCAAATTCGGGTTTTTTACCCGATCACTGGGTTCATTTTCCCCAAAATCATTTTTTCCCCCAAAACTGGGTTCATTTTCCTTGAAAACAGGTTTTTCCGCAAAACTGGGTTCATTTTCCACATAATCAGCTTTTTTCCTCCGAAAATAGGTTCATTTTACATAAAATCCTTATTTCCCCCCAAAACTCAGTTCATTTTCACAAAAATCAGGTTTTCCCCCTGATTTCATTTTCCCCAAAATCTTCTATTTCCATTCCACACTGGGTTCATTTTCCCCAAAATCATTTTTTCCCCATTACTGGGTTCATTTTCCCCAAAATCATTTTTTCCCCCAAAAACTGTGTCCATTTTCCCCAAAATATGGTTTTTTCCACCAAAAATGGGTTCACTTCCATTCAAATTTGGTTTTCCCTACCAAACTGGTTCCATTTTCCCCCAAATTAGAGTTTTTTACCCAATTACTGCGATCATTTCCCCCAAAATCATTTTTCCCCCCAAAAGGGGTTCATTTTCCGCATAATCAGATTTTTTCCTCCAAAACTAGGTTCATTTTCCACAAAATCCTTCCCCCCCCCCCCCCCCCCAAAACTGGGTACATTTTCACACAAATCAGGTTGTCTCCTCCAAACTGATTTCATTTTCCCCAAAATCTTCCATTTCCACTCCACACTGGGTTCATTTTCCCCAAAATCAGGATTTTTTCTCCATTACTGGGTTCATTTTCCCCAAATCATTTTTTTTTTCCCCATTACTGGGTTCATTTTCCCCAAAATCAGGTTTTTTTCCCCATTACTGGGTTCATTTTCCCCAAATAATTTTTTCCCCAAAACTGGGTTCATTTTTCCCATAATCGGGTTTTTTTCCTCCCAAACGGGGTTCATTTTCCCCAAAATTCGGGTTTTTTACCCAATTACTGGGTTCATTTTCCCAAAAATAATTTTTTTTCCCCAAAATTGGCTTCATTTTCGTTAAAAACGGGTTTTTTACCCAAAACTGGGTTCATTTTCTGCATAAATAGTTTTTATCCTCCGAAACTATATTCATTTTCCACAAAATCCTTATTTCCCCCCAAAACTGGATGCTTTTTCTCCAAAATCAGGTGTTCCCCTCCAAACAGTGTTCATTTTCTCCAAAATCTTCTATTTCCACTCCACACTGGGTTCATTTTACCCAAAATCCTTTTTCTCCCCCAAAAACTGGGTACATTTTCACACAAATCAGGTTTTCCCCTCCAAACTGATTTCATTTTCCCCAAAATCTTCAATTTCCACTCCACACTGGGTTCATTTTCCCCAAAATCATTTTTTCCCCAAAACTGTGTTCATTTTCCCCAAAATATGTTTTTTTTCCACCAAAACAGGGTTTATTTCCCTAAATATTGGGTTTTCCCCACCAAATTGTGTTCATTTTCTCCAAAACCTGGTTGTTTTGGAGAAGCCCCAATTACTGGCTTTATTTCCCAAAAAATTTGTTTTTCCCTCAAAACTGGGTTCATTTTAATCAAAAACGGGTTATCCCCTCAAAACTGGGTTCTTCTTTCTTCCTAAACTGGGTTCATTTTCCCCAAAATCCTTTTTTTCCACAAAACACTGGGTGCATTTTCACACAAATCTAGTTTTCCCCTCCAGTGTTCATTTTCCCCAAAACCAGTTTTTTTCCCCTCCAGTGTTCATTTTCCCCAAAATCGGATTTTTTCCTCCCAAACTGGGTTGATTTTCCCCAAAGTCGGTTTTTTTTACAGCAAAAGTCGGTTCATTTCTCTACAAGTCTTCCCCCCCCCCACTCTGCTGATTTTCCCCAAAATTCGGGTTTTTTTTACCCAATTACTGCGTTCATTTTCCCCAAAATAATTTTTTCCCCAAAAACTGGGTTCATTTTCCTTAAAAACATTTTTTTCCCCCAAAACTGTGTTCATTTTCCTTATAATCAGAATTTTTCCTCCGAAACTAGGTTCGTTTTCCGCAAAATCCCTATTAACCCCCAAAACTGGGTACATTTTCACACAAATCAGGTTGTCCCGTCCAAACTGATTTCATTTTCCTCAAAACCTTCTATTTCCACTCCGCACTTGGTTCATTTTCCCCAAAATCAGGATTTTTCCCCATTACTGGGTTCATTTTCTCCAAAATCAGGGGTTTTTCTCACAAAGTGGGTTAATTTTTCCAAAAATCATTTTTTTTTACCCCAAAACTGGGTTCATTTTCCCCAAAATATGTTTTTTCCACCAAAACTGGGTTTATTTCCCTACATATTAGGTTTTCCCCAACAAACTGTGTTCATTTTCCCCCAAATCCGGGTTTTTTACCCGATCACTGGGTTCATTTTCCCCAAAATCATTTTTTCCCCCAAAACTGGGTTCATTTTCCTTGAAAACAGGTTTTTCCGCAAAACTGGGTTCATTTTCCACATAATCAGCTTTTTTTCCTCCGAAAATAGGTTCATTTTACATAAAATCCTTATTTCCCCCCAAAACTCAGTTCATTTTCACAAAAATCAGGTTTTCCCCTCCTATCTGATTTCATTTTCCCCAAAATCTTCTATTTCCACTCCGCACTTGGTTCATTTTCCCCAAAATCAGGATTTTTCCCCATTACTGCGTTCATTTTCCCCAAAATATATTTTTTCCACAAAACTGGGTTTATTTCCCTACAAATTGGGTTTTCCCCACCAGACTGGGTTCATTTTTCTCCAAAATCCGGGGTTTTTACCCAATTACTGGCTTTATTTCCACAAAATATTTTTTCCCCCCCAAACTGGGTTCATTTTCCCCATAATCAGCTTCTATCCTCCCAAACTGGGTTCATTTTCCCCAAAATCCATTTTTTCTTCAAAACACTGGGTGCATTTTCACACAAATCAAGTTTTCCCCTCCAAACAGTGTTCATTTTCCCCAAAATCAGGGTTTTTCCCCATTACTGGGTTCATTTCCCCAAAATCGGGTTTTTTTCCCTCCCAAACTGGGTTGATTTTCCCCAAAGTTGTTTTTTTTTCGAGCAAAACTCGGTTCATTTCCCTACAAGTTGGTTCCCCCCCCCCCAAACTCTGTTCATTTTCCAAAAAAATCGGGTTTTTTACCCGATTACTGGGTTCATTTTCCCCAAAATAATTTTTTTCCCCCAAACTGGGTTCATTTTCCTTAAAAATGGATTTTTCCCCCAAAACTGGGTTCATTTTCCGCATAATCAGCATTTTTTTCCCTCCAAAACTAGGTTCATTTTCCAGAAAATCCCTATTAACCCCCAAAACTGGGTACATTTTCACACAAATCAGGTTGTCCCCTCCAAACTGATTTCATTTTCCTCAAAATCTTCTATTTCCACTCCGCACTTGGTTCATTTTCCCCAAAATCAGGATTTTTCCCCATTACTGCGTTCATTTTCCCCAAAATATATTTTTTTCCACAAAACTGGGTTTATTTCCCTACAAATTGGGTTTTCCCCACCAGACTGGGTTCATTTTTCTCCAAAATCCGGGGTTTTTACCCAATTACTGGCTTTATTTCCACAAAATATTTTTTTCCCCCCAAACTGGGTTCATTTCCCCCATAATCAGCTTCTCTCCTCCCAAACTGGGTTCATTTTCCCCAAAATAATTTTTTCCCAAAAAAAACTGGGTTCATTTTCCTCAAAATATTTTTTTTCCACCAAAAATGGGTTTATTTCCCTACATATCGGGTTTTCCCCACCAAAATTGTGTTCATTTTCCCCAACATATGGATTTTTGAACCAGTTACTGGCTTTATTTCCCCAAAATCTTTTTTTTTCCTTCAAAACTGGGTTCATTTTCACCAAAAATGTTTTTTTCCCCCAAAACTGGTTTCATTTTCCCCATAATCAGCTTCTTTCCTCCCAAACTGTGTTCATTTTCCCCAGAATCCGGGTTTTCCAATTACTGGGTTCATTCCCCGAAAATTATTTTTTTTTCCCCATAATTGGGGTAATTTGCCCCAAAATCGGATTTTTTCCTCCCTAACTGGGTTCATTTTCCCAAAGTCAGTTTTTTTCCACCAAAACTCAGTTCATTTCCCGAATTTGTGGAAAATGAACCCAGTTTCAGAGGGAAAAACTGATTATGCAGAAAATGAACCCAGTTTTGGGGAAAACAATTATTTTGGAGAAAACGAACCCAGTAATTCGGTAAAAAAACCGAATTTTGGGGAAAATGAACAAAGTTTGGGGGGGAAAAACCAACTTCTAGGGAAATGAACCGAGTTTTGGTGGAAAAAAAACCCGAATTTAGGGAAAATGGACCCAGTTTTGGGGGAAAAATCTGTTTTTGGGGAAAATGAACCAAGTGTGGAGTGGAAATAGAAGATTTTGGGGAAAATGAACACTGTTTTGAGGGGAAAACCTGATTTGTGTGAAAATAAACCCAGTTTTGGGGGGAAATAAGGATTTTGTGTAAAATGAACCTAGTTTCGGAGGAAAAATGCTGATTATGCGGAAAATGAACCCAGTTTTGGCAGAAAAACCCGTTTTTAAGGAAAATGAACCCAGTTTTGGGGAAAAAAAATATTTTGGGAAAATGAACCCAGTAATTGGGTTAAAAAATTCGAATTTTGGGGAAAATGAACAAAGTTTTGGGCGGAGGAAACCAACTTGAAGGGAAATGAACCGAGTTTGGGAGGAAAGAAGCTGATTATGGTGAAAATTAACCCAGTTTGGGGGGGAAAAACCTGATTTGTATGAAAATGCATCCAGTTTGGGGGGGGGGCGAAGTGATTTTGGGAAAATTAACCCAGTAATTTTGTAAAATTTTGTAAAAAACCTAATTTGGGGGAAAATGAACACAGTTTGGGGGGAAAACCCAACTTGTAGGTAAATGGTCTCTGTTTTGGTGGAAAAAAATCGATTTTGGGGAAAATGAACAGTGCTTTGGGAAAAAATTATTTTGGGGAAATGAACCCAGTAATTGGGAAATAAACCCGGATTTGGGGGAAAATGAAATCAGTTTGGAGGGGAAAATCTCATTTGTGTGAAAATGCAGCCAGTTTTTTTTTGGGGGGGGGGAGGGGGGAAACGATTTCGGGAAAATGAACTCAGTTTTGGTGGAAAAAAACGATTTTGGGGAAATGAATCCAGTAATGGGGAAAAAAATGATTTTGGG